>CM068953.1:11364602-11380325 GCA_035128595.1 Eptatretus atami | reverse complement strand
GACAGACTCCGCTGCACTCCCAGACTGCAACTCCCCGACTGCAGACGATCGCAGCTCGACTCCGCTCCCAGACTTCCACTCAACTCCACGGCGAACCCAGACCGACCGACCAACTTCTTGGCGTTTTCAGCCCGGCCTTTTATCGCCCCGGCGCCTCGCGGGGGGGTGGGGGCATTCCAGGGGGGTTCAGCTCGGCTCTTGGCCCGCTCTTTTGGCCCGATCACGGACATTATGTTTCTTTCCGATGATAGCGTAAATCGTGCCAATTGCTGTAACACACTGATCAGAAGATAGATCGTCTGATCCATACAAAGTCTTCGACCCAATCCTTACCCTAGTACGCTGCGCGAAGTAGGTCGACTGAACCTGGGTGACTATAAAGCTCTTTCGGCTAAATTTCCTCTGGCAGATCTATTCAGAATTTCCTGTTAATTAGCACTTGAGTGTCGGAGCTTGTTAAATTTACTCGGTGTCTATCCTCCGCATTTCCCTTCTAATGGAAATAGCGGAAAAAGTGGTTCCTTGATAAGAAAGAGACATTTCAGTAGTGAAACTATCGTCCTTCAGAATTGAAGTGCTAAGTAAGCTTATAAATCGAATTTCGTCAGTATTTTTAACACATTGAACAGATAGTATCATGGGGAGCCAACATGGCCTTATTGCGATCGTACCCTCGGCAGGTCGCCTAGGACACGAACCGGCTAAGCGGTCGTTCCGTGCTACCGGGTGATAACCCGAGCGGTGTTTATCGCTGACGCTCGACGGATGCGATTCTGTTTTCCGGGTGTTGAAAACCCACTACCAGTATTCCACGAGGTAGGGTGGCACCTTTCACCATAGGGAGAGGACAAGCAAACGAACGGAAACATTTCACAAGCACATTTATTGCAACACGCAAGCAGGGCAAGTCATGCAATTTACAGGCAAGCAATGAAATAATCGTGCCGGGACGGGGAACAAAAGACACAGCCCAAGGCAAAAGCACTACAACCGACTATTAAGTTTATTTCTTTACGAGCACTTAAACGGTTTACCCCTTATGGAGACTGGCGCCACAAACACACATACAAAGCCCAAAGAAATAAAAGGAAGAGCGTGACCCGTGTGGGTGAGCCCTCCCGAGCTCGTGTCCTCCACGATTCGGACTCCGCACAACGATTCTGGAGCGACTCCGCATGACCACCGACCCCCTCAAAGTGCCCTCGATCACGAGCGACCCAGCCAGCACGGTCCGGCGAGCGGAGGTCCAGCGAGCGAGCCTTCCGTCCGCTCCCACGCACGCCTCAGACCTTGTCGTCGCACTCCGCGTTTTCTCCCTCAGCCCGAAAAAACTCTCGCCCTCGCATTCCTTTTCTTTTTCCAAACTCAACTCGCTCGCGCTCGCGTGTCCGCCCTTTCTTCACCAAAGCCCCGCCCCTTGCGCTCGCGTTCCGCTTCTTTTCCACAAGCCCCGCCCCTCCAACTCCCGCCCCTCCTTCCAGAACAGCGGCGAAACTTCTAGAAGGAAGGGTTTTCCGGCCAAATCGGCGACGCTCAGCACGTACCGCCCCGGTATTCCTTCTTTTTTCCTTGCAGGTGAAATCCACCGCGGCCGACGCCATTCGTCGGGGACGGGGGGGGGGGGGGGGGGCGGGGGCCGCCATGGCTTTCCCTGCGTCGAAGGCCAGGCCTCTGGCAACGTGTGCTGAGGTAGAAACGCGGTGTTGTTGAGGCCGGCTGTGGTTGGTGGTTGGTTGTAATGGTGGCGTGGTTGGCGTCTGTGTAATGGTGGCGTGGTGGCGTTGTGGTTAAGGGTGTTGTTGTGTGGTTGATCCCAAATAACGATAGATTAAAGAAAAACAGGCTATTCTCAAAAGAGTCGCGGCCCGTGTAACACCGAAGAATTCCCTTTAAAACAACGTGGGGAACTATCGCACATAAACTTAGCGTCATAACTTGATCCTAAAGGACCCTTTATGGTGTATTACGAATTTCCACAGCCGTAACAATATAATGTATATGTATATATATATATGTATAATAATATAATATATATATAATAACATATATTATATATTGTTGCGGGCCGGGTATCGCGACGAGCGCGACCAGCTAGATGCGAGCTGCAGTCGACTCCACCGAACATCCGAATTTATAGCGTCGTCACCTGGACAACTCCGGAGCCGACGGTCCCTTACGGACCCGAAGATCGCCAAATTAGGTCCACCACGTGGGTTGGGTCGATTGCGAATTCAATTTCACTAAATACCCACGTCGTCCAATACTCGGGGAAATTCACCCTCGACGTGCCTTCGTATGGTCGAGCCGTCAGCATGCCCGACCCAGCGCAGACCCGAAGCGGACTGTTGCCGAAGTTCCGCTCGGTCCGAATGTACATTTACAGCGGCAAAAGCCTTTATAATTCGCCAACATGGCGTCACGCTAAGCCAATGGAAGAAACACAGCAAACGAACTGATACATTTACAATGTATTTATTTATTAAGGGGCAGGGGACACGCAAAAGCAGAGTGACCGAATTACTGAAGGAAATAGCAATGTTGTACAGCCACTTATGCAGTTTTAACTTAATTAGAACTGGCGCCAACATAACACACACACACACACGTACACCCAAGAACCGGTGCCACAGCCTCCTTATTGAGGCCCCCAGCTCAGAGGGAAGGCGAGCTGAAAGACCAGAGCCTGCCTCGGACCTGTCCGCCTCATGCGGGTACGTGAGCTGGCTGGGTGGCGGACTCGCGACCTTTCGCGTGTGAGGCGAACGTGATCACCACTCGTGTCCCCAGTTTATCCTCTCCCTGTTCACTGCATGCAGGACACGGCGCGCAAGCCGACTTGCCGGTTTTGTGGAGGAAGGATCTCTCGTCCGTTCGATCGCGCCGCACACCCTTATTCACCCTGTCAGGGGGGAAGGGGCCACTTCCCCCCTCCGCTCTCCTCACTGTACGGTTTTGGCTCGCAGAAATCGTCGTCGCTCCTGTCATTGGCCAAAACGGGGCGCCCAAGGCCGTTGAATTGCGACCAAGGGGGGCGTGACGGGACGTCTCGACTCCCCGCCCCCCCGCCGAAGAGACTTCGTCTCTGGAGCCCGCTCTGTCCTTTGCCGAACTTACGGCCACCTCGTCAACGCCCCCCCCCCCGGATTGGGGCGAGAGAGACGTCAGGTTTCGTGAACTCCGCCCACGTACGTGCTGACAGCACGTAGGCCATGGCGTCGGTGTGAGGAAAGCGATGTGAGGTGAGGGTGATACTGCGTTGTTTGGTGTTTTGAGGATTTAAAAATAAAAGAAAACCCTGACTATCAAAGTAACTCACAGCGCATGTACAATTTATTCACCACCCTTAAGCGAGGGACGGGGGGACCCCTAAACTTAAAAACACATACTTACCGATATAACGTTCTTTAGGACCTGTATGTTGATGCCACGGCTTCCAGATTCCGCAACATAATATATATATATATATATATATATATATATATATATATATAATATATATATATAGTGTATGTTATTCAATATACGACATGTTTATGTATATATGTATATCGATATGTATAAGTATGTATATGTTATAAATATTGGAGGTGGGGAGAGACCAGGATGGCCTGAAGGTATGCGCACTTGCCTCTCAGCTGGTCTCGCCTGGGATTGATTCCCCCCAGGGCTTGAATCCCGACTCAGTTACAAACTGTCGTCATGCGTTTTACAGGCAGGGTGATTCATGAATGTTGTGTGCCGTCCCTCGGATGGACGTTCAACTGGAGTCCCATCTGAGCCGGTTATTCGTTGGGGGACTTAAAGATCCCACGTTGCTCCTTACAAAAGAGTACGGCAAGTATCCCCAGTATTCATGAACAAATTACAAATTCCTGCCTTAACCAGCAGAGGGGCATGGTATCATTGACCGGAGCCACAAGCCTCAGCTGATGTGGCTTCCCCCTCTGCTGTTTCTGGCCTTTGAACGAAGAGCGAGATTACAAATAGGCTTATTTTTTATCGAAAACTTTTTAACAAGCTTCATTTCTTGCAATAATAGCAGCTTGAGGTAAAAACGCATCTAATCGTCACAATATATCCTTCTGACACCGAAATGCTTTTGATTTTAAATAATCACAATAAACAAGATCCTTTACTTGGTCCAACTCCTATTTGTTGCATATCTCGTTGGATTAAAACAATGTAAATGGTTTATAGTTTTTGTATATTTTAAATGATGTGCATTTTGGGTAAAATTGTGCTTAGTTCAGTATGTTTGAGTGGATAAGGACGATGGAGAATAATGATTGTTTCGTGTTGTTATCCCAAATTTCTGTGATGACTCAGCATTCACAACCTTAATTTTCGTATGCAATCACTTGCTGCACACTATCCTCAGTGACCTGTTTACCACTGCTGCCTGAGTGCACCCTTGTCGAGTGTGTAGACATGACCCCACAATGATCATTTCGCAGCGTGAATTTTCCGCATTTCGTCACGTGCTGTATTCAATGAATTGAAACGGCAAAATGTTGGCAGATCCAGAGCTATTTACACTGGCTGCAAGAATTTTGGGACTGACACAGAGGGAGGTTCCTCCGGCTGAAAGCGGCCTCTCATCACGAACTTTCAGACACTAAAAGTGCTAAGTGGGGGGTTAAAGGGGGATGGGATTTTCCCTGTTTATTGAAAGGCTTTGGCCCACTCCAGCAGCGGCATGCCAGAGGTATTCCCCTTGTTTTGCCTGGTCAACCACTTGCCAGTTTGTCCCTCGCCTGTGCACAGTATTTGAAGTGTTTGGTTCTCGTTGTTTCCGTTCATAACCCTTTTTTGCTGCTCCCATGCCGCCCATCTCCCTGTTGGTTTGTTCTGCCCTGCAGTCGCAACCTGTACGCACCCCGCTGCTCTGTGCTATGCCGTAGAATCAAAATCTCATGCCAGTTTGAGAGAAACGCAGTGGCGTATCCAAACCCCGACTTGACCAAGCAAACACTCGAATTTCCATGAAATGTGGGAATTAAACTAAAGTTGTCATCAAAATGTTGAATTGGAGATTTGTAGATGTGTTGTTAGAGGGAGGGTGGTATTAAATATTGTATCATGTAATATTAAAACTCCCCCAGGTGAATGCATGACACTGGTCTCTGTTTCAGTCGATTCGTGTACAAGTATGGCTGACTGCCTTAAAGTAGTTGGGTTAATTGGAGTTGCTCCAGTAATGCAATGGTCAAACTTTGAAAGAGTTTGTTGAAGGAATTCTTTTTGATTGAATTGGTGGCTGGGTTATTAAACCGTAAAGGTGAAAAACCAAATTTTTTTTTAAGAGAATAAGTTAATTTATTTGGTATAAATGATAAATACAACTTTCAGAATTTTAAACAACAACAACAACAACAACAGTTTGTTATGAATTTGTCAAGTGCACCAGCAAAAAAATTGTATCCAATTGACCGCCAGGCATTGTTTTGTTGAAGTTTTCGTTTTTGTGTTTTCATTGAAAGCTCTGTCAATGGATTATTCTGGTTCCCTTCGGGAGGTATTAAAGTGTTTCCTCGGTCGTTGTGGTGTCCCACATTTTAAAGAATTTTCATTAAAAAAAATTTAAAAATTATTTATCATTTAATTTTCCATTTTCAAGTATTCATATTTTTCAATTTTCAATAATTCATTTTTTAATATTAATTTTTTTTCCAATTTGCGATAATTTAAATATATATTTAATTTCATTTCTTATTTAATTATGTCATTTTATTTTCCATTGTGTTTTTTTTTCATAATGAGGCGAATTTCAAGTGCTTCCAATGGCTAATATTATGAGTTGGCTATAATGTGAACCCATCAGTGAACTCGATCACAGCCCTCTACTGTTTATTACTTGAGTGAAAAAACTCATGGAGTTCAAATCTAAGCTAGTTTTATGGATTAGTCTTCCTAAAATGAGGCCTCATTTTGTCCTTGCAATTAAAATCCCTGTAATGGATACGCCACTGACTGCATGGTCCCAACAATCAGCGACCATGTGGTTCCTAACGCTTGAATATGGGACATTCTCATTGACCGGGACCCACCCGGCCAAGCCCCGTAATTTTTCCAGAGCAGTTGGAGTGAGGCATACAGTTGAATGATCAATTTTCCCCCCCAAAAAAGCAATTCCAAAATTCAGTTTGTAAGTTAAATACCAAGTAATGAGGTATTGCCTCAAAAGTTACATTTCCTGGAGAGTTCAAACAATTGTTCATCGACTGATAAAAATTCCCCCCCGTAAGTGGGGAATTCCAACCCGTACCTATGCTTCACCATGCTTTGCCAACTGCCTCTTGTTGTCGTGATTTTACTCAACCCTCTAACCCACTCATTCCTTGTCTTCTTCCTTGATTTCTTACTTCCCATTCTTGGATGCACCCAGCAACGTGTCTCGTCAGAGATGGTCCCATCCCACCCTAGGTTCCAAGCCCGTCCGGATCTCCAAGCCCACTCCGTATACGTAAGTATAATTGGCTACCATCATTTCTTGCCTTAGAAAGAGCTTTAAGACGGGCAAGAATAGCCTAACATCGACACAGAGGTATGTTGCACTCACCTCTGAGCTGTCAAGCTTAGGTTCAAATTGAGATGCAGCGATATAACTGTCATCTTGGTGTTTCATCAATATGTGTAACCATCCCTTGGATGGACGTAAACCGGGCGTACCATCTGCTTGCATGAGTTGGTGGATGTTAAAGACCCCACAGTATCCTTCACATAAAGAAGTTGAGCGATCGCCAGTACTCTGAATAAGTTACAACTTCCTGCCTTAAACTACTCTTCAAATATTAGACTGGGCCAGTCGGATTTGTGAAAGTCTTGCCATCAAAAATTTCTCCAGCCAACCCCTGGTAAGGTGGGAATAATTGAAAGAAAATGATCGAGCTCTTTCAATTTACACATATACGTTTGACGAAAAATCTGAGCTGAAAATTCATGGTTACCATGAATTGTTTTATGTTTAAAATGTTTTTGCTAGTTAACTCTTCATAACATTTGAGTATGTTTGCATGAGAGGAGATCAAAGAACACAATAGGATGATGTTATCGCACAGAGATGAGTAATTTGGAGGTGCATTGTATGCTCGTTCATTTCCAACTTGTTCTGTTTTACATGTAGGAGCTGCTGAAGTACAATCATTTTAACTGAACAGCCGCCACATTAATTGACTTCATAAGTCAAGCATGAAAGAGCTTTGACATTGGATCATCAGCCACCATGCTGACTATGTGCTAAGTACTATGTTGGATGTTGGAACTGTGTTTCGGTCACTGTGGTACAAGAAGCTACCAGGACTGACAGAATGGCAAGAGGCACGCACACGCTTCTAAGCTGTCTAGCTTGGGTTCGAATCCCGACCCAGCTATAAACTGTCATCTCGGCATTTCATACGCATTTTTGCATTATGTATGCTGTCCATCGGATGGATATAAAATGGGAATCCCGTCTGCCTAACAATCGTTGGTGGACGTCAAAGATCCCATGATGTCTTCATGAAGAGTAGGCGAGCTATCGCTGGCAATCGTGAACAAATTACATACTCCTACCCTAACTAGCAGAGGGCATTGCATCATCGGCACAACTGTGCCCTCAGCCAATGATGCCACTCCGCAGCGTTGCACTGCATACATACGAAGAGAAGAGAAGAAGAAGAAGAAGAAGAAGAAGAAGACTTACCTTATGGTTAACTTGTCAACTTTTTTCGGAACTTTGTTTTTACAGAGGGTTTTCTGTCGATAGATATTCTTCTTTCGCAGCATGTGGTGCACACTAAACTACATCTATCTATCTATCTATCTATCTATCTATCTATATATATCCTTTCCCTTGGTTCTATTTGTTTTGTCATGAAACATCCAACTGATTTGTTCCTTTTTATTGTTTGAATTTATTTCTTTTACTTAGCCTCACCTCCTCTTAATGACAATTGACCTGGTCTGCAGGCACGTGTGGACAATGAGATGCTGGATTATAAGGACCTGGCCGCAATCCCCAGAGTGAAAGCGATATACGACATCGAGCGCCCCGACCTGATCACATATGAACCCCCAAACTTACCTGGCGGATCGCATTGAGCAGGTCAGCAACCAGCCCGCTGCTGCTCATGACATCTCACCCTTTGGGAGATTGAGTCACATATCTGTCAGAACTAATCGTATTTCTGAAGTATTCCTTAAATCACTGCAGAAGATCCTTCACAGCGAAATTATTTTAAGATAAATTCCCACAAGTGGAAGTACATTCAAAGTACATCTCCCTCATGCTAATAAAATAACAAATTGTCCAGCGCATAACATTACAGCACACGGGGATGGAATTGGCAGGAAGCGGTGTAACTTCTGAGATGAATATGTACACCAGATTGCGTAGTGTGTCGGGGTGGTGTTGAGGTGTTGTCCCACAAGACGGCGGTCTCCTCGGGTTCAGCTGAGGCGGTCCCTTCAAGTGAGGTGCCTGGAATGGTCCTATCCCTAAGAGAGGATGATCACCTATGTCTGTTATCATCTGAAGCTCAAACGTTTGAACATTGGTATTGCAGCACACTCTGAGGTTCGGAGACCGGGGAGTGGCAGATCATGGCGGTGGTTACACTACTATATGGACTGGTCATCTGATGGTTTACCATACCATCAGAGGAGTTGCTGTAGCTGTGTCCAATAGCTGACTGAAAATGAAATTGATGTACACTGGTCAATGAGCGTATTATGAGACGGACTCGTCATTCCTTGGTGTCATTTCCCTTGTCTCTGTAAACGCTCCGACTGAGGCGAAGATCTCAACGTGAAGGGCGCAATTCTTTGCCCACACTCGGGCTGGTTGATCAGTGCCCCAGGCGAGATATTCTTCTAGTCTTGGGGGATTTTCAATGCCATTGACTGGAACTGATAAGGATGGTTGTGAGACATGGGTCTGAACTGTGAACCAGAATTGCAACAAAGTTCCTTGACTTTGCAAGTAGTCATGGACTTAGGTGGCTGTTTCATAGTTTCAGCACCCACAGGCTCATCGCTGGACTTGGTATTCAAATGCTGGTGGTGTGGCAAAGAAGATTGACCACGTGCTCGTTGATTGTCGCTGGAGATGATCCAGAGCTGCAGGATGTAATGGAGCACTCAGTTCCTCAATACCGACCACAGGCTTGTGTGGTAGCAACTCTGAAGTTGCAGCTTAATTCCAAGAATAATAGTACCATCCCAGCCGAGGCTGGATGTTGCAAGCTCAAGGATTACAGGGCAGCTGAGGTGTTTGCGAAACAGGCTGAGTCAATTTGGGGGGGGGGTCTGAGTGCTTTAGGGAATCCTGAGGAGTTGTGGAGCACCTTCAAGAACACCATGTTAATGTTCCTGGTGGATGTCTTGGAACTCACCGCAGGGCAAAGAAGAATTTTGTCTCAAGGGACACTGGATACCAATTGACCAGAGTCGCAGGCCAGGCTTGAATGCAGAGCTGAGCTGTTCAGGGAGCTGAGGCGTAAAACTGTACGTGCACTAAGGGTGGACAAGGAGGCTATGTGTGAGGAATCTGTGAGGGGTTGGAGCATCACCTCGTGTCAAGTGATTCTCATCTTGCTTACAGGGGAATTTGTGCATTGCATTCCTCCAAGCTCATCCTCAGTGCGTTGCCGTTAGAGCGGGGGTTGGTTGGGCTCTTTATAGAGGAGTCTGAAGAGAAGGCCTGCTGGACCAGCGACATTGAGCAGTGTTCCAGGCTGATCCACCAGCCTGTGAGTTGGATGTCAGGGGTGTTGCTGACCCTTCAATCAACTGTGATGCACCTTAATTTGTGGAAAACACAGGTGATGGTTAACTGTATGAAATGGTGTAAAGCTCTTGGGTATCTGTGGCACCATGCTGAACTTCTCAAAGCTGGTGGAAAGCGTACTCATGTGGTTGCATGGCAATCTGTGCTCTGCCTGGAACACAGGCATCGTCCAAACTGACGTGAAGCGGGGCTTGTTGTCCTCTCTGGAAAGGGAAGGGTGATCGCGAAGACGCAACAATTACCGTGGGGAGACGCTGCTCTCAGTGCGGGCAAGGTCTTGCTCGGATAATTATTAATGGTAGGGTTCGCCACAATCTGGTTGAGCACCAGTGCCCAGAGCAGTCGGGCTTCACAACAAAGAGGTCAACAATTGACTGTATCCTTGCCTTCGGTCCTCACCGAACACAGAAGAGTTTTGGCAGGGGCTGCTTGCAGCCTATGTGATCTCTGCAGCACGTTCGTTTCAGTGAATCGGGATGCCCTCTGGAGGATTCTTGTTTTTTCGGGGGTGCCCCAACACTGATCAATCTGATGTCTGAACTTTACTCTGGTACTGGAGAGTGCTGTGAGATGTGGTGCTCAATCATCCGACTTATTTCCAGTTGATACTGGAGTTCGTCAGGGGTGTGTACTGGCCGCCACACTTTTCAGCGCTTGTATGACTGGATTCTGGGGAGATGTCGGAGAGATCAAGGTGCGGTGCATCTTTTGGGAATGTCAATATCTCTGACCTTGATTTTCGCAGATGATGTGGTCGTCTTTACGGAGACTGGATATCCCTTTGGGGGCCCTCAAGGTGCTGAAATGAGGAGTCTGGAGCCGCGAGAATTACGGGTTTCCTTGGTCAAAACTAAGATCCAGGGTTTCAATGACATTTTGAATGCTGCTATCTTGTCTTTAACTGTTTGTGGTGAGGATGTTGAGGTCGTGGAGAGAATCACTTACCTTGCAGTGATATTCAGTCTCTGCCTGGCTGTGAGCCAGAAGTCATATATCGTCTGGGTCGTGCCTGGGAGTCATGGATCATCTGGATCTCGGGTGTAGTGTTGTCGTACCTGTGCAGGACGATGAAAGTCTGAGTCTTCAGGTCCTTGGTGCTTCCAGTCTTGCTCTACGGATGTGAGACTTGACTTTGACCAGGGATCTGAGACGGAGATTTAATTCCTCTGGCACCAGGTCTCTTTGAGAGTCCTTGGCTATCACTGGTCGAGTTTGTTTCCAACGAGCGGTTGCTGAGAGAAGACGCAATTGAGATTTGTTACCTTGCATAGTCCGTGAGCGTCAGCTGCCGGCTGTATGGACATGTGGCTCGATTTCCTGATGCTGATCCTGCTCACCAGATTCTTTCAGCGAGGGAGCCTCGTTAGTGGAGGCGACCAATGGGCCGACCACGTGCCTCATGGTTGCAGCAGGTTGATCAGCATCTCAAGGAGATTGGGAAGGGCCAGGCATCTGCCTGAGGGATGGCCAGATGAAAAGCCATTGGTGGACCGCAGAATGTCGATGCAGTGACGTGCTGCTCCGGCGCATGCTTCCACACCTGTTCCAGTACTATGGACACATAATACTTACTTACATCTCCAAATGTACTTCTAAGGTGAATGTGCACAAATTGTACTTCCTCGCCATGCACCAATGGAGACGAAAATTGGGGTGGAGCGGTGTGATAATTGATTGATTAACTGAGCAATTGCTTAATAAAATAAAATAAATTAATTAAGCACATTTGTTTGTTTTACTAATCAATTGCGCTTTAATCAAATGGCACACCATTACTTCAAATTTAATTATGAAATAGCATACCAAAACCACACTGTTCAGCCGAATGTATAACTTTTTGAAAAATTAGTAAAATAATTGAAAAATGAATATAATTATTAATTGATTAAACTATAATCAAAATACCCTTTGTAGTGAAATTACTGTTCACTGTTTTATCCAATTATCCGCATCCAAGCTTTAAAAGGTGCCCCAGATATTGCCCAGATGAGAAAGAAAATTAAATAAGGAATGATATATCG
Source organism: Eptatretus atami (assembly GCA_035128595.1). Classification (NCBI taxonomy): domain Eukaryota; kingdom Metazoa; phylum Chordata; class Myxini; order Myxiniformes; family Myxinidae; genus Eptatretus; species Eptatretus atami. The sequence goes on along the minus strand of CM068953.1, from coordinate 11,368,538 downwards.
ATAATAATTATGTAATTAATCATTTAATGATTAATCAAAAAAATAAAAATAGTGTTTTTGTCAAAGCACACCTTCACTTTTGTCTTCAAATTTCAGCTTCCGAGCTCAAAGGATACTGAGATATCGCCCGGACAACCAAACAAGAAAGAAAAACAAGTAGCGTTACATTCAAAGTACACCGCCCCGTGACAAATAAATAATTAACAATCCTCCAGAGCGCAACATCGCCAGGGTGCCAACGGCGCCTGGCGATGCTGCCCTTGCAGCACATGGTCCGGAATTGGGAGTGAGCGGTGTACGATAATTGATTGATTATTGCAGAAAATTAAATAAATAATCGCAAAAATAATTAATTCTCCCTCAATTGCCAAACAGCATACCTAAACCACCACTGCTTCATCTGAATCTAACTTTTTGAAAATAAAGCAATTAATCAACATATGAGTAATTAACAATCAATTAATTAATTGATCGATAAAAAAAATGCCCTTATAACAACAAATCACGTGGTTTACTGTCATGTCCAAATAGCAGCTTCCAGCTCAAAATATGCCTGAGATATTGCCAAATGAGAGTAAAATAAATAAGTAATTGATAATAATTAAGTAATTATTCAATTAGTTGATTTGTCAATATAAAACAAACATTTCTGCCAGAGAACATCTTCACATATTGTCCCAAATTTCAGCTTCCGGCTCAAAGGATGGCTGAGATCTTGCCCAGAAAGAAAAGAAAGAAAAGAAATAATTAAATCGATGATTGAAAAATCAATAAATCAAAAACACTCTTTGTAGCCAAATCAATTTGGTCACAGTCATGTCCAAGTATCGGCTTCCAATCTCAAAAGTGCCTGAGATATTTCCAGGATGAGAATATAAAATTTATAAATAATTAATAAATCTTAAATAATGAAATAATTAACTGATTAAGAAACAAATAAAAAATGCTGTTTTGCCAAAGCCATCTTCACTTTTTGTCCCCAAATTTCAGCTTCCGAGCTCAAGGATGGCTAGATATCGGCCCGGACAAACAAGAAAACAAACGAAGTAAAACTGAGTACTCCTTTCTCGGGGCCCAGCGATGACATCATGCATCGCCTGGAATATGGATTGGGAAGGAGCAGTGTACAATCGGCTGCATGTTAGCACTGCAGCTGCAATCATCCTAAAAGTAAGTCCAAGTTGGCACGAGTTATTCTATTGACCTCTTCCCATCGAAGGAATTCGGAGTTGACAAAACAAAATTGCTTCCAACAGTCCTTATTAAACAAATATGCTGTGCTGTGAAACCAGTCATGTGCTTGACTGTTCTTGCATTTCATAAGTATCCTTGAGTGTCCATCACAAACAGGGAAGATTGACCTCACTCTGATGTAGTTGGGTGGTGATGTTACACTTGATATTTCAATGATCCCTTCGCTTCTCCTCCACGTTTCTTCCGAAGCTGGGAAACATTCCTGTGAAGGTTGAGAAGGCTTGTATGTTTGTTGATCGTTGATTTTTTGCATTGTGTAAGTGTAAACCATGTTGAGGAAATCACTGCATGTTGAATGCATTTCAACAGCTTTGCCGAGGGACCCACAGCTCCAGTGCCAAAGGCGCAGGTGAGCAGGCGGGAGAAAAGAAATAGGAAACGAGTTATCAGCGCTTTTGCAAAGTTTGGAAAATTTTTACCTCCTGATGAGGGATAATTAATCAGCTGGCATGCAGGCTTAATCTTTGAACGAATGGTTTAATAAACCGAAGGTGTGAGTCAGCCTGGCACCCACCTGGGATGCAAGCACTGTCTGATTTGGGGCTTCATAGTCATAAAGGACTGTGTGTGTTTGTGTGTGTGTTGTTGTTAACTCCATATGCTGGTTTCAGGAGGTAGAACAGAGCCTTCAAAGGTCTCAGAGTATTCGTGCGTTGCATGCGCGTGCGCATCGCAATCAGCAGAGCATGGTGTGTTGGCTTGGCTGCCCAGTGAACAGGACTTTATAGCAACAATTCAGAAATTTACACCGGATTAAAATTCTGCATTGAAAGATTGTAAAGGCCCCTGAAGGAGCTCATGCACCTGGATGATGGGGAGTTAAGCCTGACAACTGTTTAGTGACTGTTGAAGGTTGTGGTTACCCAAGGACCTTCTCTCAGAATGAGCAATCAGCCAAGGAGCTCATGCACCTGGATGATGGGAGTTAAGCCTGACAACTGTTTAGTGACTGTTGAAGGTTATGGTTACCCAAGGACCTTCTCTCAGAATGAGCACATCAGCCAAGATTCTGCTGCTGTGACCTTTTCAATTGGTTGATCTGTGCTTCACATCTAAGCTTGGGAATTCAAAATCCAGACTCGACAGATGAGAGAGGGGAGTGTGTGTATGTGGTTCGAGGCCACCCAGTCAGCCCTTCAAACTTGCAATCTTGGTTTAAGAGCAATCAAGCACACATTGTGCTTCCAAACCTGTGTTTCATAGCGCTGAAAGAGCTTCGTGCAAAGATTTTAAACATATTACAGATATATATTTGTTATAATATAATATATATTATTTATATATAAGAAATGTATTATTATAATGTTTTAATGTATAAAAATTTTATATATATATAATTTATATATATGTTTATTATATGTATATAGTATGTATATGTATGTGTGTGTATATATATATAATATATTGTTATAGTTTTCCGCCGCGGCGGCGTGCAGACGACCGCTTTTAGCTAATCGGGCCGCGAGCCTACCCAGGCGGCAAAACTAGTCGCAGCTTTCGGATCAAGCCGAAATCCAGCTACGGGTGTGTCTTTAATCACACCAGAAAATCAGCCAACTATTCTGTCCGCGCGCTGACAGGGTCCGATCGTCGAATTGTCGATTTACCTAAGTATGCGCGCAGACAGAAATGCGGGGATTTACACCTCGACGGGACCTGCTGGAAACGAGCCGCTAAGCAGCTCGGCTCCCGTTTGCGATTTTGCCGAGCGGTGTATATCGCAAGCGCCCGCCGGATCCGATACTTTATCGGCTATTTAAAAAGCCCGCTAATATCCCGAATGCAATACGGCAGCTCAATTAAGGGAAAGGACGCAACGAACAGGTCAAATTCACTCAAGGACATTTATTGTACACACATAAGCAGTCATAACCGATGCAATCAACACACGTATGCAATCATGTAGACAAATAAAGCAATGCAGGAACAAAGCAAAGACAAAGAAACTACAACGTTCTATATTATGTACATGCACTTAACAGTTCTCTACTTGACGGACACGGCGCCACAACATTCATTCAAAGAAAACCCCAGGAAAGAAAAGGGTAAGAATAGGCCCGCAGGCCTTTAATGTTCCTCAGAGCCGGGATGACTGCGAGGCTCCGAGAGACCGCCAGGCTACCTTTCACCCCCGTGGTGACTCGCCGGGCCTTGTTCGGCGACCCTCGGTGGCCCTGCCCCGCACTCCGCTGGACTCCACCTGTGCCTTCAACGGCGATCCGGCTGGTGACTCCTCTCCGGTTCCACCGGCTCCTCCGTCGACCAAGGAGAGAGACCAAAGCAGAGGGACTCTCTTTCCCCTCGCTGACAAGACTCCGCTGCACTCCCAGACTGCAACTCCCCGACTGCAGACGATCGCAGCTCGACTCCGCTCCCAGACTTCCACCTCAACTCCACGGCGAAACCCAGACCGACCGACCAACTTCTTGGCGTTTTCAGCCCGGCCTTTTATCGCCCCGGCGCCTCGCGGGGGGGGGGGCATTCCAGGGGGTTCAGCTCGCTCTGGCCCGCTCTTTTGGCCGATCACGGACATTATGTTTCTTTTCGCCCTTCAGAGGGAAAATTCCAACAGAGCTTGGCTGGGTCAGTTGTTGTTTTCAACCGTCATTTCTGTTTACCAGTTCTGATGGATATCGGTGGCGGGAGTTTGTTGTGATGTTGTTTTTGCAGTGTGGTTAGCGC
>CM068953.1:11293778-11313100 GCA_035128595.1 Eptatretus atami | reverse complement strand
TGAAAAACAGCTGCCCCCATTGTGTTCAAGCATGGGAAAATTTCCAAGATTACGTAATCACACTTCCTCTAAGAGCTTTAAAAGTCAGCTCTCGATCGAAAATTCTTTGTCTGACGTTTTTCATTTTTCTGCCTTGTCCGCAATGGTAAATGACTGAGACATGAACTAATCTTTTATTGACGACGAAGAGAACCATCACAATATGGTGTGTGTGTGTGTGTGTGTGTTGTTTCTGTATCTGTCTCTCTACTGTCTCTCTGTCTCTCTATCTGTCTGCTGTCTATCTGTCTTGCTGTCTCCTGATCTTCTTGCTCTGTTCTCTGCTTCTGTTTTATGTCTTCGTCCTGTCTCTCTCTCTCTTCTCTTTTCTTCTCTTCTCTCCTCAATCGTCTCTCTCCTCTCTCTCTCCTGTCTCTCTCTGCCGTCTCTCTCTCTCTCTCTCCTCTCCCCCCCTCCTCTCCCTCCTTCTCTTCGTCCTGTCTATCTTCTCGCTCTGTCTCTTCTTCTCTCTCTCTCTTCTTTCTTTCTTTTCTCTCCTCTCCTTTCTCTTCTTCTTCCGTCTTTGCTGTTTATGTTCTCACTCCTGTTGTCTCTGTCTCTATCTGTTTGCTTCTGTCTCTGTCTCTCTGTCGTGTCTGTCTCTCCTACTCTGTCTCTCTCTCCTCTTGTCTCTATGTCTCTGTCTATATCTCTCTGAGTGTTGACTTCATATTATTTTTTATTTTTATTTTTCAGTTAAAAACACACTGTCTGGATGAACCAATACACGCAACTTAATTTCTGGAGGAATCTGACATGACACTCAAGACATCTGAAAGCAGATTGCTGGGAAAGCATCATCCATTCTTGCAACTGGAATATTTTACCCAAAGAAGAATGTTAATACTCGCGGGAGGCGACGAGGTTCGCAGGGCATTATTGAAAATGCACGTTAGGATACAATTGATTTAGTGGAAGCTTTTGAGGAAGCTCTTCCGAAAAAACTTTCTTTTCCGGTCAAAATTGACCAAATCAACAATCGATTTTTTTATATGTTGTGCTTATGGGACATTATGGCAAGGCTTCAAGGAAAATGGAATGATTGCGAGAAAAAAAACGAGAAAAAAGTTCAGGCGTGGAAGTGGCTTCCGCCCAAGGGGGGTGTGACGCCCCTCATACAAAAAGACACAACTAGACACATGAATTCCTGCTATGTGTCAAGATTTCATCGAGATCGCATCAAACGTCACGGAGCATATGTTCGGAGAGGTCACAACACACAGACAGACAGAACAACCACAAGGCACGTAGTCGGCATGTAATTCAGTCTCTCCATTCTCAGATCCTGTGTCAGAGTCAAGTCTCACTTTCGTAGAGCAAGACTGGAAAGCACAAGAACCTGAAAGACTAAGACTTTCGTCCTCACTGCACAGGTCCAGGCAGCGCCACACCGCCATGATCGCAGTGAATCCATGACTTCCCAGGCCGAACCCAGACGTCGATGACTCTGCTCACAGCCAGCAGAGACATGAATATCACTGCCAAGGGAAGTGTCTCTCCCGTGACCTTCAACATCCACACCACAAAAACAGGTCAAGAGCAGATGGCAGCATCCAAAGATTGTCAGTTGAAAGCCGGATTCAGCTTTGACCCGGAAACCCGTTCAATCAGTGGCTCTGACTGCTCTTCAGTCACCTTCGAGGCGCCCCAAAAGGATATCCAGAGTTTCAGCAAGATGACTGCATCATCTGTTGAAATGCAAGGTCGAGATCTTGACAGTTCCCAAACGATGCACCACATTTGATCTCTCCAACATCCTCCTAGAATCCAGTCCATACAAGTGCTGAAAAGTGTGGGGGGCCAGTGCATACCCCTGATGAACTCCAGTACAACTGGAAATAGTGGAGATGTACCACCACATCTCACAGCCTCTGCAGTACCGGAGTTATAGTTCAAGATATCAGATTGATCCCCAGTTTGGTCGGCACCCCACGAAGGACCAAGAATGCCTGCAGAGGGCTTTCCGCGATTCACTGAATCAAGACGCGTTGCATAGATCAACATAAGCCGCAAGGCAGCCTGCAAACTCTCTTCTGCGTTCGGCGAGGACGCAAATCAAAGAATAGGTCAACTCGTTGATCTCTTTGGTGTAAAATCCTGACTGCTCTGGATCTGGTGGCTTCAAGCAGACAGTAGCGAACCGTCTCAAGAATTATCCTGAGGGCAAAGACCTTCCCGGTACTATAGAGAATACCCTCGGTAGTTGTTGCAGTCTGGCAATCACCCTGACCTTTAGGGAGATGTTAACAACTCGGCCCCTCTTCTTTAGTCAGTGGGAATTGGGCCTGTTTTCCAGGTAGAGCAACAGAACTGCATGCAATGACAGCGAGTACAGCATTTCCACCGCCTTGAGAAGTTCAGGCAATGGGTGCCACAGATCCCTCGAGCTTAACCACCATTCTAACCGGTTCACTGCAGCCTTTTCGCAAAATGAAGGTGGATCACAGTTTGATTGGAGGGTCATCAATGGGATAGAAATACCTAAAAATCAACTTTGAACAGTGGGAGGATCAGCTGTACAGACCGCTCAAATTAACCGGACCAGCTGTCCTTCATTTTGGACTCTCTGTCAGAGCCCACCACCACTGTGCTCTAACTGCAGTTCACCGAGGGACGGATTGGACGAACACAATGTGCAAATTCCCACTGTATGCAAGGACTAGATCATTTTACTTGACCACAGGTTGATGCTATGCCATCTCACAGATTCCTCGCCACATAGGCTTTCTTGTTCACCCTGAGAGATATGAGGGCCGCGAGGAGGAGTGATGTAAGGGACCAGCATCGGCCATTTTGGAGGTTAATGCCATATATGCACTATTCTTAACCCATTACCCTGTCATCCGAGCCTATCATTCATCATAATCATTGAAAAATGTCTCTTACATCACTCCTCCTCGCGTGCCTTCATATACAGTTTTATCCCTCAGCTCCCTGAACAGCTCAGCTCTGCATTTAAGCCTGGCTGCAACTCTGGTCATAGTATCCAGTGTGCCTTGAGCAGACAAAATTATTCTTTACCGGCTATTGTGAGTTCCAAGTACCACCGGAAACATCAACGATGGTGGCTTGAAGGCACTCTCCCAACTCTTCAGGATTCCCCAAAGCAACCCAGACCCCCAATATCCCACTCAACCTGTTCACAAACACTTCAGCTCATTCTCATTCTTCAGAGCTTGACTACCAATCTAGACCTCGGCTGGATTGGTACCATTCTCCCGGATTTATGCTCACAACTTCAGAGATGCTCACAACACAAGCCTGTTGGTCGGTATTGAGGCTGAGGCACTCCGGTAAATCTGGCAGCTTCTGGATCATCCTCGCAGCTACGCATCAATGAGGCATGCAAATCTCATTTTGCTGCACCACCGCGTTGGAATTACCAAGTCGCAGTGATGAGCCTGGGGGTGCTGAAACATGGAACCGTGTGTTTTCACGTTTTTCTTTGCATTTAATGGGTTTTGCGGAATGAAGTGTGTTTTACGGTGGCGGAGTGCAAATCTGCACGACTCTAAATAAAGTACCCAATTGGCAGGAGGAACGTTCTGCTGACAGAGTTGGGCACGAGAAATTGATGGCCGTTGCTACAAGGAGCTTCCTTCGCCCAAGAACAAAACCATTGCCAGCATTGAGAGGCAGCATCACTCCTCGGTAGTTGTTGGCAGTCTGCGTCATCACTTCTTCAATCACCAATGTGATTGAGTCATTCGTGGGTTGGTGAACTATTTTTCGCACATTTATCCACCGAATACACGAACAGGACGGGCCATTAACACCAATAACCTCTCAACCCTCCAAACACGATCATCTCCATCACTCGTCTTTATCGCCTCTCGCCAAAATAAACTTTAGCTTTGTGTTCTTGAGAGACTCTTTCCGAACGCCGATTTCCCCAATACCCGCCCCAAGTTTGCTGATTTGTGGTTCACAGGATTTTATAAGTAACTCCCATGAACGGCCAGGCCCCCTTTATATAAGTTGTGGCCACGGGTACACGAGACACCAGTCGTCACTCAGGGGGATAATCCCCGGTTGTCCTCGGTAAGCCGGACCTGGGGCGCACGCTGGTCAGACCTGGGTAGAAGCCGGACCTGGGGTCAGAAGGGAGCAATTTACCATTTGGAAGAAATCCATTTTGGAAAGTTCAGAATTGAGTAGTTCCCTTGGAGTCAGAGGTGTTTTATGCTTTTGCGAGTGCCATGTCTGGTGAGAGAGGGAACAACATCGCAGCCAATTTTCATGGCTGAGATTGAAATCACGCAAGCAGATGAGGCAGAGAGAGTTTGGATGAGTGGTTAAAAAAGTTAGTCATGCTGTTAAATGGTGAATGTAGATGAGTCATACACTGTTTGAATGATGGTACAAGACACGAAAACAGAGGTGGGAATGAGGAGAAGTCGGCAGCCAAAGGTTCTTGATTTTGAGAGGTGTAAGAGAGATACGAAAGTGAGAAATGTGTACTTGATGTAGCGTGTGACTCTAACCACGCAGACAGAGTTCAGTCGGTCAAATCAGAGGGACATAGGCCAGAGGGAGAACACAAAGGAGTCAGGGAGGTTCGTGGGAAGAAGGATTCTGGAAACAGATGATGTCGTTTTATGCACCGCCGCCTGGATTGAGTGATCTGTCAGGTTGGATGATGGCTTAGATGTTTGAGGTCCCAAAATTAAGTGACAGAGGAGGAGGCCTTGGGAGGGGGAAGCTTGAGGGGGTGGGATGATAGTGTTGGCAGAAAGATGGAGCAAATGAAAGCTTTGAGTGTGGTGGATATGAGGCAGATGCGGAAAGAGAGGACTGAGGTGGAGGATGCTGAAGAAAGGGAACGTAGAAGGGGAGGATTTGAAGATATCGACTTGTTGGAGATGTGTGGGAGGCTACTGACACAGTTAAAGGACGTGAAGATGATTTGTATTGTTGTGACAGCAACCTTTGCAAATGGACTTCTCAGATTCACAAATTGGACATACTAGTACGTGCCCGTAGTGGCCATGTCGTAAGTGCAAAAAAAAAAAGTTCAAACCGCGAGCCGAACAACAACCAGCACAGGCCGTTCTTTGCGCTCTCACGTCCGTACGTGAAGGCGTATGTGCGTGGCCGTACGTGCAACCAAAAAAAACAAAAACTTTCAACGGCGCGAGCCAGAAACCACACACAGGCGTTCCTTCGGTCTCGGGCCATGCCCGCAGTGCAACCCCCCCCCCAAAAAACAACAACAAAAAACTTTCAAACAAAACGCACAGGGGGCCTCCCGTTCTTCGCTCACCGTAACGAGACTGATTGGGGGCATTGTTTTATATATAAATGCGCGATAAGAAATGAGAAATTAATTAGAATACCGCAGTCTCATATCGAAGTTCGTAGCGTTGTAACCCTAATGGGGAACGCGGCTGAGGTTTCTTCCAAACGGCACGCTACGGCAGAAACGTGTCCTGTCATTGTTGGTAAATAAATGGCCCAACTTGGGAAGAGCAGCTTGTCCGTTTATATAAAAACGCTTGAAAAAGGCACATCTCAGGTCGCAGCATATACGCTGGCAAGTATTCATGAGTATCGGACCAATGGTTGGTTCGAGAAACAGCGGTCTCACACCACCACAGCCAACACACCACACACACAACACTGCTGGATATTATAAGATAGAGTGGGAGATAAAGGTCATGGGATGGTGGAAATTTTTTTTGGAGAGAAGGTGGTGCTGGGCGGGTAATGGGAGGAGGGTTGATGGACGAAGCGCTTAGCTACAGAGTTTGGAAAATAATCATTCTGAAGAAGAGAAGAATAAGCGGAGAGGGGAGGGCATCATTGTGGTGAAGAAGAGCATGTGTGTACCCTGATAAAGAGATATAGAAAATGACGCATTTTAAAAATGTTTTTAAATGCCTTTAAAGGAAGAAGGAAGAGTGTTTTACATTCAATGGATTCTGTTCGGAGTCGTGAGAAAAAGGAAAATGTAAAGATTGAAGTATGGGCAGAAGGAAATTCAAGAGATGAGATCATTTTGGAGTGAAAATTTTGTTGTTTGTTTTTTTTAAAGCGAGGAGGGAAATAGGATAACTTGAGGAGGTAAGAAAGTGAAATATTTGGGGGAAAGGAGCAAATGAGGAACAACGGGCATCAAAGGGGACAAATAAGCTTTTCATGGCGCTATCCGAGGAGTATGGGCCTTGAACAAAAGGAAAATTCATTCAGCATACTGTTTGGGGCTTTTGAAGGCCAGGGAGACACGTCCAACATGTAAGGGTTCCCTGTAGTTGTTAAACAAAACAACAACGAATACAAAAAAAAAAAAAAAAAAAAAAAACCAACAAAAACAAGACAAACAAAAAACAAAAAACAACAATCTAAAAAACAAAATACAACAAATATATAATACAAACAAAAAAACACAACAAAATAAACACAAAAAACATTAAAAGAAACACAACAACAATAAAGAAAACATTAAATGCTACAGAACAATAACAACAAAAAAAAAACACAATACAATAAAAAAAAAAAAAAAAAAAACCCAAAAAAACAAACAAAACAAAAAAACACAATAAATAAACAAAACAAGAAGCAAAAAACCAAATAAACACAAAAACAAAAAAATTAAAAAACAACCAACACTTACAAACAACATCTGAACAATTTTGTTTTGCTAAATTACCTCTCCTCTCTATCAGTGGATAGGACATGTGTTGTGGCCTTGTGTAAGCGGATTTAAACTCTTTGAATTCTTCTCTTCATAAATCCTCCTTCTAATGTCTTCTCTCTCTTCCTCTCTCTCTCTCTCTCTCCTCTCTCTCTCTCTTCTCTCTCTCGTCTGTTCTTCTCCTCTCTCTCCCCGCCTCTCCGCTCCTCTGTTCTCTCTCTCTTCGTTCTCTCTCTCTCTCTCTCTCTCTCTCTGTCTCCTCTCTCCTCTCTCTTTCTCTGTCTCTCTCTCTTTGTCGTCTCTCCTCTCTTCTTATCTTTTACTCTCTCTGTCTGTCTCACACGTATCTTCGCTCTCTCTCTCTCACACTGATACAGCACATCATACACAACGTTGCAGCTCAAAAGTGCATCAATAGGGACTGGGATGTGAGTATTGTCAGGACAACAAAACAGAAAACACCAACATGGGGAGCTTGGGCTGAGCTTCATTTCGCCTGGCTGGCAAGGTGAGCGCAGCGTGGCAACCAGGAGTGCATCAGTGGGGAGGTGGCATTGCCAAAGCTCAAGCCAGGTCAAGGGAGGGGCAGAACACACCTCCTATGGAACTTCATAAGGGCACGAGAATGTCAGGACTTGCCGGCTGTACGTTGCTGTGAATCAAGTGAGCCACAGGCAGAGCCTCTGCAAAGAGCATCTGTGAGGTGAATGGGCTGGTGCGGTGGCAGATATTATTAATGGAGTTGGCGGAGTTTCCCTGGAAGGTGGAATAACACTTGATCACATTCTTTCTTGTCCATCCCGACATCTAATTCATTCACTTGGAAGACACAAAGAGTATTCAAAGATTCATATGACCATTCAGGGTGCAGTTACTAATTGAATCACAATTACCTTGTTGAACCAGGCGATTACAACCCGCACTTCTCCACAGACTGTGCACACATCATGATGTCCACCGCTGTTTCACATGGTAGCAATGTACACGCCACAGGATTATCGGGGAAGTGATAGGGTCCCAAAAGCCAGCCTTCTTCTTCTCTGTCTCTCAACTCTTCCTTATCTCGTTTCTGGAGTGGATGAGGCACTAGCATGCAAAGAAATGTTCTCAGATGACTGACTAAGTGGGTTGATATGTATTAAGAGGTAAGTCTTTCTGATGACTGTTTTTCCTGTGTCCTTTTGATCTTATAACCTGTTTCAAACTGCAGATCGTCAATTCCCATTGGTGCAAACCATAGCATATTCCTAGTGACAGGGAGTTCTGCCCGCGCCGTTCCGTTATGGTTCGTAGATTTGGCAACGCTCACTTAACGGTATGCTCAGCCATTCGTGATTGACAGGAGTGGGGCGTTGATGGGCGGTTCCCACATCTGGGTGATTATTTGCATGAAAGGTAAGCGGAGTTTCAAACATCTAGATGGATCTGTTGTGTTCTATCAAAGGTCATACAAGCGGAGTACTGGCGGCTCATCGGCTCACTGGGCTGGGAAGCACGTCGAGTACGTCCGCTCACGACCCAAACAGTAACAATCAGGAACTAACATGTACGATTTAACATGGGAAATTGGACAAACACATGGGCAACACAGGGAGGAATTTATTATAAACACATGTCTGGTTTGGAAATTTAGCTCTGTGAGGTGGAAGTAGCAGCTGCAGACTTGAACCTCACGTCCATACTACTCCAGGCTGCAACTTCCTTGTCGCACCTAGTCAGAAACTGCTTACAAATGTCAAAACTTCATGGAGTATAACGTGAATGAAAGTTTTCGCTACACTCTCATGCAGCGGGGAGAGAGTGGTGGGTGGGGAGGGGGGGGGAGGGAGTTTAATGCAGATTTTACTCGGGGCAGGAGTTTCTCTCTACGACCACGATTCCTGTAATTATGCTTTCAACCTTACTTTTTCCTTCGAATTGCAGGTGTGGGAGGTGGGGGTGGTAAGAATATTTATTGCAAAATTGAGCCACGTCAATCAGAACTGGAAGCTTTGCGATTGGAGAGGTTGTTTTCCTGATGAAATCAGAGTCTGTCTCTTTCAAAAGAGACATGACGATGCTGCTTAGGCAGCCAACGATCCACGCCTTCAAAACATATTCTGTCTCTACTTGTCAAGGCAGATTTTTTTTTTTTTTTTTTTTTTTTTTTTTTTTTTTTTGCAATGCGAAAGGCTGGCCGACATTAATCGCCTTACCCCCCATTTCAAATTAAATAAGTATTGGCATATCCTTCTTTGTGCATGTTGCAATCAGTCTAATTCAGATCAAGCCATTTATGAACTCAGCCTGGGTGCAGTTTTGAACACACTGCTGACACACAGAAAGGTTTTAATAAACAAGTGTGAAAATCCCCTCAGAGGGGAAAGAATAGGAAAAACCATAATGCCCCACACCAAAGGTCAGCAAGCAAGGATAAAAACAAAGGCAATCTGTGAATCATGTTTAACCGACTGTCGAAGTGTTTATAAAACGCAGATATACAAAGGTGCCAGCTCTCCAGGGCCACAAGATTACATTATTTATTTTTTAAATTACACTGTTTTCTCCCTTTGTTCATACGAACAACTAAAATGTACTGGCATGAACAATCTTAAACTCTATTATAAATTTGCCTTTGGCTAGCTGGAGCCCCCCTTCTCCCTCTTGCCTGCTCTCGCATGGCGTCCACACTGACTGTGGATGAGAGCACCCTCATTGAGGTGCATAACTCCTCGTTCATCACCATGGAGTTGGATCGAGGGAGGTTAATCAAGAAGGAAGAATCCTGGGCAAATATATTTGGTGCAAACTTGGCAACTGCCGCCAGGCAAGCCTTGTGGCAGGCTCATCAATCTGGGAGCGGGGTTGTCTCAGGTCATCATTTGCCATATATTTTACATTGTCATTTCTTGCATAATCATCTTGCAAGTATTGTTATAACTGCAACATTCTGATTTTTTTTTAAAATCATTTATCATTTTCTTCTCACACGAGTGTTTCTGAATCATATTTCCAACAAGAGCACAAGAAGGTGTCTGGACAGGTGTTTGTGCAAGCTGCTTTCCTCGGGTCAGTGTCAGAGCACGATCCTCGTGAACTCGTTCGTGAAGGTATTGCTTGGTCAGCTTCCGCGCACCAACATGACTGCAACAACGACTTTGTTTTTCATACACACTCTAGAACAGAGCTTCATAGCATGCAATAAAACACAATAGCAGACGAATATAATAAGTCCAATGGAACTACATATGGGTACCACGTCGCCCAACCACAACATCTCTTCAACTGTTGCGAATTCGCGCCATCCGGCGTGGCGATCGGCACGTAGACTCGAATGGACTGGCCCGCCACCGGACGGACAAATTAGTCGTGACCCTCCCGGCTACCGGGATACGTCATCGGTGGACCTTTGGCCACACAACCATCGCATTCTAACCCGCGCGATGGGTGAATCGCCGAAAGTCGATTATACCTAAGTACCCTGAACGGGTAACCTACACGAGGGTTGTACTCGCACAGGCCGATTCGGACAGATCGCTTAAGCGGCTGTTCCAGGCTACGGGATAACGAGCGGTGTTATCGTCGCTTGAGGTTCAGATTAATTATCGGGCGTCCGGCCCACTGACGACTTTACGTGAAAAAGATGGAGACCCAAGAAGGAAGGAGCAGGCGAAACGGGGGAAGATTCAACAGAAGCAATTTTATTTACACACGACAACGAAAAGCACACAAAGCAAACAGTAGAATAAGCAATTGCACATATTCAAATAAGAAGAAAAGGCCAAAATGCAGAGTACAAGCGATACGCGAAACAAACACGGACCCTTAACAATTCTGACTTCGCAGACACGCGCCACCACACAACGTTCAAAAAACCCAAAAGAAATGGAAGTCGCTTCCCTGTGTGGTTGAGTCTCGGCGACCGTCACTCGTCGTGGCCCGCGAGCTCTCTCCGTGCCGGAAACCCGGGAAGCGAGCAGAGAGAATCGACGACGAAGAGAAACAAGAGAGAAGATGGCCGAAACCAAGAGAGAACCAAAGAAAAGAACGTCATTTCGCCTTCCGCTTCTTATACGCCGGCGCAGGCCCGTTCTCGGCTCCAAAAAACCTTCCCTTCCGAGGCGGGCTCGAGAGGGGGGGTTCCCTCTCGTTCGCTCCCCTCGTTGTGGGGGGACGAGGCAGAAGCGTTCTGGGCCGGGCAGGAGGAAAAACAACGGAAACGAGCGTCCCGCCTGGGGACTCTCCCTCACTCTCGGTTCGAGACCGCTTGCACGCGCAAACGTCGTACGAGACGCGAGGATGGCGTTCGTTGGTGTAGGTAGCGGTGTTGCTGGTGGCATGGTTGTGAAGGGGCGGTGCTGGCGTTGTTGGAGTGGTGATTGGTTGGCGTGTTGTTGGCGTTCGAAGTGTGGTTGGCGTTGTTGGTTCGAAAATAAAGCAGAACAGAAAAACGCCTAATTCAAGTATGCAGGCCGCGATGAATCACATTAATTCCCTCTATACAAGGTTTTTGGGCTAATACCCATAGTCTTCAGAAATATATCTCACTACGGGACTTATGGTGTATGCGAATTTTCCACAGCCGTAACACTACCCTCCCCTTTTTACATGACTCGTCTCGAGTCGTCAAATTATGTGTGCCATCATGTGTAGGTTCTCCCTAGTAGTTTACTACGGATCCTGAGTGCACATTCATGGTATTCGTGTCCCCAAATAAAATACCTGAGGGCTGAGTATAACATAAACAAACTCACTCATACGGACGCTTAAATAAAATTGCCGCGTAAGTACGACATCGGGGGCACTCATATTTACAATACAACTTACACTTAACTTACAAAGTTTACCTAAACATGGCCCAGGATAATGGCTCGAGGAAAAAAGGTACAGGAGTCAAAGAGGACCGGTGCACGGGCCGCCATCGGCAGTGCCGTGTGTAAGTGCCAACAGGAACGTCTGCAGCTATGCTAAACTGTTGCTTGTTGATCGGCGCACATGACAATGGACAAGGGGCAAGCAAATTGACGGGGCAAACGAGATGTGGGCAGTGGGCATGGCATGGCAACGCAGGCAAGGCATGGCATGACAAGGCGCAGGCACAACAAGCCCGCTGAACAAGCGTTGGCAGGCAAAACAGCGGGAAGATGATTGACGGACAGGCTTGCCGACACACACACATAGACGATCGGCGCACGAGGCTTGCAGTAAAAACAGTCGTCGGGAGATCCGGCCGGCACAGGCTTGCAGCAAACAGCTGCGATGAACTTGCCGGCCTTTTGCCGTGCAGTGGAGGTTGGTGGAGGGAGTGGCGTGTGGTGCTGGCACACAGAAGGCGGCTTTCGGACCACTAAGGTCCCCCTCCCACTATCGCTTTGCCTGTACTGTATACCCCCCCTTAATTTTGTAAAAACCAATTAGCCAAATTAATTTTTTTGTTTTTTTATTTCATCCGCTTTCCAAACTATAAATCGTCCTAACCCTTTACTGTCTCTGTCGGCTAACCTATCGTCCCCTGCCTCTCCAACCTACGTTCCATTCCGGAGGGGAATAAAGGGAGAGCTAGCGTCTGTGCGGGCCCATCGAAGCTCAGGATGGCTCCAGATCTCAGCGAATCTAACCCAAAGTGGGTTCCAGGAGCCACACAAGCGAGGGATTGGATGGTGCGGAGGGGTACACTCCTAATCTACCCTATCCATTAACTTTAAACTACCCCGGGGCTTCAAGCGCTCTCGTTAACTATTGGTTTATTACAACCAGATTCCGCGTCGCTGTGTTGGTGTCTCAAATTTCGGGCTGCATCTAATTTCCCTCGTGACTTGCACGGTTTGTGGCTGGACGCGTGGTCCCTGGCAGGCACGACCTCTGCCGATCACCTAGATGGACCCGGGCAAAACCTGCTGCTACCAGCTCCTAAAACGGGGAGTGCGCCCATGGCACTCCCCTGAACGCACAAACGGAGGCTGGCGCCCCGGGCCCCTTTCGAGGTCACCCGTGCCACGACCACTGCCACGGCGGCTAATGGCGCCCGGGCCCGACCAAGCGGGCGACCCGTGCCCACTAACGCTAACCCGGCCCATGGGCCTTGGGCCTACCAACGGCGGAATAGCCGGGCCCGGGGTCACTAGGATACTCACGTTCGCAGGCACGCTCCCAGCCGTAACAGGGCTCCTGCACCCCTCCAACAGGTTCGAGCCTACTCCCACCAACAGCAAACGAACCTCATTTTTGTCATTAAGCTAACCCACAACTCACTTATACTGACCCGGGGTCCCTTGGGCGGAGTCACTCTCCCCAATCATCATCGAATACATTCCCATTCGCTCCACTCACACGACGCCGCTGGCCTCACACTCATCAATTACATGTTCTTCCACACCTCAACTCATACGCTGAATCTCTGCCATCCTGGCTACCTCATCCCGCTACTACCTCGTGCTCACGTCATCCTTACTACTATAGCACGTTTTTAACTACTAGTAGTGAACTATCCACCCACTCACATCCAAAGTCTGTTCTCTGTCTCCAAATGTTTTTCCCATCTCCGATCCTAAATCTCAAATAAAATCCTTAACTAATCATTCACGGGCCTAACATGAGGACTTACCCTGCCAATGAAGCCGGTTAGTAAATGCTGAACATCCCCTAGCTAGTTATCCTGTGCCAGGTAGGGGGTCTTTCCCTTACCCGGGAATTCTGTTCACGTCCGAAAAGCGAGGCTTGCTTTCGTTTTGTATTTCAATTATGCGCAGCACAGCGGCAAACTTCAAGCTTCGCGCACTTTGCACTTGCCCGTGAAACGTAAGCAGCTGCACGGTACTTCGTCCCTTTGGAAGGTACATCCGGCATGGGATTCACCTCCTGCGGATTCAACCCAACGTGCAGCATAGACGTCACCCCTGCGCACCCCAAAACAAACCTAAGCACTCGGGGGCTCCCAACGCGACACATGTGCTTGCCGTTAGAGCAAACAAGCTCGCGTGGAGAACCCGTGTCCAAATCCGTAATCCTGCTACATTTGGTCCGTCCGCGGATGCGGCAACATCCACCGCGTGCGTTTCGGACGCGGCTTCACTCCGCAAGCGAGCACGTGGGGGTCCGTGCGTTGCAGCAGGCAGGACCGCGCGCTCGCGCGCTGGGTGAACCGGCACGGTCTCACAAAAGCTAAAGCCGTACCAGCTTTTTGTCCTTCTGTCGCCGGTGTCGCACTCAACCACGCACACCTGCTGCACGACGCACAGACCAGCTCCATTAACTCACACGGGAGAACGGCGGCTGCATGCTCGCATGCCGACCGTCATCTCTCACTACAGAGACTCACACAACACGGTCTACCTCACATACCGCATTCTCACACACCGATCTTCGCACACGCGTGCGTTTCTTGGCGCACACGCGGCTCCACCCACCCGTGTCTTTTCACCCGGCAACCCGTGGCTCATCCAACACGGTGCCGCTCATCCACCTGAGGTGCCCTTTCAAACAACGGCAGCTGGAAGCACGCACTCAGCACACTTGCACCACACTCACACACGGGGTCGCTTCCACACACGGGGAGCACTGACACTTGCACACAACACCGGGACAACCCCTGGGGATTTGTGTGCTGCACAAGGGGTTCGGGGGCCTCTATACCCAGCTAGCAGTAGCACACTATCCACAGCATCCGTCCTTCAACTCGTTGGACGCCGAACCACGGTGTGATTCGCTTCAAGGGGGCATACTCCTCCTCGTTCCTGGAGGCGGCCACCAGCTGCTCCCAACGGTCTCTAACCCCGTCCGCGAGCTCACCCACCATTATCTCCACTAACTCTCTGTGTGTGGTGTTTGTTCCTTAACCACGTCATTATCATGCAGTCTCTCTCTATTTTTTTCTGTTCCGCGTCTTATAATACATTTATTAGTTTCTGTTTCTTTCGCGGAGTTCCTCATCTCTCTGGATTTAATTTTTACTCTTCTTCAGTTCATTAATTTAAACTCGTATAGTTTTTTGTTTCTTTCCACTCTTCCTCATGCTCTCATTTTCAATCTTCATGTTTTCTCATTGGCCCATTTCTTCCTGTGTTTCATTCGTGTTCTTCATTACCCTTCTTGCTTCCTCTCCTGTCCTTCTTTCCAGTTCATGGGTTTGCTTCATTTGGTTAATCTCTTCTTGTGTTTATTTGCTGCTGTCTCATTCTCTTCCTTGTTTCTTCTCGTGTCCTCCTTCTGAGTTTCATGGTTTTCTTCATGTGGTTAATTTCCCTTTTTGTTTTCATTCTCGGCTGTTTTTGTCTACCTCTTCGCACTCCAGCTTGCCTTTTCTTTCATTGGTCACCTCATGCTTCATGTTTTTTTGTTTTCTATCCATTGTTCTCTCGTTCTTCCTCTAAATTCGTTGTGTCTTCAACTCCTCATTTCTCCTTCTGGCTTCATTCGTTGCTCTTCACTTCCTCTCGTATTCCAACTATTTTTTTCCTTTGTCGTTCAGTTCAAATTCATACTTTTTCAGGTTTTGTTATTCACTGTCTCTCTTGGTTCCTCTCGTCCTGCAATATGTTATTTCTTCAACTGACAGATTTTCCTTCTCTGTCTCATTCCTTGTTCCTTCCAGTACTACTCTTTCTTGTTTCTGCTTTTAAGCACTCGTTCGTTTTGTAGTTCCGTCTCTTTCTTTTTGGTGTTTTTGTAACCAGTTTTCTTCTCTAATTCTTTCTCATCTCCGCACCCTGCGACTTGCTTGGCTTCTAACTGTTCTTCGGCTTCCCCTGTGTTTGTCTATCGTCTTCCCAGTTCTCTGTCTCGTTTTTACCTCGGTCCCAGTTATCAACTCTCTTCGTCATGTCTTGCAAAGTCTTTTCTCACACTCCACTATTTTTATTTCCTTCGTGCACGTCTCCGCACCCCCCAATTAATTTTCCCATCTCGGTTACCGTCACTTTTTCCGTCACTCCACACTTCTGGCCAACACGTCTCCCGAATTATTTTTTTTTCAACCCGCCTTCACCGCGGGACTGAAACGCGTTGCACCCCTCCCAGCTCGTTCGCTCCACACTGGTCGCCATTAGCACTTCGCTGTTGCTTTCATGCCGACTGCAGGCTCGGCCCATTTGGCTGCGTTTCACCGCAGGGTTCGATATCGTTACGAATGGCTTGTTGGATGCCATTTGTCATGCATTTGTTGCATATTCATTTATTTCGTTTTTGTGTTTGTTTCCATCTGCTTGTTCACTCATCTATTTTGCGGTGCGTTTCCATCCATGTTTGCCGTTCATATCCATCCATTTTTGTTGATAGCTTGGCGCGAGTTCATATCTGCCGATTGTCACTGCCTGGCAGGCACCGATCCGCTATTATCGTCGCGCAGTTTCGCTGGGGGCCGGGAAGGGTTTGACGGAGGAGGGTGGGGGGGTGTCATACACCGCGGCGCGCCATTTCGGGCTCTGAGTTTGTTCGTGGGGGGAATTGTCCTCACATAATGTCTGCTCGGGGTTTTCCATCTGGGCATGGATTCTAAACACTCTACACTCCATTTCTATTCCGCTCCCGCTCGACTTGAGACGCATTTATTCACGTAAGGGGTTATTTAGTCGCTCGTAAAGTTTGGGAGGGAACGGGGGTCGCTTTCTCACCCCTGGACAATTCCTGTGAATTTTAGCTGGAAGACGAGGGCGGCATTTGAATCACACTCCTTACACAGTGTTGCGATTGCGCCCGTCGCGTGCGATCGGCACGTGGACTCGAATGCGACGCTCGCCCATCGCGGACGGACAATTTCAGTCGTGACGTCGGCTAAGCGTGAAAAGGAAGGGAGAAGGGAGGGGGAAAAAAGGGAAAAGGAAAAAGAAAAAAAAGGGAAGAGGAAGGAAAAAAAAAAAAGGGATCAGTCAGCGGGTGGGACACCTTTCGGCTCACCACAACCAGTCCGCATTCTACTCGCGCGAATAGGTGATTTGCCGGAAAGTCGATATAAAACTAAGTAACCGCAGCGGTAACTACGGAGGGGTTGCTCCTCGCCACAGCCGACTTCGGATACGAATCGCTTAAGCGGCTCGTTCCGGTCTAACGGGATACCGAGGCGGTGTTATCGTCGGCCTTGACGGTTTAGATTACTTATCGCGCGTCCGCGCACCGACGAACCCTTTTACGTGAAACAAGATGGGACCAAAGAAGGAGGACGCAGCGAACGGGGGAAGAATTAACAGAAGCACATTTTATTTACAACACGACAACGAATAGCACACATAAAGCAACAGTCAGAATAGCATTTGCAATATATCAATAAAGACAAACAAAGCGAGCTACACCGATTACGCGACACAGACACTTACACAATTTCTACTTCGGAGACACGGCGCACACACAACGCTTCCGACAAACCCAAAAGAAAAGGAATCGAAATTCCTGAGGTTGGTTGAGTCCTCGCGACCGTCATCGCGTGGGCCGGCGAGCTCTCTCCGTGCCGAAAACCCGGGACAGCGAGCAGGAGATCGAGACGAGAGAAGACAAGAGAGAAGGACGGCCGAATCGCAGGGGCAAGAGAGAACGAAAGAACGCGCTCATTCGCCTCCGCTTCTTATACGCCGGCGCACGCCCGTTACTCGCTCAACTTCCTCGAGGCGCTTCGAGAAGGGGGCGTTCCTCTCGTCCTCCCACCTCCGGCTTGTGGGGGACGAGGGGAACCGTTCTGGCGCCGGGCCAAGGAAGGAAAAACAGCGGGAAAACGCGCGTCAGCCCTGGGACCTCTCCCTCCCCTCTCGTCGTTCGAAAAAACCGGAAAACGGCTTGCAACGCGCAAACGTCGTACGTAGACCGTGAAGGATGGCGTTTGCTGGTGTAGGTAGGTGGTTGAGATGGGGCGTGGTTGTGAGGGTGGCGGTGCTGCGTTGTTGGAGTGGTGGCTTGGTTGGCATTGTTGTTGCGTTGAAGGTGTGGTTTGGGTTGTTGGTTCGAAATAAAGCAAACAGAAACGCTCACTCAAAGTAGAGCGATGAATCACATTATTCCTCTATACAATGGGTTTGGGCCTAACTACCATGTATTCAGAATATATCTCCAATCTACGGACTTTCATGGTGTAATGCGAATTTCCACAGGCGTAACACAACATAACATAAATCAATTCCTATTGTAGTCGGATATCTAACAGTATCGTTGCAATATTTGTGTGCACAATCATGGACTCTCAAAGTGTCTGGAATATAAATACAACCATCCTCCAAAAGTATAGCGCAGCGTCCGTGTGCTGTGAAGACAATACAAAGGCTTATGATTTCTATTCTGCAGTCATCCAGAAGTGGTTCCCTCCCGCTGGCTCTCTTTTTCTTCGGCGGAAGATTTAACATGAATGAGGTCTGGATTCTGCTTCCAGTCGTGCGTGGGTGGATTTCTGGTGCGTAGCAGGATATACAAGTACTTGGCTACTTGAGTTGTGCTTGGCAGGGGGTGACAGCAGGTGTGGTGAGCCATAAACTGAAATTAGACGTTTCCTGGGTGGGAGCTGCCTCGCTGGTAGGTGAAAGGGCAGTGAGGAACTTGTCCTGCAACGGTTTGTGATTTCTGACCACTCAGACAGAAACCCAAAGGCTTCAACGAGGATCCGAGCAGTGCAGCTGGAAGGACCTGCGCTCGTAGGATCCAAGGTGTCGATGAGGCTGCAAGTGTTACACAATTGGGAGCTTGAGGTCCGAGAGGTCTGGCGAGTTTGGCTCAGAGACCAGACACAGGGCAGAACAAGACTGGCGTTGCTGTGTTCTGTCCTGAACTGGTCTTTGAAAGGCTCCTGTGGCCTCCTGAAAGAGATGAGGAGCTTCTGTGATCTCGCTGATGATCCGAAGCTGCACTTTGGTGAGCTTACTGGAAACTTCAGTTTGTGTTACGGTATGTGATTGTGTTACGGGTATGATGATTTGTGTTACGGAATGTTGATTTGTGTTAACGGTGAATAACACCATCATTACCGTAAACAATCGAAAATCAAATAGTTAATTTGATGAATAATAAATCAAAAATATTCTTGAGAGCAAATCACTTGTTTCACCCCGTCGATCCAAATATAGCTTCGGCTCAAAAGGTGCCTGAGTATTTCGCAGGATGAGAAATAAAACAATAAATAAGTATTAATTAATTAATTGATTGAATAAAAAAAGAAAGTCACAATCCATTTTCCAATGAAATCTTAACACTTTTGTCCCCAAATTTTCAGCTTGAAGATCCGAAATGTGTGTGGGATCTGGCTTGAGTGTTTTTTACCTGATTCTTCACCTTTGAGAGTGGGACGGCATTCCAGTTGTAAACACAACCTTGCTTCGGAGAATCTACGAGGGCAACTCGTTCTGTCGGATAAACTTCCTTGGAGTTCTGGTGAAAAATGTTAAAATGTCTGTGATCACGGGTGGACACAGGTGAGTTGATGCACTTTGATCCGGGGGTTGGAAGGGGCTCGAGATGAAATTCGGCCATTTTTCGACCGGATTCTTATACATGGATGGGCCGACATGATAACGGATGGCCCGACATGAATAACAGGATGGCCGACATGATAACACGGATGGCCGACATGATAACGGATGGTGCGCGACAATGAATAACGGATGAGTGCCGAAGAAGATCAGGGATATCAGGCATGTCTATAATCGTTCCAACGTTGACATTTGTCCGAGAATGTAAACCTGGCACACCTCGTCGGGAAACA
>CM068953.1:11214117-11237004 GCA_035128595.1 Eptatretus atami | reverse complement strand
GGACTCAGGATGAACCTGGGGACGACCTGCACGCTGGATCCATGGCCAAGGAGGAACAGCTCGTCGAGTCCATCGTTCGAGTTTGCAGCAGCTCTCCGCCAATGAGTCGCCGGCACGTCTTGCCGACCGACTCCGTCAGGGCGCTGGGTGGGGGCTCGTTAGGAGGGGGGAAGGAAAAAGAACAGAATTGCGCCTCTCGTACAACACACTGTGATGAACATGGACCGCCTGCTCCACTACCGACACACACTTTAACGTCCGATTACCAAACAACCATGGCTAAAACAATCGCATTTAAGGGGGGGATCTGGGCTAATTCCTATATTTAATAACCACTAGGGCCCATTTCCGCAAACAATATCCAGTTGAACAAAAAACAATGGTGAGTGAAAGGGGAAAAGTACCAAACTTGATAAGGAAGGGTTGTATAGGGTTATGAGTCTGCATGAAAATGTCATGAGTATTGATCGGGAATGACTGATGAGGTTTACAGTCAATTGAAGGCCCTGGAAGATGATTTGAGAATAGAATCAGACTAAGCATGGCCCTTGGATATTTTGTGGGACGAGAATATATGCAGATATGTTTCTCGAGGGAGAAACTAGAGTTTGGAGAGCGAGTTGGGTTCCAGACTCGATGGAAACTCGAGACTTCAGAGAGATGGCCCGAATCTCAATGTCTGACATTGAGGCTTCATCCTGTTAGGAGAAGTAAAACGTCACATGTCCAGGGTGATACGCAGGTGTGAGTCAAACTGATGGTGTGAGATCCGCTTTGGAGAAAGGAAAAATTTGAACCTCACATCTCCTCATCTTTTAAAACTGCATTGTGTAATTAATCATTTATGATACCGTATTGTAATATTTAATACATGTTTTTAGGAACCCACCGTAAATTGTCTAATTAACTCATCTTTTTTTTTGTAAACATTGTCGAGGCTCGTATAGAGTAACACAGAAACACCAGGCAGGGGGGAGAGACAAGAGGGGTGGAGAAGGGAAGCGACAAAACAGTGTGGAAACACGACATGAGGAGAAATGTGGAAGGGAGAGGGATGGGTTGTGGAAACGTGGGGTACACAAGATGACAAACAGGGACTTCAGGAGAAAGCAGGGAATTTGAAGGGGTGGGAGTGGGTGATTAACGGTGAATAGAAAAGATTGAGTTTTGATGGGAAGATAAGAGGTGGTGGTGAACAGTTGTTTTGAAGCCTGGAGGAAGAATGAGATTGAAGAGAGTGTGGGGAGTTTATCCAAAGGTGGGAAAAAAGAGGATGCAAAGAAGTGAGGCGAGCAGCGTTTGTGATTTTGGTAGTTTTATCAGAAGGGTTGTTGGCGGACCTTTAGCGGCCCTGGCGGAAATATGGTGGGGACATATGCAGACAGAGCAGCGGGGGCGAGACCGGAGAGGAGATGTAGAAGACCAGAAAGAACCGACCTGCCTGTCGGTAAGAGAGTGAGAGGCCCAACACTCAGCGTCATTGCGGGAGTACCATGAATCCAAATGCCTTGGGTTTCCACAGCGGAAGACCGAGAAAGGTGAGAGGCCAGAGGCACCAGCACAGAGGGGAGAGCCGTACTCCATCAGGCTGCGGATGAAAAGCTTTGGTATGTGGTCAGCGAGCTCAGGTGGGCCGAGGAAGGACTTTGCACAATGGAGGATTCCCAGTCGGCGACTGCTTTGAGGGCCAGGTGGAAATGTCTGCTTTTCCCCAGGAAAGATCATGGCAGATGGTGAGAACCCAGAACTGAATGAAAGGACTTCTTCAAGGAATTTGCTGAAAAAATGTAACGACAGAGGTGGAGTCATCAGCAGAGCTAAGAGGATTCCAAGTCGGAGAGATTGTTGATGACAAACCAAAAAGAATAGGGCCCTGAACCTGGCATTTCAGGAACTCCAGCCTGACGGAGAGGGATGAAGAACTCAATTTTAGGACAGTTGCTGCGACAGGAGAGGAAGGTTTGAGTGGAGATGGTCTTGGATACCATTGGAAGAGAACGCTCGGCTTGAGGCGGGCAGGGTGCTCGACCGGTCAAAAGCATGGCGATATTTTTCAAGGGAATATGGCTCTGATTTCATGCCCGGCATCGAGTACTTCCATACCAATTGTTGAGAGAGCAGAAGCAGCAAATCAAGGGTAGAGTGACCTGGTCTGAAGCAAATTGGTGATCTTTTGGAGGGGGGAGAGGGTGATGGTTGCGTTGAGAGGGAGGGGTGAAGGGTGGAATTGGCAACGAATTGGAAAAAAATGACGATTTATGGAAAGCGAAAACATTGCAAAGCAACTGGGTTTAACATTTTTTTTTTGTCAGAATGCGACGTGAAGACATTTCTGAGGGATGCATAAAGGCGAATGAAGATGAGAGAAAAACCATGTAACAGTTGGATTTTTTTTTGACAAGGTGTGACAGGAATGTCGAATGAGGCAGTCCTGTGAAATAGAGAAAGGAGTGAATTGTGATACATGAATAGAACACACGTGTGAAAAGAGGAAGATGAAGCATTATGAGAGATGTTTTTATTATCATTATTATTTATTGATTAGAGATTGCATAAGAATTGGTAAAGAAGGTTGAAGTCAAAATCATGGAGGTGAACTGAATTTGGATCGGTAAAGCAGTGAATCTTAGGGTCGAACGAAGTAAAGGAAGAGGTGCGAGACAAGTGATGTTCAGGAGGTGCATAGTTTTAGAAGGATACAAGGAAAATTATTTAATTTTCTTGATGGATTTTTGAAGAATTAGGTAAGATTGGAGAATGGGAGGTGTCGGAAGAAAATCGTAAATTTAATGGTGAGTGTTCAGTAAACAGAAGAGATGGTGTGCGGCAGGAGGATGAGGAGGAGGAAGAAGAAGAAAAGAAGAAGAAGAAGGATCAGTATTCATGGGGTGTCCGGGAAGAAGGGAGCCCGATAAGACGAGTCGACGAAAACTCACGAAATATACGATTTTGAAACAAAACCGAATAGGAACACAGTAAAGCACGCTGGTGAAGAAATACAGTTAAAAACGTGACTAACGACCGGAAAACTTACACTTTGAGAAAGTGGCAAGAGACCCCTGAGAGAACCTCTGAGGTGTCACTATCAAACTGTCACTTCAAACCCAGAAACGACAGGAGCTTCTTCTGGCTTTCACGTTTAATGTGGTGATTCTTGTTTCTGTCGTAAAATTAAGCTCTTTTGATGAATTTGATGTATTATTGAAAGATTATTATTATTCATTCTTATTTCATGTGTTTTATAAACTTATCTTTGCGTTTTGTTCACACTTGTGTTGTTGTAGTAGTAGTAGAAAAGAACAACACATCCTCATTCAATATATGCCACTTCAATGACTCATTTTGGGAAATATTAAAGTTTAATATTCTTATAATATATTTAAAGTTTATTACATAGTTTCATATCCCTTTGTCTCTCCTTCCCCCTCATCTTTCTCTCCCTCATTTGATTCTATGCCACACATGGATTCACACGAGCACTTGGAAGCACCATTCTACTCCAGCCATAGAAACCGTAAACATCTCCGGGCTAACATGGGCGCAGCTCGCTCCATTCAGCTGCTCATCTCCCCAGCACTTTCCATGCCCTCGGTCTGCCGTTAAATCTTCACCTCAATCATGATTGCTTTTGTACATAGATGCATGCAATCACTTAAAATAATTGGTTGAAGGTCACAGTTTCTCTTAAAATTATTGTTGTTCCAGGGCAGAAATCACAGTAAGCGTCGAACATTTTCCTAATGCAAACATTTGATTTTGAGTTTTCCACAAACTAGGAAATACGAGTATGGCAAAAGGGACACTCAGCAGATATGTTATAGTTTCATGTGATCTGTCTATTTTAAAAATTAGAGAGTTCATAGAGCAAATACCTAATGTAGTGTTTAAAGTATATATTCATAAAATTAATGAAATAATAACTTTAACCATAACTGAACTGGGTGATTTTGAGTTTCCCTGACTGGGGGGGGGGGGGGGTTTTGGAGGGGGCGCTCCACCCTCGCTCCCCTCCGCTTAGACGTCAGCCATCGATGGTCCCGAGACTTGAAAATTTGCACACGCATAGATCATCCATGTTGAACGTGATGGTAAAATTTCATAGTATGTTAGTTTGTCTATTATTGCTTAATAAGTTATTGCAATATGCTCATTTTATGCATTTTTGCACAGGAAACTACAATCTTGACCTACATGAGATGGCAATGAAAATATACACGCATGGAGATGCATGAAAGTCACAATATCATAGAAATGTTCTCAGTTTAAAATTATAATGTTTATTTTTTATTTGGGTAAGTATCAATTGGCATAAGTTGAAAAGGCAAATATGTTATTCAAGTGAATTTGATAATTTTCTGAACATATAACAAGCAAAAATTGAAAATATCAGAGATAGTAGAGACGAGATTCTGAAATCCCCACGCTTGTGAAAAATGCTTAGGTGGGGAGTCTCCCAGCCTTCCCCTCCCCCCAGTGCATTTGAGGTTAAAGGTAGTTCAAAAATGAATACCGGGAAGCTTTAGTGCGACTGAAGCAGTTTTGTAATCACCCTTATACAACAGTAGTGAAGATGATGTGAGTCCATTTTAATGGATTTAAGACTGCTTTATTGATCACCATCGAATGCAGCGCGTTGACATCGTACATAGCCATTTTGACGGCCCTTCTTCAACCCAATACGTACCCTCAACGATGGCCACGTCTCTCATGGCTATAGATCATTGTTTGCCCAACCTCGGCCCGTGAGCCGATACTGTGGCCGCGAGGACTTTCCAATCAAAACACATTTCATGTAGCAATTTAAAGGGGTTTACACATGTCCACTGCCGCCGGCGCCTGGACCTGAAAGCCTTACCACAATGCCACTGCGGCCACTGCGCTTAACCGCCGGGAGGAAAATCACATCAATTTGCATCAATAAAACTGCCATCAATAAAACTCAATAAAATGCATCAATTTTTTCTGGCTCCCAACATCCTGGATAGTGATCGCCCGTGGTCAAAAGGTTGGGGACCACTGCTATAATGCATATATAGCAATGTCCTTGGAAGTAAAATTATGAAGGTGATCTGTGTTCCTTAGTGTTCAAGTATATAATTCAATTTAAATAGAGGTTAATGGCATATTAAATAAATTTAATCTCAGGTTTTACCACCGTTTAAACCCAGTTGTCTTATACACCTTATTTTGTACTTACTTAGTTATTCGTGCTTGTTGTTTTTGGTGTCCTTATAATACCTTAAAACAGTCAGTTTCCTGTTTGGAAAGATTTTAACATTTCGTCTGACTGCCTAGCAGACGACAGAGTAGAACTATTATCTCCTCTCCCTGCGATGTGCAGTCCGGACAAACTTAGAGCCAAGACAGTAAAACGGCAAACTTGTCTTCTTATTCATGTTCCGATTCGTGTCAAAATGTAAACATTAATGAAGATACGTTGTTCCTTGGTCTAAACCTGATTTAAAGAAACCCCATAGACAGACATGGACGACCATGAACCAATTGCAAGGGTGAAAACTCTTACATTTTTATGGAAATGCTATTTTTGTAACGAACCCATATGGAGGTTCCATATGTTCGTCATCAGAAAGGCCTGCCCGCGATGGAAGGGAATTTAGATGCTATCACTGAGATGCCTGATTCGTTTTTAACCCATTTCAATCTGAATGGGGTGCACATGCTAACAATAACACATCAATGACCACGATTAGTGACTACTCCCATGGTAGTTTTTATTATGAGCTATTTTGTGAAGTTGCTGGGTACAAAAGCTTGCAAGCGCGTTACAATTAGATGTCTGCCAGGCAGGAGACTGGTGTGCGTTGGCGGGTGCGTGTGTGTGTTGCGTATCCGCCTTTCCTTCCTCACAGCAATTTGTCTGTGCTGGACTGGCATTCTATATTCGTTTACATCATGAGTGTTTGTTAACATTTTTATTTATTTTGTTTCATTGAAATGGTGTAATTATTAATTTGTGATGGAATGATTCTTTTGGAATAAAGAGATAGAGGATGAGTTTATAAGGAATGAGGATTGAAAAGAAAGGCAGGGACGCCTCGATCACAATGGAAGGCTGGAAATCATCCCTCGGGGCTTTATACAAGCTGCAGAAGACTGCTGAGGTATCACGAGAATGGTACTTAACTTTTTGGTCCTCGGTATAATCTTCTCACATCGTCTCACAAAAGGTGAAACGTCTTGCAATCAATCGTCTCAATCTTAGCCGTGCCATTGAGATTCTGTAGGCGGCATCATTGCCTTCATGTACTTCTCCGCTCACTACTCAAGCTTCCTTCTTCCCTGCAGCCTCCCTCATGCTGCCTTTCTCCCCTCACACATCTGCCTTTTTTCCTTCCTCTCGCTGCCACCCTTCCTCCCTCTCGCGACACTTTCTCCTCTCGCTGCACCCTTTCCCCCTCTCGCTGCCACCTTTCCCTCCCCTCTCGCTGCACCCCCTTTCCTCCCTCTCGCTGCACACTTTCCATCTCCTCTCGCTGCCACCCCTTTCCCCCTTCATGCTGCCACCCTTTCCGCCTCTTCAGCTTACCTCTCCCAAACCCCTCCCTCCTCATTCCTCGCTCCCAACCGTCCTTTCTCTCCCAAGTCACCCCACTCCCCCACCACCCTCTCCCCTCCACTTCCGCCTCTCCTCGCTTCACCCTGCCCCCTCCCGAGTGGACAGTGATGTTTGGTGAGACGTCGCTCTCCCCACCCCTCTTTTGCTCACGTCTTCTCCCCCTTACAGCTCCCTCTTTCTAACCCCTCTGTGCTCCTCCATCCCCATCTCCCGCCTCTTCCTCTCCCTCTCATCATCCTGCACTCCCCCACCTCCCTCCCTCTTCCTCTCTCTCTCTTCCTCCCCCCTCCTCTGTCTCCCTCCCTCCTCTCTCCTCCTCACTTCTCTATCCTTCTTCCCTCATCCCACCCCTCTCCCTTTAGTAAAGAGTACTATTAGCATTGATGGTTTCGTTTTGAATTCAAACAGCTTTTCCCAGAGTGTAGCATGTATGAATCCAGATTCGGAATGAGCGACGCGGAGAATCAAATGTTTCCTCCATCGTAGCGAGCAAATCGAGCATGCATGCGGCGGGCTTTGTCTAGGTAGATAAGCATGGGTTAAATGCTCCCGTTGTTTTTTGTAGAACACAACTGGTTAAACAGAAAATTTGCTGTTTGGGCATTGTTATTGCCCTTCCTTTCTCCCGTCGCTGCCCTCCCTTCCCGCACCCTCCTCACTCCCCCACCCACTCACTCCCCCCCCTCACCTCCCTCACTCTACCCTCACCTCCTCACTCTAACCCCTCACCCTCTCACTCACCCTCACTCCACTTCTACTCCTCACCTCTCACTCCTCCCCTTATCCCCCTCTCTCCACCTCTTTTTTCCACTCTCTTAGTATTCCATCAGTGAAATGAACAGTGGGATTTGCTAGTACGTAAATATTCCCGAGGTCAGTGATCAGGGGGTTTTCCGGAAGCTGGTGAACCAGAAGAGACGAGCGGGTTGTTTGGGTACCGGTTGGAATGAAGGATGACTCGATTGCGAACGACTCAGACATCTTTCCTTCCACACAAAAAATCGCCTGCTAGTGTTTTGGCGCGAACGACCCATCATTTGTTGGTGTTTATCCGACGTTCCAACCTACGGTGATATCCGTGCATGGAGTTGTGCTGATAAAGGGCAACTCCTTCTGGTGGAGTTTCGCTGGCAACGATTCTTCCTTGATATTGGCACCTTTGTGTGTCTCATGTGTAAAGAGAACCTTTCTTGCCTTTGTGGCTGCCTCTTGTGTTGCCTTATGCAGGTTGGTGCAGTTGGTTCTGAAGTCAGGACGTCTGCGATTTCTCCTTCCATTCTTCATAACATTCTCTACCTCGGTCCTCTGGGTTTCCAAGGGCTATCAGTGAAGTACCTCAGCAACTTACCATTTCCTTGGGCATTTGAACCCTCTTCAAGATGTATGTACCGTCACTTATACGTTCACAGACACCGACTGCTGGGCGCAATGCTGATTGCATGCCCCTTGGTTTACTCGTTTGCTAGACCTCGGAAGATGACGGCTGTGTCAACTGGCCTGGTGTTAAGCTAAGAGAGGGGCTCGACCCCAAGACCCTACGATCTTAGATCGGCCACCCTAACCGTAAAGCCAACACCTAGGCTCAGCAATGAATGTTCATAAATAAAAAATGAATTCTACAAACTCATTTTTTCTCTGCAATTTTGACATCAATTTTTTTCAAAATTTTCCGGGGGGAGCTACCCCGGATCCCACGGAGGAGATCCATTTTCCTTTTTTCAAAAGTTTTGCAGTTTCACCATGCAATTGTTTAACCTGCTTTCGCCTTTGTGTGTGTGGGGTAATGACATCATCAGATAATAATCTGTATTTTCTGCTTCCAAAATGCTGGTACTCGTGCATTTTATCATTGCCTCCTGGAACATGATTTATTTGTCAAGTTCTCAGATGACAGCTCCAACATATACTAATACTCCAGTTACAACCATTGGTAGGCTTTATAAGCATCTTTGTTTACTTCGTTATTTATGGTGTCCAAACAAGAATACGCAAGTTAGTATGAGTCCCATGATTGCTCACCTGGGTTATATTTTGGATCCCCGTTAAAGCTGCCTATCTGTGTTCAACAGGCCATACCTTTTTCACATTGCATCCAAGTGTTGGCCGTACCTTAGATAGACTTTAAGCTCGGGTATGCGACTGCTCGCATTGATTCGGTGGCAT
This sequence comes from Eptatretus atami, assembly GCA_035128595.1. NCBI lineage: Eukaryota > Metazoa > Chordata > Myxini > Myxiniformes > Myxinidae > Eptatretus > Eptatretus atami. The sequence goes on along the minus strand of CM068953.1, from coordinate 11,228,264 downwards.
TAAAGATACCACGGTGGCTTTTGACGAAGATATGGCAAGTTAAACGACACCACTTTGAGTGATTTAAAATTGCCCCTCTCCCCTCCCATACTTCTCACCAACCCCACTTGCAAACATGACAGTATACAAATCTACTTCAACAAAAGTTGAAGGAGGCTCATCCTGAAATGCTGTGATAATAATACAATTGGAAGTAATATGTTGATGTGATCCAAACATTGTGTGGATATCTATTAATTTTGAGGAGAGAAAGCACCATTGTTTCTTTTTCTAGTGGCTCTTTGAAAATCAGTTATTCATTTGTTAATTGGAAATATTTGCTGAAAATGTAGGTTCATTGATCTTCTCTCAAAATGCTCTTTTGTTGTTTGTAAATATCAAACGAGATTTTTTTGATACTCCTTCCTTAAATGGAGGAATGCACGTGCCTGTGATTGTCACCAGTTTGCTGTCGCGCTATCTTGGTATCAACAAACAAAACAACGAGCCATGCACTCATCATCGTCACTTATATTGTTAAAATGATGAATTTGCTCATTAATTTTTGTTTTGGCAATATTTTTTTGCAAACTTGAGGTTGACTTGCGAGTTAATGAGGGATGTCAGAGGGATTCGGAATGAATTGTACACACCAAGAAACTGAGTGTGGCGTGTGTGCGTGTGTGCGTACAGAGTTCACATTCATGTGACATCAGCTCACTTTTAAATTGCTTAACAGAAAGCTGCCAGGAAAGGAAACCCTCACGCTTTTCACGCCACGCAGGCTCCTCATCTTTGAGTGCAAACTGCATTGTTGCGGTACAGGAGATGGGTCTGCTGGCTCATTTTCCCATCATTGAAACAATTCAAACAGAGACAAACTTGACTGACACGAGCAACCTAAAAATGTGACCTGGAAATGCAAGAAGCTTCACAGGGCGATTCAGGAATTGAAACGGGGGAGTAAATGCACACTCTTATTCATTTGTGTCGAAACCTCTTGAAGCAGAACTTCTTGCACTCAACTTTCAGCATTTTAAGGAGTAGACGAGCAGAACTAGAACTTGAACTGGCCATTTTGCAGGAAACGGACTGTGGAGTTCTAAATGCAGAGCTTACGTGACGAACTCAAAAACCTAGAAAGGCACAGATCTACGCCTGGCACTTCAACACATATGGAACTGAAATGCATGATCTTAAAAAAAAGACAAATTGTGTTGGAAGTTTGGAATTCTTTTACACACAAACCCTAGGAACATGAAAAGATATGAATTTGGCATTCTGTCTATCTTTTGGATCGACGTGCCCTGAGTGAGTCAAGCATTTCAAAAGTATGAATTTCACATAAAAAGCAACATTGAGAAACCCATTGAACGAGGTGAATTTAAAGTTTGGCTTTGAAAATGAAAACGACAGCACACTGTTCCACATGAACAAACTCTCCAAATAAACTCTGCAGCAGGAAATCACACTCTGTAGAGCACGTACTCCACCAACACAATGCCTGATTCCAGTGGACCATATCGGGCCAATAAATTTCAAATAATCATGTATATAATATAAATATATATATATATATATAATAATATATATATATATATACTAATATATATATTATATATAGTTTTGGCTCCCATCTCTCATATGGTGAAGACTACTTTATTTAATTGAAAAAATTCCTGCTATCTGAATGCGGATTTGGATCTTCACCAAAACTGAAATCAATTCGCCTTCTGTCACATACCCAACTGTCCAGCCAAAAGGTTTTCTGTTGGAATCCGTCCATAACTTTTTGAGATATCGTGCTACATATCGTTGATTGCCTATCTCTTAATGGTGAAGATACTCAAAAACTTCCAGTAGCCGGATCTGGATCCGATCTTCACCAAAATCTCATCAGTTAGTCCTTGTCACACAACTAACCTGCCCAAAATTTCATCTGGATCGACCACAACTTTTTGAGATATTCTGCACACACAACACACACAGCAGACAAAATAGACACAGCACACACAGGGGTGAAAACATAACCTCCTTCTACCTTCGGGGCGGAGTTAAATATGGGAAGGCTGAACTCAATGTCTGAAGAAAAATTTCCACTGGCCCCTGTCATTGATACCAACTAATAAACTTATTGCATTAAAAATCAATGTTTGTGTCTTGTCCTGTTATTCAGTTATTGAATAGGGTATGTGCATTGCGGCTCCTGGATATTGCGTTCTGACCAAAATTTGAAAAATGGCTCCTGTTATTTTGGGTTGCCGACCATGGTATAGACACTCCGGTGCCAACTGAGATTTTACAAAGTGAAGAAGTTCTGTTTTCCTTACCTTTGAACCCTAGTGGCTGATTTACCAGCTGCTATTCAAACACCATATATCCGACGATCCAGTTACCAGCCGCCATTCAAGCACTACACTCCGAGTGACAGTTAAACCAGTGTATTCAAACCTACATTACCCTAGCGGACGGTTTACCGGCCGCTATCAAAATCTTCAATTACCGAGCGGCGGTTGACGGCGCTAATTCAAATACCATTACCCGAGCCCAGGTTTTCTCAGGGAACCCGGGGGGGAGCCAATCCAAGGAGCTCAGGGGTTCAACGGGTTATTTATACATTCAGTCTTACAGAACCTCATCTCTCCCCTCGCCCCCTTCCAAAAAAATTTTCCAAACCCCCCCCTCCCCAAATATTCCAGCAGTTTAAAACTTTTATTTCCATTCGGTAATCTGACTACATTATACAACCTCAGGGCAACTTCAGTGTAGAACTGTGACAATACTCATTTGCTTGTATGATCAATTTAGTCCTTTGTCTTCGTACTATAAGCAATGAACTGTGATATTGAATCCCAACACTCGACATCCATTTGTAAGTATGCAAGTCAGGAAGAAATTTTTACAAACTGAAAACAGGTCAGATGGAATCCCCCAAGACTCCAAACAAAGTAGGAAGCGACACACCTTCACCAATCACGCAATCACCATCACGGATCTTTGACATTTTGTCATAGTGACTGTGTGAAATTGTAACAATTGTACGATAGATGTCTATGTGAGAGGAGTTGTACCTGAGGTAGATGTGGGTTGGTGTAATTATAAAACGCACCTAAAATAAGAACAAAAAATATGGGGATTGATAATCAGCTACATCTGTCTGTCCGTCCTTAGCCGTCTGTCATGCTACCGTCCTCTTAAAGGTTGTGCGAATTCCACCAAACTTGGTAGTATGATCACACATGGCAAGAAGTGCGATGACGCAGTACAGTCGATGATAATGTTGCTTCGGGACGCCCATATCAAATGAATGGGAAAAGGAAAAAATTATCTGACCAGCAAGCCCAAAACTCAAAATTGGAGACTCACTTCCTTCCCCTATTAGTGGGGCAATTAGCCTAATATAGCATAACATTGTTGCATTTTGTGAGGAAAAGCACCAAATTTGCACACTAGTTAGCCATCATATTATGACAATTGATATTGGGCATCTCAATTTTTGATGGCAGTGGAAATGGGCTGCCACATGCCATCAGCGGCTGAATTTGAGATGGCCCAATATCCAAATTGTGTCATTAATATGATAGGCTACTAGTGTGCCAAATTTGGTGCTTCCTCAAAATGACATTGTCATGCTAAGTTGCCCACTATATCCCTCCCTCCATTACAAGCAAATGAAAAATGGAAGACTACTGATTAAGCACTTCTTCCCCCCCCAACAATAATGCACAGTAGCTTCATATCTTCATTCTACTCAGAGCGACCACGAATATTTTGTCCTTGTTATACTTTAGGGCATAACTTAATTTGCTTATAACATTCATTTCCAATCGAGTATATTCACAAGAATACTTGTGACCTTGGTCTTGTTAAGTATCTTTGTGAGCAGAGATAAATGATAACTTTTTAATGCTCTGTCTACTTCTCCTTGAGCCACATATCTATTTTGTGATTCCCTTATAATTTTCAGTCTTTCTAATGTCAATATTTTATGATTTTGAAAGTTTGATATTTATTTTATGAAAGTTTCTTCTCAAAATTCATTGTACTAAGTTGTTTTCTTTGCGTTCAATGAGTCAGCCTGGTTGAGAACCCAAGCTCCCTCGCCCGAAGCAAAAAATGGCGACTCATTTCTTGTGAAAAAGACACACCCAAAAACCCCATTGTTTTCCTCATTTCCATTATGCTCATAACTTGCCTCTATTTAGACGGGATGCTTTGGCTTGTTCCATTCAGAGAATGGAGTATTCAGATACTCCGACCTTGCAGATCAATCTTTCACAAGCGAGAGGTGAGATTCCTAAACCAATTTCTTTTTGTTGTTTAATACTTAGAAGTAAATCACTGTACGACAATGATTATTGGTATTTTTTTTCTGCATGGTTGTCCCCAATACAACATCGTTGATACACTGATATTGAAATGAAGCCAATGAATATCATCGAAGAATGTCAGAATATGTTGAAATCTTATAGATCTTCAATCATCTTCGAAGATAATTAATGGTATCATGTCTCGTGGTTGAAGACTTTTCCCACCCTGAAGTTGGATAAGCCAAAAGAAGGTGAGAAATTATCCCCCGTCTCTTCTTCTCTGTTCTCTGTCTCTTGTGTTACATTTTGTTCGTTTGAACCATGGAGTGTTGAACCTCATTTTCAAAATTTTTTTCAGTTTACACACTGTCTGGTTTGTCTGGCAAAAAACTCGATTTCTGGAAGTAAATGCTTCTTCATTTATTGTTTATTAATATATTATATTGATCATCTTGAATACGCCTAATGGCTTTTCTCTCTTTGTTTTGAATAGAATATGGTGATCGGTTTCACATGACAAAGCTTCAAACTACTGGAAAAGAAGATTTTGTCATTGTTTTCAATCTTATTTAATATATTTGCTTTGCTTACAATTATTAAATTCCTTAAATTACCAAAAAATAATAAAGGGGTCAATGGAGGGGGGGGTGTTTATGGTTGGGTTAGGGGGTAGGTCGCTCCCCAACGACCACCCTCCCCCTCATCTCACCCCTCCCCTCCCAGTGTGTGTGTGGAGAGGGTGGGGGGTGGGAATAGGGGTGTGTGGGTCAAAGGTGGGGCGGCACAGGGAAGGGGGAGGTGGGATGATGGTTGGGGCTTATGGGGTGTGGCTTATGTGGGTGTGGCTTGTGTGGGTGGATACAAGAAGGGTTGGAGCAATTTTTTAATTAAATAACGTGTGGGGGAACTTAATAACTAATACTAATTTATGGTGGATATATGGATGTGGGTGTGCTTGTGTGGCGTGTGGCTTGGTGGGTGGAAACAAAGAAGGGGTGGAGCAATGTAATTTTTTAAGTTTCAGATATATAAGTGTTGAGATATGGTTTGGGGATTTCACGGGCTACGTCGTCTTTTACTGATGTATAAATGATAGAAACAAGCACTAACCAAACCAAAGAGTGGGATGTAATCAGCCCTGGTATTTAAATGGGAACATAACGAACGGTGAGAAAATTCAAATTAAGTCTTATGCAGAAATACTGGGGTAAAAAGTAGATAAAAAATATGCGAATAAATTTAACGAAAATAGTTGGAGGTGGTAAAAGAAAATATATTCCTGAATGGACTGAAAACTTTGATGGTTATCGATTGAACAATGAAAAACATTTACCTACAATCTCAAATGATTGTGAATCTTCGGAGGTGGTAAACAACGCATTGAGAGAAGTCTTATCATTTTAATCTCGTGTTCACAAAAATATACTTAAACAACAACCAGGTTCCAAGTTATTCCTTTTTGGGAATAAACTCCGATGAATGAATGTATAAAGAAATTTAGTTCCTAAAGTGGAAAGGACAAATATCGTTGGTTTGCTCTTTGAGTATAATGAAATATGGAAAGACTGGGATTTTGTTGGGGGGAAGAAGTGCTTTAACCATCTAAGTCTGCATTTTCATTTTGCTTGGATGGGAGGGAAGGGATAGGTGGGGAGGAAGTGTCTCCACTTTGAGCTTTGGGGCTTGGGTCGATAGTTTTCTCTTTTCCCATTCATGTTGAACGGGCGTCCGGAAGCACATTCATCACCTACTCGTATATTTGGACCCCGCACTCTGGGGTGGGATTAAAAGGTCAAATTCCTAAATAAATGCAATTACGGGCACATTTTGAAACATTTTAACTGGAGAGGGCACTCAGTAATGAGCACATACTTCTCACACAATGCTGATTCCATCGAAACACATCGGACCAAGAAAATTTTTGAAATATCCCTGCTATATAACCATTTTGGCCCATCTCCATGTGAAGAATGCTGACAAAAATTAAATAATTCTCGATCCAGATCCGATCGCATTTCACTCAAATGATTCAATTCTTCTTGTCCCACACCCAACTTTTCCATCAGTTTCGTTCGCAATATACCATCCAACTTTTTTGAGAATATATTGCAACACTAAGCAGACTGTGGTGAAACATACTCCAGTCCACCTTCGGTGGTGGGAAGGTAATGCATCTTTGTATATCAATAAGCATTGGATGGATGCATGATGCTTCCCTCATGTTGATTGCACCATACAACCATATCATGAGCTAAGCTTGAAGTCTTGCACGAGAAATGGGAATACCTTATGGTAAATAATGGCACAGAGTTGGGGAAGGTAAAGATAGGCAGTGCCAGGACACGATAAAATAACGTTTCAAGCGCACAGGAATATACACATGTAGTAAGTCCTAAAAGGAACGTATTCAATGCATTTGCCCCTTTAGGAAATCACTGCCAGCTACGCTCATTATTCATTCAGCTCTTCGCACACCAGAAAGAGTGATTGTTTAACATTGACATCCGAGTGAACTATAATTATAATTAACATGCATTGTCCCTCATGCAATAATATTTCAACACTCCCCCGCCATCACCCCAACTCACCCCCCAGCACTCCTCATCCCATTGGCACTGCTCGGTGTAAACCTCCAGAGGGGGCTATGCACAGGGTATGGCGTGAGGGAGGAGCCCCTTGAATTGGTGCGATTTTAGGTAGCAACGAGGTACTTGTAGATTTTCAAATTCCCCATTGGATTGAGAACATTGGGATGATTGTAAAGACATTGTTGACGCAGTTGGTCATCTTTTTTATGGATTATGTAAAGCCTTGAACTTCATCTAAATCTATGTTAACGTTGACTTTGTCTTGCCAAAATGTCACTTCAAACTCAAGAACATCGCAAAACTGACTATGCATACTGTAGTTCAATGTTCCATGTTCAAAACGCCAACCCTAAATTGCAATTTGAAAGTGACAGGACACTGATTTTCCTTATTTAAAAAATCATCTGTTGCCACTTCAGAATCATCCATGTGTGTGGCCGGACCACTCTGGTTGGAAGGAAGTGAATCAGTCGGGCAAATTCCTGCTGCCACTCCTCCGGATCCCGGGCAAGCCTGCCAGATTGAGATGGACTATTTGGACTGCCCTCCTTTTGCTGCAGTTGTGAGCCTTTGAAAATCATTGGCCAATGTTCCCACCTCTCTGGCCAGGGAAACACAGGCATGACATTTTATTGATGGGACTGTCACTCAAGCAACTTAAAAGCAACATACACCACCATGGCATCTTCATTCCTCAGTCCCTACCCACAATCTTTTCTACTCATGAATCCTACTAAACTCAACACACCTCGCAGTATCGTGTTCCTCCACTCTTTGCTCTTATCATCTCATCACTCCATATTTATTTATTTATTCTATTTATTTTTTCAATGTAACAAATCTCACGCTCATTTTAGCTCACTTGCACTTTAGTCAGTGAGCTTATGTGATTAAGCAGTGTCTGTAGGTGAGTGAGGAAGATTTTCCAGATGGAAATTATTAAACAAAGTTGCGTCTTTTGGGTTGAGTTTGAAATGCTTGTTTTGACAATCACTTCCTGTGGTGATGGCGCCGACGAGTGGTGCTTCGTACTGCGGAGGATGACACAGAAGAGGATGAAGATAGAAGACATGCGAAGACGGCATGCTATCACGCAGCACAACCTGCAGCAAAGGTCAGTGGATTATTATTATTTTTTTTTTCACAACCACAGTGCAGTGGTTGTGGGACATGATGGGGCCGAAATGGATGTCTTACAGACAAGTTATGCCATTATTACATGTTAGCATAAGAGTGCAGTATCTGTGTAAAAATATTTGTCACATGTCGAAGAATGTATTCGAGCTGATAATTGTGATTTCCTTCCACTCTGTCATGTGTTAGACTCCCATTCTCCTCCCTCCCTTATTGACCCCTTAAATTATTCCTTTGTTATCTTGTCACATGGTGTTTTCTTGTAATGAAACTGCTGCAGTCACTCCGAAGAAAGCCGAGTGGTCCGCAGCAGAGGTGGCGTGACTGGACATTCCATGACACAAACTCGTGTGCTGACGGAAGGAACCATCTTACACCATGGTATTGGTGTCAGTACAAGTGTTTTCGGGGAGAGCCACCACCGCATGGTTGCAAGATAATTATGAGCAAAGGGTGTCGTCAGCCTGCAGGGAGCCCAGGACGGGCTTCGGTGAATAATATCGCGCTCAGAGTGGAACACAGACCACGGAGTTTGGAAGTTCGGGCAAGGTCCGGGACTGATACGGCGCGAGCAGTGTGTGCAGCTCGAAAGAACTGTGGAATCAATTGAGACGCAGGGAGTTTGGCGCATTGTCCAGTTGCGTGGAGTACGGACATACTGTGGTGGCCAGCCGAACCACGAACTACGCACACACACACACAACACAACACACACACACACACAACACAACACACACACACACACAACTTACAAACGAGACGAGGTTCGTCAGGCCCATGTGGTTTCCGTCCGAATGGGTGGGGTGGGGAATGCCATCTTTCTTCTCACTCAACAAGGTTCTTATTTTGTGTCCTGTCCTTCCCTCTGTCAATGTCTCTGTGTCTGTCTTGTGTCTGTTCTGTTCTGTCCTCTGTGCTGTCTATGTGTCTGCTTCTGTGTCCTGTGTTGTGCTGTCTCTGTGTCTGTCTCTGTCTCTGTCTCTGTCTCTTCCTGTTCTGTCTCTGTCCTCGTGTCTGTCTCTGTCCTCGTGTGTCTGTCTCTGTGTCGTCTCTCTCTCTTCTGTCTGTCTCTCTCGTCTGTCTCTCTCTTGTCTCTGTCTCTCTCTGCCTCTGTTCTGTCCTGTCTCTGTTTCTCTCCTGTCTCTGTCTCGTCTCTTGTCTCTCTCTCTGTCTCTGTCTCTGTCTCTGTTCTGTCCTCTCTCTGTCTCTGTTCTGTCTCTGTCCTGTCTCTGTCCTCTGTCTCTCTCTGTCTCTGTCTCTGTCTCTGTCTCTCTCTGTCTCCTCTACTGTCTGTCTGTCTTGTCTGTGTGTGTGTCTGTCCTGTCTCTCTCCTCTCTGTCTTGTCTCTGTCTCTGTTCTCCTCTCTGTCTCTGTCTCTGTCTCTGTCTCTGTTCCTGTCTGTCTGTGTTGTGTCTCTCTGTCTCTTGTCTGTCTGTCTGTGTGTGTGTCTCTCTCTGTCTTCTGTCTGTCTGTCTGTTCCTCTCTGTCTCTGTTCTGTCGTCTGTGTGTGTGTCTCTTTCTGTCCTGTCTGTGTGGTGTGTCTCTTTCCTGTCCTGCTGTGGTGTGTGTGTCGTCTCTCTCTTTTCCCTCTCTCCCTCTCCCTTCTCTCTTTCTTTCCCTCTCTTTTTTTTAATCTCTCTCTCTCTCATCATTCTTCTCTCTCTCTCTCTCTCATCTCTCTCTCCCTCCTCTCTCTACTCTTCTTTCTCTCTCTCTCTTTTTTTTGAAAAATCTCTCTCTTTCTTTCTCTCTCTCCTCTCTCTCTTTCTTCTCTCTCTTCTCTCTCTCTCTCTCTCTCCTCCTCTCGTCATCCTCTTCTTTTCTCTCTCTCTCTCTTTTCTCTCCTCTCTCTCTCCTCTCCTCTCCTCCCCTCTCTCTCTCCCTCTCTCTCTCTCTCTCTCGTCTCTCATCTCTCTCTCTTCTCTTTCTTTTCTTCTCTCTCTCTTTCCCCTCTCTCCCTCTCTCTCTCTTTCTTTCCCTCCTCCTCTTTTTTTTTTTTAATCTCTCTCTCCTCTCCTCTTTCTTCTCTCTCTCTCTTCTCTCTCCCTCTCTCTCTCTCTTTCTCTCTCTTCTCTCTCTTCTCTCTCCTCTCTCCTCTCTCCTCTTTCTCATTCTCTCTCGTCATTTTTTTTTTAAATCTCTCTCTCTCTCTTTTTAAATTCTCTCTCTCTGTCTCTGTCTCTGTTCTGTCTGTTCTGCTGTGTGTTTGTCTCTCTCTGTTCTGTCTGTCCTGTCTGTGTGTGTGTCTCTCTCTGTCTGTCTGTGTGTGTGGTCTTCTCTCTCTCTCTCTCTTTCTTCTCCTCTCTTTCCCTCGTTCTCCTCATTCTCTCTCTTTTTCCCTCTCGTCTTTTTTTTTTCATCTCTCCTCTCTTCTCTCTCTTTCTCGTCTCTTCACTCTAGTCCATCTATCTGTCCCCCTCTCCTTCTCTCTCTCTCTCTCTGCATCAGTCTCTCCTCTCTCTCCTTCTTCTCATCTTCTCTCTCTTCTTCTCTCTCTCTCTCTTCTCTCTCCTTCGTCCTTCTCTCTTCTCTATCTCTCTCTTGTTTTTTTTTTTTAAAAATCTCTCTCTCCTCTATCTCCTCTCAGCTCCGCCCGCCCCCCCCGGTGGCCAGTTCGGCTCTGTGTGTAAAGTGTCATGGCGGCGTGTGTGCGTTGTTAACTCTGTTTGTCCTTGTGCTCTCTTGTCTACCCTCACCCAGCTGTGCAGCATTCTCTTCTCCCCCCCCTACCCTCCTCTTTGTGCCCGCTTTTCCCGAGTTTGAGGGAGGGAGAGAAAGAGCATTATTAACCGGCGTACATCGGGTACGTTGTGTTGTGCTTTGGGCAGGTGGTCGTGCCGATCTACCCGGTTGTGCTTTAGTTTTCTCACGTTTTATTATTTATTAACTTTATTTTTGTTTCTTCTATTTTTTTCCTTTCCTTTCGTTGAAATTATTCTTGTCGCGATATACCCGTTGAAAAGTTTCGAAAAACGGTAGTTCGCCGCGATTTATTTTTAAATACATTCTCGGGGCCATTTAAGAGTCATTGGCGGGTGAAAGTTCGCGATACGCTTCCATCGAGCGCTAACGCAAGCGAAACTGGGTTGATTTTTGTATCCTGTTCGGAGATTCGCTGATAAAGTAATTGCTTGGTGAAAGGTGAGATTATCGGGATTGAGGAATGTTAAGGGGCGGTTTTTTTTTTTTTTTTTTTTTTTTTTTTTTTTTTTTTTTTTTTTTTTTTTTTTTTTTTTTTTTTTTTTTTTTTCCCCCCCCCCCCCCCCCCCTCTCCCCCCCCCCCTCCCCCCCAATGAACAAAACGATTGTTGTTTTCCCTTATCTCAGTGCCGATGGTTGCTCAGGTCGTCGAGCGCCTCAGATGGATTTTCTCCTTTGAATCCCCGTATTTATGCTTTTCCGCTTCCCTCTTGGTACTCCATCATAAAAACGTTGTGATTCAAATTTAACCACCTTTTAATAAAAAATGTGATCAGAGTTGTATCCAAGTTACAAACGATATCGGTACGGTGTATCCCCAATTTACAATGATTTCCGTTCCGTATTTGGAATGATATTTTATTAAATAAAACTTAATTGTCGTCTCGTCGGAAATTTGTTATACTAATGATTTTTACCACCAGTCACAGGTGTTTCAGGGATTTAGGCGATCCTCCTTAAAGATCCGAGACTACTTGATGGGCATGAGATGGGATATTTGCGAACACAGAACCCGCCTTGTGTGTTTAGTTGTGGTGGAGATTCGCTCATGTTAAAGAGATTCTTGCCCAAAGAACAATGCAATAAATGGTAATTGAAGGCCCTCCTCTCCAACAATATCCCTCGTCAACAGGATAATGCTCCCATTAACAGGAAAACAGAAGCTTCCCATGAAGCACTTCTGCTTCCATAAATAAAATAATTAAAGATTCTTTCCCTTCAAAGCACGCTGAGCCCGATCGGAAATCTCGCTGCTTCGCACTGAGGTGGTGTGGGTGACTTGCCGCCTGACAACACAGACGCCGATGTGCTTCGGTTTCACAGTTTATATATCTCGTTCGAATCAAGCTAGTACCTCTAAAGATGTATGGTAACTGACGTGAATGTTACCTCCCCCCTTACCTCCACCTCTTTCTTCCCTTCCTCCCCTCCTTCCCCTTTGCTCTTCTTCCTTCCCCCCCTCTCCCTTGCCTTCCGGCATCTTTTTTTTTTCTTCTTTTTTTTCTTCCTCTTTGCGCCGTGTGCGCGCTCCTCTTTGTCCCTCCTTTCCTCCTCCCCTTTGCCCCTCCTGGTTGTAAACTCCAACTATTGTTTTAACTATCATCTAACCTCTTTTGGCAATAAAAATTAACACACACACCCATCCAGTCCACCCAGACTGACATACCCCCTCACAATACACACTCTCATGAATGCATCTCAAGGCTTTTTCGTGCTCTGTTAATTTTTTTAGCGACTTGCCCATCACTAAATCGTCGTTAATTGACACCCCAGGATGTAACCACTGAAGGTGTTCTTTGCATCTCTTTAGGTCTCTCCTGGACTTAACCATGAAGATGGCAAAATTCTGGCTTTGAAGGCGGGCCTGAGGAAATTGAGGGACTATGATTCAGGACGGTTGCTCCTCTCTGACGTCGAGGTGCTTTTGGCGATGGAGCTCCCCCTAGAAATAGTTCTCGATGATATACTTTAATATCTCTATTATGTTCCGATATTGATTTTTTTTACAAACAAAAACATCGAAAAAAAAGCGAGCAGATCTAAATTAATTTTTTTTTCCCCCCAACTGCGTTGTCTTTTTGTCAGAAAAAGCACCAAATAATTGTTAACACCGAACTCTGCCAATTTCCAGCGCTTCTTGTTAAAAGGGAGACTGAAAAAACTATATTATTAAAAAAAAGCACAGCTGATTTTTTGCATAAAAACTTCTTGATTAGATTATATGCAAGTTTAAATTAAAGGAGGACGTAATCCTCTTACGTGAATCGCACAACGATTGCACTAATTAATAATGTAAGGTGGATAATTCTCTTCTTTTACAAGAAACTCCAGAAACTTCATGGCAGAAGAGCTGGAGGCTGAAGTGAAAAGGCCTTTGATTTTTTTTAGTAACCAGGCCTCCTGAGTGCGCGGTATGGCTTTTATATTCCTGCACCGTCTTCCCATCTCCTCTCTTGTTTTTAAGAAATTGTTCCTGGACATGTAGGCTGTATTGATTTTAATATAATAATGCCAGCGAAATTTAAAATTGTGCAATGTTTATTGCCCGTGACATAGTACAGTCAGACAGCTTTCTTTTCACGCCAACACTGATTCACTTCACTTTCTTAATTTCAATTCTCTCACCCCGATACCCTATTGTGTTTAGGGGTGATTTTAATTGGTACATTAGACTCCTGTCAGAGATCGGAACAGCCTAACTTCACCGGCTTAAGTGCTCGGCTGTTTTGTTCCCCTCTTTTGTTACATATACACGATCTGGGCGATGTTATGGCGGATTAGCAGCATGCGGAACGTCAACAAACTTTACTTGGTGTCTTTGCTTTTAATAACATGTCACTTGCAAAGGTTGAATTAAATTTTTAACATCAGTTTCTCTTCTTTTTTAAATCCGACGTAACGTTACTGACATCACTCCCTTCTGGCTTTTCTGATCATTTTTTTAAATTAAATGCATTCTTCTTTTCCCTAGTCCTCAGAGGAATAACTTCTCATTGGTCTTTTTAAACCACTCTGTTTTAAAACAAAAAATGATTCCTTTTTTATTTTTAAATAATTTTAAAAAAAAATTTTGGCTTGAATTCTACGAATCACCGGAACCGATTTTAGCAAATCTTTTTGTCAATGGTGGGAAATTATAATATAAAGGCAAAAAATCTGAGTCTTCTAATTATGCAGCAAATATCAAGAATAACCACTAATGATTAAAGCAAGCAGGATAAGTTATGGTTAAGGAAAGAAATTCCTCTTTTAACAAGATCATGCACGACTACTATTGATAAGGATGTCATGCAAGCGGCTTTTATGAAAACAAAAGCCCTTTGCATTGTTTAATTTAGAGAAAATGCTCTCGAGTGCTAACCACTTAGACTTAAAGGGCCGTCGACTTCAGAGAAGACTTGCTCGTAAAAGCTTTTTTTTTTAAAAAACTTTGAAA
>CM068953.1:11180316-11207361 GCA_035128595.1 Eptatretus atami | reverse complement strand
TGACAAAATATAATTATTTACAGCAGATAACTGCACTCTCTAATTGCCTAAATGAATAATGGCATAACTTGTCTGTAAGGTACATCATTTCAGGCCCCCATCATGTCCCACCAACCACTGCACTGTGGTTGTGAAAAAAAAAAAAATAATAATAATCACCTGACCTTGCTGAGGTTGTGCTGCGTGGGATTAGCTGCCGTCTTCGCATTCTTCTTCTCTCATCCTCTTCTGTGTCTCCTCCGCAGTACGAAGCACCCTCTCGGCGCCATTCACCACAGAAGTGATTGTCAAAAACAAGCATTTCAAACCTCAACCCAAAACCACGCAACTTTGTTTTAATAATTTCTCATTCTGGAAATCTTCTCTCACTCACCTACGACATGCTTAATCACATAAGCTCACTGACTAAAGTGCAAGTGACTAAAATGAGCGTGAGATTTTACATTGAATAAATAAATAAATTAAATAAATAAATATGGAGTGATGAGATGATAAGAGCAAAGAGTGGAGGGAACACGATTACTGCGAGGTGTGTTGAGTTTATGTAGGAATTCATGGAGGTAGAAAAGATTTGTGGGATAGGGACTGAGGAATGAAGATGCCATGGTGGTTGTATGCTTGCTTTAAGTTGCTTGAGGTGAAGTCCCATCAATAAAATTCATGCCCTGTGTTTCCCTTGGCCAGAAGAGGTGGGAACATTGGCACAATGGATTCTTCAAAGGCTCACAACTGCCAAGAGAGGGAGGGCATGTCCAAATAGTCCCATCTCAATCTGTGCAGGCTGCCGGGATCCGAGAGGAGTGGGCAGCAGGAATTTGCCCGACTGATTCACTTCCTTTCCAACCAGAGTGGTCCGGCCCCACATGATGATTCTTGAAGTGGCAACAGATGATTGTTGTTAAATAAGGGAAATCAGTTGTCCTGTCACTTTCAAATTGCAATTTAGGAGTTGCGTTTTGAACATGGAACATTGACTACCAGTATGATAGTCAGTTTGTGATGTTCTTGAGTTGAAGTGACATTTTGGCCAAGACAAAGCAACGTTAACATAGATTTAGATGAAGTTCAAGGCTTTACAGTAATCCATAAAAAGATGACCAACTGCGTCACATATGTCTCTTACAATCATCCCAATGTTCTCAATCCAATTGGAATCTTGAAAATCTACAAGTACCTCGTTGCATACCTAAAACGCACCAATTCAAGGGGCTCCTCCCTCACCCATAACCCTGTGCATAGACCCCTCTGGAGGTTTACACCGAGCAGTGCCAATGGGATGGAGGAGTGCTGGGGGGTGAGTTGGGGGATGCGGGGGAGTTGTTGAATATTATATGCCATGATGGGACAATGCATGTTATATAATATATATGTTCACTCGGAATGTCAATAGTTTTAAACAATCCCTCTTTCTGGGTAGTTGCGAAGAGCTGAATGAATATGAGCGTAGCTTGGGTGATTTTCCTAAATGGCTAAATGTATTGAAAATACGTTCCTCTTTTGGACTTACATACATTTGATGTATATTCCTGTGCCTTGAAACGTTATTTTATCTGTCCTGGGCACTGCACATATCGTTTTAACCCCTACTCCCCCAACTCACTTTGCACATTTTTACCTATTAGAGTATATTCCCATTCTCGGCAATGACTCAAGCTTCAGCTCATGATTATGGTTGTTGTGTGCACCATCAACATTGAGGAAGCATCATGCATCCATCCAATGCTATATGATATACCAAAGATGCATTACTTCCACCACCGAAGGTGGATGGAGTAATGTTTCACCACAGTCTGCTTGTGGACAATATATTCCTCAAAAAAGTTTGGATGGATATTGCGACGAAACTGATGGAAAAGTTGGGTGTGGACAAGAAGAATTGATCATTTGAGTGAAATGCGAATCCGGATCTGGATACGGATTATTTAATTTTTGTCAGCATTCTTCACATTGGAGATGGGGCCAAAATGTTATATAGCAGGATTTTCAAAAATTTCATTGGTCCGATGTGTTCGATGGAATCAGCATTGTGTGGAGAAGTATGTGCTCTACTGAGTGCCCTTCCAGTTAAAAATGTTTCAAAATGTGCCCGTAATTTGCTATTTAGGAATTCTGACCTTTTAATCCCACCCAGAGTGCGGGGTCCAAAATACGAGTAGGTGATGAATGTGCTTCCGGAACGCCCGTTCAACATGAATGGGGAAAAAGAGAAAACTATCGACCCAAGCCCCAAAGCTCAAAGTGGGAGACACTTCCTCCCCACCTATCCCTTCCCTCCCATCCAAGCAAAATGAAATTGAGACTTAGTGGTTAAAGCCACTTCTTCCCCCAACAAAATCACAGTCTTCATATTTCATTATACTCAAAGAGCAAACCAACGATATTTGTCCTTTCCACTTTAGGAAACTTAAATTTCTTATAACATTTCATTTCATCGGAGTTTATTCAAAAAGGAATAACTTGGAACCTGGTTGTTGTTTAAGTCATATTTTTGTTTGAACAGAGATAAAATGATTAAGACTTCTCTCAATGCCTTGTTTACCACCTCCTGAGTTCACATATCATTTGAGATTGTAGTAAATTGTTTTTCATTGTTCAATCGATAACCATCAAGTTTTCAGTCCATTCAAGGAGATATATTTATTTTCTTTTACCATCCTCCAACTATTTGTCGTTAAATTATTTCGTCATATTTGTTTTATCTACTTTTTACCCCAGTATATTCTGCATAAGACTTATTTGAATATTTCTCACCTCGTTATGTTCCCATTTAAATACCAGGCTGTTACATCCCACTCTTTGGTTTGGTTAGTGCTTGTTTCTATCATTTATACATCAGTAAAAGGACCGACGTAGCCGTGAAATCCCCAAACCATAATCTCAAACACCTTAATATCTGAACACTTAAAATTACATATGCTCCACCCCTTCTTTGTTTCCACCCACACAAGCCACACCCACCACAAGCACCCCACATCCATAATCCACCATAAATTAGTGATTAGTTATAAGTTCCCCACACACGTTTATTTAATTAAAAAACTTGCTCAACCCTTCTTTGTATCACCCACACAAGCCACACCCACATAAGCCACACCCCATAAGCCCCACACCATTCATCCCACCCTCCCCCTTCCCTTGTGCCGCCCCACCTTTGACCCACCACACCCCTATCCCACCCCCCACCCTCTCCCACCACACACACTGGGAGGGGAGGCGGTGGATGAGGGGGAGGTGGGGTCGTTGGGGAGAGCGACCTACCCCCTAACCCAACCATAACACCCCCCCCCTCCACTTGCCACCCCTTTATTATTTTTTTTGTAATTAAGGAATTAAATAATTGTTAGCAAAGCAAATATATTAAATAAGATTGAAAAACAATGAACAAAATCTTCTTTCCAGTAGTTTGAAGCTTTGTCATTTGAAACTCGATCACCATATTCTATTCAAAACAAAGAGAGAAAAGCCTTAGGCGGTATTTCAAGATGATATTATATAATATATTAATAAACAATAAATGAAAACATTTACTCTCCAGTAAGATCGAGTTTTTGTGCCAGGTACAACCAGACAGTGTGTTAACTGAAAAAAATTTTTGAAAATAGGTTAACACTCCCATGGTTCAAACGGAACAAAAATGTAACACCAAAGAGACAGAGAGACAGGAGAAAGAAGAGACGGGATAATTTCTCACCTTCTTTTGGCTTATCCAACTCGGCGTGGGAAAGGTCTTCACACCACGAGACATGATACCATTAATTACTTCGAAGATATTGAAGATCTATAAGATTTCAACATATTCTGACATTCTTCTGATATTCATTGGCTTCATTTCAATATCAGTGTATCAACGATGTTGTTATTGGGGACAACCATGCAGAAAAAAAATTACAATAATCATTGCGTTTCAGTGATTGTACTTCTAGTATTAAACAAACAAATAAGAATTGGTTTAGGATCTCACCTCTCGTCTTTGTGAAAAAGATTGATCTGCAAGGTCGGAGTACTCTGAATACTCCATTCTCTGAATGGAAAAGCCAAAGCATCCCGGTCTTTAAAATAGAGGCAAGTTATGAGCATATGGAAATGCAGGAAACCAATGGGGTTTTGGGTGTGTCTTTTCACAAGAGAATGAGTCGCCATTTTTGCTTCGGGCGGGGGAGATTGGTTCTCAACCAGGCTGACTCATTGATACCGCAAAGTTAAAACAACTTAGTACAATGAATTTGAGAAGAACTTTCATAATAAATATCAAACTTTCAAAAAATCATTAATAATATGACATTAGGAAAGACTGAAAATTATAAGGAATCAACAAAATAGATATGTGGCTCAGGAGGAAGTAGACAGAGCATTAAAAAGTTATCATTTATCTCTGCTCACAAAGATACTTAACAAGACCAAGTTCACAAGTTATTCTTGTGAGATATTAACTCGATGAAATGAATGTTATAAGCAAATTAAGTTATGCCCTAAGTATAACAAGGACAAATACTTCGTTGGTCGCTCTGAGTAAATGAAGATATGAAAGCTACTGTGATTATGTTGGGGGGGGAAGAAGTGCTTTAATCAGTAGTCTTCCATTTTCCATTTGCTTGTAATGGAGAGGAGGGGATATAGTGGGCAAACTAGCATGACAATGTGCATTTTGAGGAAAGCACCAAATTTTGGCACACTAGTAGCCTATCATATTATGAACAGATTTGGATATTGGGCCCATCTCAAATTCAGCCGCTGATGGCTGTGGCAGCCCATTTCCCTGCCATCAAAATTGAGATGGCCAATATCTAATTGTTCATAATATGATGGCTAACTAGTGTGCAAATTTGGTGCTTTTCCTCACAAATGCACATGTTATGCTATATTAGCTATATTTGCCCCCTAATAGGGGGAAGGAAGTGAGGTCTCCAATTTTGATTTTTGCGGTGCTGGTCAGATAATTTTTTTCCTTTTCCCATTCATTTGATATGGGCGTCCCAGAAGCACATTATCATCGACTGATACTGCTCATCGCACTCTTGCCATGTGGTGATCATAACTACAAGTTGGTGAATTTCTGCACACCTTTAAGGAGGAGGTAGCATGACGACGGTAAGACGGACAGACGATGTAGCTGATTATCAATCCCATATTTTTTGTTCATTATTTTAGGTGCGTGTCTTATAATTTACACCAACCCACATCTACCTCAGGTACAACTCCTCTCACATAGACATCTATCGTACAATTGTTACAATTTCCACACAGTCACTATGACAAAATGTCAAAAGATGCCGTGAATGGTGATTGCGTGATTGGTGAAGGGTGGTGTCGCTTCCTACTTTTGTTTGGATGTTTGGGGGATTCCATCCTGACTGTTTTCAGTTTGTAAAAATGTTTCTTCCTGACTTGCATACTTACAAATGATGTCGAGTGTGGGATTCAATATCACAGTCATTGCTTATAGTACGAAGAAAAGGACTATATTGATCATACAAGGCAAATGATATTGTCACAGTTCTACACTGAATGTTGCCCTGAGGTTGCTATAATGTGTCAGATGTCACCGAATGGAAATAAAAGTATTTAAACTGCTGGAATATTTGGGAGGGGGGGTGTTGGAAAATTTTGATAGGGGGGAGGGTGAGAGATGAGGTTTCTGTAATGACTGAATGATTATAATTAACCCTTTGAACCCCTGAGCTCCTTGGACTTGGCTCCCCCCCGGGTTCCCTGGAGGAAAAACCTTGGGCTCGGGTATATGGTGATTTGAATTAAGCGCCGTCAAACCTGCGCTCGGTAATATGGAGATTTTTGAATAGCGGCCGGTAAAACCGTTCCGCTAGGGTAATGTAGGTTTGAATAGCACATGGTTAACTGTCCACTCGGAGTGATTATGTTAGTTGAATGGCGGCTGGTAACTGGATCCGCTCGGATATATGGTTGTTTGAATAGCAGCTGGTAAATCAGCCACTAGGGTTCAAAGGTTAAGGAAAACAGAACTTCTTCACTTTGTAAAAATCTCAGTTGGCACCGGAGTGTCTTACCATGGTCGGCAACCCAAAATAACAGGAGCCATTTTTCAAATTTGGTCAGGAACGCAATATCCAGAGCCGCAATGCACATAAACCCTATTCATACAGAATAAACAGGACAAAGACACAAACATTGATTTTTATGCAATAATGTTTATTGAGTTCGGGTATCAATGAAGAGGCCAGTGAAATTTTTCTTCAGACATTGAGTCAGCCTACCCATATTTAACCTCCGCCCCGAAAGGTAGAAGAGAGGTTAGTGGTTTTTTTCAACCCCCCCCTTGTGTGTGCTGTGTCTATTTGTCTGACTGATGTGTGTGTGTGTGCAGATATCTCAAAAAAGTTGTGGTCGGATCAGATGATTTTGGGCATGGTAGTTGTGTGACATGGACTAACTGATTAGTTTTGGTGAAGATCCGAATCCAGATCCGGCTACTGAAATTTTTGAGTGATTCTTCACCTTAAGAGATAGGGCCAACAAACGATATGTGCTACGATATCTCAAAAAGTTATGACGGATTCCACAGAAAATTTGGCTGGACAGGTTGGGTTATGTGAACAAGGACGAATTATTTCAGTTTTGGGTGAAGATCCAAATCCGGCATCAGATAGCTGAATGTTTTCAATAAATAAAGTGATTTTCACCATTGAGAGATGGGGCCAAAAAACTATCTATATATATATATTAGTTATATTATATATATTATATATATATATATCTATAATATATATATATTAATACATGATTAAATTTGAAATTTATTGGCGCCGATATGGTTCCACTGGATCAGGCATTGTGTTGGTTGGAGTACGTGCTCTACAGAGTGTGATTCTGCTGCAGAGTTTGATTTGGAGAGTTTGTTCGATGTGGAACAGTGTGTGTCCGTTTTCATTTCAAGCAACCTTTAATTCACCTCGTTTCAATGTGGTTTCTTAATGTGCTTTTTAGTGAAATTCATACTTTGAAAATGCTTGACTTCACTCAGGGCAGTCGATCCAAAAGATAGACAGAATGCCAAATTCATATCTTTTCATGTTCCTAGTAGGTTTTGGAAAGAATTCCAAACTTCCAACACAATTTGTCTGTTTTTTTTAAGATCATGCATTTCAGTTCCATATGTGTTGAAGTGCCAGGGTTAGATCTGTGCCTTTCTAGGGTTTTTGAGTTGCGTCACGTAAGCTCTGCATTTAGACACTCCACAGTCCGTTGTCCTGCAAATATGGCCAGTTCAAGTTCTAGTTCTGCTCGGTCAATACTCCTGTAAATGCTGAAAGTTTGAGTGCAAGAAAGTTCTGCTTCAAGAGGGTTTCGAACAAAGAGATAAGAGTTGCATTTATCCCTTTCAATTCCTGAATCGCCCTTGTGAGCTTCTTGCATTTCCAGTGTCACATTTTTAGGTTCTCCGTGTCTGTTCAAGTTTGTCTCCTGTTTGAATTGTTCAATGATGGGAGAAATGAGCCCAGCAGACCCATCTCCATGTCCGCAACAATGCTAGTTTGCACTCAAATGATGAGGCACCTCTGTCGTGAAAAGGCAGTGAGTGGTTTCCTCTTCCTGCAGCTTTCTGTTAGGCAATATTAAAAGTGAGCTGATGTCCACATGAAGTGAACTTGTACGCACCACGCACACACGCACACACTCAAGTTTCTTGGTTGTACAATCTCATTCCGAATCCCCTCTTGAAAACATCCCTCATTAACTCGCAAGTCACCTCCAGTTTGGCAAAAAATATGCCACAAACAAAATTAATTGGGAAGGCAAAAATTCATCATTTTAACAAATATAAGTACGATGATGAGCTGCATGTGCTCGTTGTTTGTTTGTTGATACCCAAGATAGCGGACAGCAAACGTGGTGACAATCACATGCACGGTGCATCCTCCATTTTAAGGAAGGAGTTATCAAAACAAATCTCGTTTGATATTTACAACAAGCAAACAGAGCATTTTAGAGAAGATCAATGAACCTACATTTTCAGCAAATATTTCCAATTAACAATTGACATGAACTGATTTTCAAAGAGCACATATGAAAAAGAAACAATGGTGTTTCTCTCCTTCAAAATTAATAGATATTCCACACAATGTTTGGATCACATCAACATATTACTCCAATTGTATTATTATCACAGCCATTCAGGATGGAAGGCCTCCTTCAACTTTTTGTTGAAGTAGTATTTGTATTACTGTCATGCTTGCAAGTGGGGTTGGTGAGAAAGTATTGGGGGAGGGGAGAGGGGCATTTTAAATCACTCAAAGTGGTGTGTTGTAACTTGCCATATTCTTCGTCAAAAGCCACCGTGGTATCTTTAATGCCCACCGAATCAATGCGAGCAAGTCGCATACCCGAGCTTAAAGTCTATCTAAGGTACGGCCAAACATTGGATGCAATGTGAAAAAAAGGTATGGCCTGTTGAACACAGATAGGCGTTATAACGGGATCCAAAATATACCCAGGTGAGCAACTCATGGGACTCATACTAATCTTGCGTATTCTTAGTTGGAACCACCATAAAATAACGAAAGTAAAATCAAGATGCTTTAACAGCCTTACCAATGGTTGTTAACTGGAGGTATTAGTATATGTTGGAGCTGTCATCTGAGAATGACAAATAAATCAGTTCCAGGAGGCAATGATAAAATGCACAGTACCAGCATTTTTGGAAGCAGAAAATACAGTCTATTATCTATGATGTTCATTAACCCCACACACACAAAGCGAAAAGCAGGGTTAAACAATTGCATGGTGAAAACTGCAAAACTTGAAAAAGGAAAATGAGATCTCCTCCGTGGGGATCCGGGGTATGCTCCCCCCGGAAAATTTTGAAAAAATTGATTGTCAAAATATGCAGAGAAAAAATGAGTTTGTGGGAAGAATTCATTTTTTATTTTATGAAATTCATTGCTGGAGCCAGTGTTGGGCTTTACGGTTAGGGTGGCCGACTAAGATCGTAGGGTTCTTGGGTCGAGCCCCTCTCCTTAGCTCTACCCAGGCCAGTTGACACAGCCGTCATCTTTCCGAGGTAGCAAAACGAGTAAACAAGGGGCATGCAATCAGCATTGCGCAGCAGTCGGTGTCTGGTGAACGTATAAGTGACTGGTCATACATCTGAAAGGGGTTCAAATGCCCAAGGAGAATGGTAAGTTGCTGAAGGTACTTCACTGAATAGCCCTTGGAAACCCAGCCAGGACCGAGGTAGGAATGTTTAATGAAGAATGGAAGGAGAAATCCGACTCCTGACTCAAACCAACTGCACCAACCTGCATAAGGCAACACAGAGGCAGGCCACAAGGCAAAGAAGGTCTCTTTACACATGAGACCACAAGGTGCCAATATCAAGGAGAATCGGTTGCCAGCGAAACTCCACAAAGGGTTGCCTTTATCAGCACAACTCCATGCACGAATATCACCGTTAGAGTGGAAGCGTCGGATAATACACCAACAAATTGATGGGTCGTTCGCGCCAAACACTAAGCAGGCGATTTTTTGTGTGGAAGGAAAGATGTCTGAGTCGTTCGCAATCCGGTCATCCTTTATTTCCAACCGGACCAAACAACCGCTCGTCTCTTCTGGTTCACCAGCTTCCGGAAAAACCCCCTGATCAACCTGACCTCGGGGAATATTACGTACTAGCAAATCCACTGTCATTCACTGATGGAATACTAAGAGAGGAAGAAAAAAGAGGGTGGAGAGAGGGGGTAGGGGGGGAGAGGTGAGTAGAAGTGGTGAGGGTGGTGAGAGGTGAGGGGTGAGGGGAGGTGAGGGTAGAGGGTAGATGGGAGGTGAGGGTGTAGGGGTGAGGGGAGAGTGCGGTGGGGGAGTGAGGGGTGCGGGAAGGAGAGGCAGCGCACGAGGACGAAAGGGAAGGGCAATAAAATGCCCAAACAGCAAATTTTCTGTTTAACCAGTTGTGTTCTACAAAAAAACAACCGGGAGCATTTAACCCATGCTATCTACCTAGACAAAGGCCCGCCGCATGCATGCTCGATTGCTCGTACGATGAAGGAAACATTTGCATTCTCCGGTCGGCTCATTCCGAAATCTGATTCATACATGCTACACTTGGGAAAGCTGTTTGAATTCAAAACGGAAACCATCAATGTCTAACATTAGTACTCTTTACTAAAGGGAGAGGGGTGGGATGAGGGGAAGAAGGATAGAGAAGTGAGGAGGGAGCGAGGCAGGGAGGGAGACAGAGGGGGGGGGAGAAAGAGAGAGAGAGGAAGAGGGAGGGGGTGGGAGTGCAGGAGTGATGAGAGGGAGAGGGAAGAGGCGGGGAGGGGATGGAGGAGCACAGAGGGGTTAGAAAGAGGGGACTGGAAGGGGAGAAACGTGAGCAAAGAGGGGTGGGGAGAGCGACGTTCACAAACATCACTGTCACTCGGGAGGGGGCAGGGTAGAAGCGAGGAGAGGCGGAAGTGGGGGGGAGAGGGGGTGGGGGGGGAGTGGGGTGACTTGGGAGAGAAAGGGACGGTTGGGAGCGAGAAGAGGGAAGGGGAGGGGTTGGAGAGGTAAGCTGAAGAGGCGGAAAGGTGAGCAGAGGGGAAAAGCTGCGCAGGAGATGAATTGACGAAGGGAGGAAAGGGGTGGCAGCGAAGGAGGGGCAAAGTGGGTGGCAGCGAGAGGGAGGGAAGGCACAGGGGGTGGCGAGCGGGGGAGAGGGGTGGGGGGGGGGGAGGGAAGGGTGGCAGGTGGAGGTGAGGGGCGGGGAGGGGCGGAAGGGAAGTGCGCGATGAGGGAGGGAAGGTTGGCAGACGAGAGGAAGGAAAAAAGGCAGATGTGTGGAGGGGAGAAAGGCAGCATGGAAGGGAGGCTGCAGGAAGGAAGGAAGCTTGAGTAGTAGCGGAGAAGTACATGAAGGCCAATATGATGCCGCTACCAGATCTCAAATGGCACGGCTAAGATTGAAGCCGATTGATTGCAAGACGTCTCACCTTTTGTGAGACCCGATTGAGAAGATTTATACCGAGGACCAAATAGTTGTACAGTACCATCTCGCGTGATACCTCAGCAGTCTTTCTGCAGCTTTATAAAAATGCCAGGGATGCATTGTCACACCTTCCATTGTGATCGAGGCGTCCCTGCCTTTCTTTTACAATTCCTCCATATCCCTTTATAAACTCAATCCCTCCTATCTCCTTTATGTCCAAGAAGAATCATTCCATCACAAATTAATAATACACCATCAATGAAAATCAAAATAAATAAAAATGTTAACAAACACTCAGATGTAAACGAATATAAATGCCAGTCCAGTACAGACAAAAATCTGCTGGTGAGGAAGGAAAGGCGGATACGCAACACACACACGCACCCCGCCACACGCACACCAGTCTCCTGCCTGGCAGACATCTAATCATGGTAACGCAGCTGCAAGCTTTTGCTACCAGCAACTTCACAAAAATAGCTCATAATAAAAACTACCAGGGAATAAGGTGAGTAAGTCACTAACGTGGTCATATGATGTGTTATGTGTTAGCATATGCACCCCATTCAGATTGAAATGGGTTAAGAACGAATCAGGATCTCAGTGATAGCATCTAAATTCCCTTCCATCGCGGCAGGCCTTTCTGATGACGAACATATGAACCTCCATATGGGTCGTTACAAAAATATGCATTTCCATTAAAATATGTAAGAAGTTTTCACCCTATGCGAATTGGTTCATGGTCAGTCCATGCTGTCTATGGTCTTTATAATCAGGTTTAGACCAAGGAACACGTATCTTCATATAATGTTACATTTTGAACACGAATCGGAACATTGAATAAGAAGACAGTTTGCCGTTTTCTGTACTTGGCTCTAAATTTGTCCCGACTGCACATGCGCAGGGAGAGTGAGATAATAGTTCTACTCTGTCGTCTGCTAGCAGTCAAACGAAATGTTAAATCTTTCCAAACAGGAAACTGACTGTTTTAAGGACATATTATAAGGGACACAAAAACAACAAGCACGAATAACTAATGTAAGTACAAAATAAGGTGTATAAGACAACTGGGTTTCAAACGGTGGTAAACCTGGATATAAATTTATTTAATATGCCATTAACCTCTATTTAAATTGAATAATATACTTGACACTGAAGAACACAAGATCACCTTATAATTTACTTCCAAGACATTGCTATATTATGATTACTTAGAGTGGTCCCCAACCTTTTGACCACGGGCCGATTCACTATCCCAGGATGTTGGGAGCCAGAAAAAATTGATGCATTTTATTGAGTTTTATTGATGGCAGTTTATTGTGCAAATTGCATGTTGATTCCTCCGGCGTTAAGCGCAGTGCCGGACAGTGGCCTTGTGGTAAGGCTTTCAGGTCAGCGCCGGCCGGCAGTGGCATGTGTTAAAACCCCTTTAAATTAGCTACATGAAAATGTGTTTTGATTGGAAAGTCCTCGCGGCCACAGTATCGGGCTCCACGGGCCGCAGGTTGGGGAACAATCGATCTATAGCATGAGAGACGTGATGTTGAGGGGTACCGTATTGGGTTGAAGAAGAGGCCGTCAATATGGCTATGTACGATGTCAACGCGCTGCATTCGATGGTGATCAATAAAGCAGTCTTAAATCCATTAAAATGGACTCAACATCATCTTCACTACGTGTATAAGGGTGATGTACAAAACTGCTTCAGTCGCACTAAAGCTTCCCGGTATTCATTTTGAACTACCTTTAACCTTCAAATGCACTGGGGGGAGGGGGAGAGGCTGGGAGACTCCCCACCTAAGCATTTTTTCACAACGTGGGGGATTTCAATTCTCGTCTCTACTATCTCTGATATTTTTCAATTTTTGCTTGTTATATGTTCAGAAAATTATCAAAATTCACTTGAATAAACATAATTTGCCTTTTCAAACTTACTGCCAATTGTACATTTCACCCAAATATAAAAATAAACATTATAATTTTAAACTTGAGAACATTCTATGATTTGTAGACTTTCATGCAATCTCATGGTGTATATTTTCATTGCCATCTCATGACTAGGTCAAGATTTGTAGTTCCTGTAGCAAAAATGCATAAAATGAGCATATGCAATAACTTATTAAGCAATAATTAGACAAAAACTACTATACTGATGAAATTTTACCATCACGTTCATACATGGATGATCTAAGCGTGTGCAAATTTTCAAGTTCGGGACCATCGATGGCTGACCGTCAAGCGGAGGGGGGAGCGAGGGTGGAGCGCCCCCTCCAACCCCCCCCCCCCCCCCCCAGTCAGGGAAACTCAAAATCACCAGTTCAGTTATGGTTAAAGTTATTATTTCATAATAAATTTAAATATATACTTTATTAACACTACATTAAGGTATTTGGCTCTATGAACTCTCTAATTTTTTAAAATAGAGAGATCACATGAACTTATAACATCTGCTGAGGTGTCCCTTTGCCATAACTCAGTATTTCCTAGTTTTGTGGAAAACTCAAAATCAAATTGTTAATTGCATGTAGGAAATTTCGACCTTACTGTGATTTTGCCCTGGACAACAATAATTTTAGAGAAACCTGTGACCTTCAACAATTATTTTTAAGTGATTGCATGCATCTTGTACAAAAGCATCATGATTGCAGGTGAAGATTTAATCGCAGACCGAGGGCATGGAAAGTGCTGGGGAGATGAGCAGCTGAATGGAGCGTAGCTGCGCGCGCATGTTAGCTCGTGAGATGTTTACGGTTCTATGCTGGAGGTAGATGGTGCTCCAAGTGCTCGTGTGAATCCATGTGTGGCTTAGACATCAAATAGATGGGAGAGAAAGAGAGGAGGGAAAGGAGAGACAAAGGGGATATAGAAACTATGTAATAAAACTTTAAAATATTATAATAATATTAACACTTTTAATATTGTCCCAAAATGAGTCATTGGAAGTGGCATATATTTGAATGAGGATGTGTGTTCTTCTACTACTACTACAACAAACACAAGATGTGAAAACAAAAACGCAAGATAAGTTATTAAAACACCATGAAATAAAGAATGAATAATAATAATCTTATCAATTAATACATCAATTCATCAAAAGGCTTAATTTTAACGACAGAAACAAGAATCCACCACAATATACGTGAAAGCCCAGAAGAACGCTCCTGTCGCGTTCTGGGTTTGAAGTGACCAGTTTGAAGTGACACTCAGAGGTTCTCTCAGGGGTCTCTGCCACTTTCTCAAAGTGTAAGTTTTCCGGTCGTTATGTCACGTTTTAACTGTTATTTTTCAACCAGCGTGTTTACTGTGTTCCTAGTTCGGTTTTGTTTTCAAAATCGTGATATTTCGTGAGTTTTCGTCGACCTCGTCTTATCGGGCTCCCTTCTTCCCGGACACCCCATGAATACTGATCCTTCTTCTTCTCTTTTCTTCTTCTTCCTCCTCCTCATCCTCCTGCCGGCACAACCATCTTCTTCTGTTTGACTGAACCACTCACCATTAAATTTACGATTTTCTTCCGACACCTCCCATTCTCCAATCTTCACCTAATCTTCAAAAATCCATCAAGAAAATAAATAATTTTCCTTGTATCCTTCCTAACTATGCACCTCCTGAACATCACTTGTCTCGCACACTCTTCCTTACTTTCGTCGACCCTAAGATTCACTGCGTTTTACCATCCAAATTCAGTTCACCTCCATGATTTTGACTTCAACCTTTCTTTACCAATCTTATGCAAGTCTCTATCAATAAATAATATGATAATAAAAACCATCTCTCATAATCTTCATCTTCCTCTTTTCACACGTGTGGTTCTATTATGATCAACAATTCACTCCTTTCTTCCTATTTCACAGGACTGCCTCATTCGACATTTCCTGTCACACCTTGTCAAAAAAAAAAATCCAACTGTTACAGGTTTTTCTCTCCATCTTCATTCGCCTTTATGATCCCTCAAAATGTCTTCACGTCGCGATTTCTGACCAAAAAAAAAAATGTTAAAAACCCAGTTGTTTGCATGTGGCTTCGCTTGTCCATAAATCGTCATTTTTTTCCAATTCGTTGCCAATTCCAACCCCTCTCACCCCTCCCTCTCAAAGCAACCATCACCCTCTCCCCCTCCAAAAGATCACCAATTATGGCTTCAGACCAGGTCACTCTACCCTTGATTTGCTGCTTCTGCTCTCTCAACAATGGATGGAGGTACCGATGCCGGGCATGAAATCAGAGCCATATCCCTTGAAATATCGCATGCTTTTGCACGGTCTAGCACCCTTGCCCTGCTCACCGACGCTCTCTTCACAATGGTATCCAAGCCATCTCCACTCACAGACTTCCTCTCCTCATGTCGCAGCTAACTGTGTGCCTAAATGGAGTTCTTCATCCCTCTTCCTGTCCAGGCTGGAGTTCCTGAAATGGCAGCGTTCAGGGCCCTGTTCTTTTCTGGTTTTCATCAACAATCTCTCCGACTCTGGAAATTCTCTTTAGCTCTGCTGATGACTCCACCCCTCTGTCGTACCATTTTTTCAGCAATCCTCTGGAAGAAGTCCTTTCATTCAAGCTTCTGGGTCTCACCATCTGCCATGATTCTTCCTGGGAAAAGCAACATTTCCACCTGGCCTCAAAGCCAGTCGCCGACTGGGAATCCTCCATTGTGCAAAGTCCTTCCTCGGCCCACCTGAGCTCCTGACCACATACAAAGCTTTCATCCGCCAGCCTGATGGAGTACTGCTCTCCCCTCTGTGCTGGTGCTCCTGCCTCTCACCTTTCTCGGCTTCACGCTGTGGAAACCAAGGCATTTAGGATCATTGGTAACTCCCGCGATGACGCTGAGTGTTTGGGCCTCTCACTCTCTCACCGCAGGCCGGTCGGTGGTCTTTCTTGTCTTCTACATCTCCTCTCCGTCTCGCCCCCCTGCTCTGTCTGCGATATGTCCCCACCATTATTTCCGCAGGGCGCTAAAGGTCCGCCAACAAACCCCTTCTGATAAAACTACCAAAATCACAAATCGCTGCTCGCCTTCACTCTTTCATCCTCTTTTTTCCCACCTTTGGAATAAACTCCCACACTCTCTTCAATCTCTTCTTCCTCCAGGCCTTCAAAACAACTGTTCACCACCACCATCTTATCTTCCCCATCAAAAACCTCAATCTTTTCTATCACCGTTAATCCACCCCACTCCCACCTCCTTCAAATTCCCTGCTTTCTTCCTGAAGGTCCCTGTAATGTCATCTTTGTGTACCCCACGTTTCCCAACCCATCCCTCTCCCTTCCACATTCTCCTCATGTCTGTTTCCACACTGTTTTGTCCTTCCCTTCTCCCACCCCTCTTGTCTCATTCCCCCCCTTGCTGTGTGTTTTGTGTTAGCTCTCATACGAGCCTCGACAATGTTTACAAAAAAAAGAACACACAGCAAGGGGGGGAATGAGACAAGAGGGGTGGGAGAAGGAAGGACAAAACAGTGTGGAACAGACATGAGGAGAAATGTGGAAGGGAGAGGGATGGGTTGGGAAACGTGGGGTACACAAGATGGACATTACAGGGACCTTCAGGAAGGAAAGCAGGGAATTTGAAGGAGGTGGGAGTGGGGTGGATTAACGGTGATAGAAAAGATTGAGGTTTTTGATGGGGGAAGATAAGAGGTGGTGGTGAACAGTTGTTTTGAAGGCCTGGAGGGAAGAATGAGATTGAAGAGAGTGTGGGAGTTTATTCCAAAGGTGGGAATAAAAAGAGGAATGAAAGAGTGGGGAAAAGGGCCGAGCAGCGATTTGTGATTTTGGTAGTTTTATCAGAAGGGGTTTGTTGGCGGACCTTTAGCGCCCTGCGGAAATATGGTGGGGACATATCGCAGACAGAGCAGGGGGGCGAGACCGGAGAGGAGATGGTAGAAGACAGAAAGACACCGACCGCCTGCGGTGAGAGAGTGAGAGGCCCAAACACTCAGCGTCATCGCGGGAGTTACCAATGATCCTAAATGCCTTGGTTTCCACAGCGTGAAGCCGAGAAAGGTGAGAGGCAGGAGCACCAGCACAGAGGGGAGAGCAGTACTCCATCAGGCTGCGGATGAAAGCTTTGTATGTGGTCAGGAGCTCAGGTGGCCGAGGAAGGACTTTGCACAATGGAGGATTCCCAGTCGGCGACTGGCTTTGAGCCAGGTTGGAAATGTTGCTTTCCCAGGAAGATCATGGCAGATGGTGAGACCCAGAAGCTTGAATGAAAGGACTTCTTCCAGAGGATTGCTGAAAAATGGTACGACAGAGGGGTGGAGTCATCAGCAGAGCTAAAAGAGAATTTCGCAGAAGTCGGAGAGATTGTTGATGAAAACCAGAAAAGAACAGGGCCCTGAACGCTGCCTTCAGGAACTCCAGCCTGGACAGGAAGAGGGGATGAAGAACTCCATTTAGGGCCACAAGTTAGCTGCGACAGGAGAGGAAGTCTGTGAGTGGAGATGGTCTTGGATACCATTGGAAGAGAGCTCGGTGAGCAGGGCAGGGTGCTAGACCGTGTCAAAAGCATGCGATATTTCAAGGGATATGGCTCTGATTTCATGCCCGGCATCGAGTACCTCCATCCATTGTTGAGAGAGCAGAAGCAGCATATCAAGGGTAGAGTGACCTGGTCTGAAGCCAAATTGGTGATCTTGGAGGGGGGAGAGTGTGATGGTTGCTTTGAGAGGGAGGGGTGAGAGGGGTGAATTGGCACTGAAGTTGGAAAAAAATGACGATTTATGGAAAGCGAACATGCATAGCAAACTGGGGTTTTAACATTTTTTTTTTTGGTCAGAAATGCGACTGAAGACATTTCTTGAGGGATGCATTAAAAGGCGAATGAAGAGATGGAGAGAAAAAACACTGTAACAGTTGGATTTTTTTTTTTGACAAGGTGTGAAGGAAATGTCGAATTGAGAGCAGTCTGTTGAAATAGAAGAAGAGGAGTGAATTGTGATCCAGTAATGAGAACCACACGTGTGAAAGAGGAAGATGAAGCATTATGAGAGATCGTTTTTATTATCATTATTATTTATTGATAGAGATTGCATAAGATTTGGTAAAGGAAAGGTTGAAGTAAAATCATGGAGGTGAATGCTGAATTTGGATCGGTAAACGCAGTGAATCTTATGGGTCGACGAAAAGTAACAGGAAGAGTGTGCAGAGACAAGTGATTTCAGGAGGTGCATAGTTAGGAAGGATACAAGGAAAATTATTTATTTTCTTGATGGATTTTTGAAGATTAGGTAAGATTGGAGAATGGGAGGTTGTCGGAAGAAATCGTAAATTTAATGGTGAGTGGGTCAGCTCAAACAGAAGAAAGATGGTGTGCCGGCAGGAGGATGAGGAGGAGGAAGAAGAAGAAGAAGAAGAAGAAGAAGGATCAGTATTCATGGGTGTCACGGGAGAAGGAGCCCGATAAGACGAGGTCGACGAAAACTCACGAAATATCACGATTTTTGAAACAAAACCGAACTAGGAACACAGTAAACACGCTGGTGAGAAAATAAACAGTTAAAACGTGACATAACGACCGGAAACTTAACTTTGAGAAAGTTGGCAGAGACCCCTGAGAGAACCTCTGAGTGTCACTTCAAACTGTCACTTCAAACCCAGAACCGGAAGGAGCTTCTTCTGGCTTTCACGGTTTTATGTGGTGTGATTCTTGTTTGCTGTCGTTAAAATTAAGTCTTTTGGATGAATTTGATGGTATTAATTGAAAGATTATTCATTATTCATTCTTTATTTCATGGTGTTTTATCAAACTTTATCTTTGCGTTTTTGTTTTCACATCTTGTTGTTGTTGTAGTAGTAGTAGAAGATACAACAATTCCTCATTCAAAATATATGCCACTTCCAATGACTCATTTTGGGAAATATTAAAAGTGTAATATTATATATATATTTTAAAGTTTTATTACATAGTTTCTATATCCCTTTGTCTCTCCTTTCTCCCCTCTCTCTTTCTCTCCCTCATCTTTTGATTCTAGCCACACATGGATTCACACGAGCACTTGGAGCACCACTACTCCAGCCATAGAACCGTAACATCTCCGAGCTACATGCGCCGCAGCTACGCTCCATCAGCTGCTCACTCTCCCCAGCACTTCCATTGCCCTGGTCTGCCGATTAAATCTTCACCTGCAATCATGATGCTTTTGTACAGATGCATGCAATCACTTAAAATAATGTGTTGAAGGTCACAGGTTTTCTAAAATTATTGGTTGTCAGGGCAGAAATCACAGTAAGGTGAAATTTCCTAATGCAATAACAATTTGATTTGAGTTTTTCCACAAAACTAGGAAATACGAGTATGGCAAAAGGGACACCTCAGCAGATGTTATATGTTCATTGGTGATCTTCCTATTTTAAAAATTAGAGAGTTCATAGAGCACAATACCTAATGTAGTGTTAAAGTATATATTTAAATTTTAATGAAATAATAACTTTTAACCATAACTGAACTGGGTGATTTTGAGCTTTCCCTGACTGGGGGGGTGGAAGGGGCGCTCCCAGCCCTCGCTCCCCCCTCCCTTAGACGTCAGCCATCGATGGTCCGATGAACTTGAAAATTTGCACACGCATAGATCATCATGTAATGAACGTGATGGTAAAATTTCATAGTATGTTAGTTTGTCTAATTATTGCTTAATAAGTTATGCAATATGCTCATTTTATGCATTTTGCACAGGAACCTACAATTCTTGACCTACATGAGATGGCATGAAAATATACACGCATGAGATGGCATGAAAAGTCTACAATATCATAGAATTATGTTTCTCAAGTTTAAAATTATAATGTTTATTTTTTATTTTGGGTGAATGTATCAATTGGCATAAGTTATGAAAAGGCAAATTATGTTTATTCATGAATTTGATATTTCTGAACATATAACAAGCAAAAAATTGAAAATATCAGAGATAGAGAGACGAGAATTTGAAATCCCCAGCGATTGTGAAAAATGCTTAGGTGGGGATGTCTCCCAGCCCTTCCCCCTCCCCCCAGTGCAGTTTGAGGTTAAAGGTAGTTTCAAAATGAAACCGGAAGCTTTAGTGCGACTGAAGCAGTTTTGTACATCACCCTTATACACTGTAGTAAGATGATGTTGAGTCACATTTAATGAGATTTAAGACTGCTTTATTGATCACCATCGAATGCAGCGTCGATTGACATCGTACATAGCCATATTGACGGCCTCTTCTTCAACCCAATACTGTACCCTCTCACATGCCACGTCCTCTCATGCTATAGATCATTGGTCCCCAACCTGCGGCCCGTGGAGCCCGATACTGTGGCCCGCGAGGACTTTCCAATCAAAACACATTTTCATGTAGCAATTTTAAAGGGGTTTACACAATGCCACTGCCGGCCGGCGCCGTGACCTGAAAAGCCTTACACAATGCCACTGCCGGCCACTGCCGCTTAACCGCCGGGAGGAATCAAATCAATTTGCATCAATAAAATGCATCAATAAAACTCAATAAAATGCATCAATTTTTTTCTGGCTCCCAACATCCTTGGGAGTAGTGAATGCGGCCCGTGGGATCAAAAGGTTGGGGACCACTGCTATAGATCAATATATAGCATGTCTTGGAAGTATTATGAAGGTGATTTGTGTTCTTCAGTGTTCAAGTATATAATTCAATTTAAATAGAGGTTTAATGGCATATAAATAAATTTATTCCAGGTTTTACCACCGTTTTACCCAGTGTCTTATAACACCTTATTTTGTACGTTACATTAGTTATTCGTGCCTGTTGTTTGTGTCCTTTATAATATCCTTAAAAACAGTCAGTTTCCTGTTTGGAAAGATTTTACATTTTCGTTTGACTGCTAGACAGACAGACAGAGTAGAACTATTATCTCACTCCTCCCTGCGCATGTGCAGTCGGGACAAATTTAGAGCCAAGGTACAGTAAAACGGCAAACTTGTCTTCTTATTCATGTTCCGATTCGTGTTCAAAATGTAACATTCAATTGAAATACGTTGTTCCTTGGTCATAAACTGATTATAAGACATAGACAGACATGGACTGACATGAACCAATTGCATGGGTGAAACTTCTTACATATTTTATGGAAATGCATATTTTTGTAACGACCCATATGGAGGTTTCCATATGTTCGTCATCAGAAAGGCCTGCCGCGATGAGAGGGAATTTAGATGCTATCCTGAGATGCTGATTCGTTTATTAACCCATTTCATCTGAATGGGGTGCAATGCTAACACAATAACACATCATGACCACGATTATGTGACTTACTCCCATGGTAGTTTTTATTATGAGCTATTTTTGTTGAAGTTTGCTGGGTACAAAAGCTTGCAAGCGCGTTACCATGATTAGATGTCTGCCAGGCAGGAGACTGTGTGTGCGTGTGCGCGGGTGCGTGTGTGTGTTGCGTATCCGCCTTTCCTCACCAGCAGATTTGTCTGTACTGGAATGGCATTTATATTCGTTTACATCATGAGTGTTTGTTAACATTTTATTTTATTTTGTTTCATTGATGGTGTATTATTAATTTGTGATTGGAATGATTCTCTTTGGAATAAAGAGATAGAGGGATTGAGTTTATAAGGATATGGAGGGAATTGTAAAAGGAAAAGGCAGGGACGCCTCGATCACAATGGAAGGCTGTGACAATCATCCCTCGTGGGCATTTTATAAAGCTGCAGAAGACTGCTTGAGGTATCACCGAGATGGTACTTACTATTTGTCCTTCGGTATAAATCTTCTTCAATCGTCTCACAAAAGGTGAGACGTCTTCAATCAATCGTCTTCAATCTTGCGTGCCATTGAGATCTGTAGCGGCATCATTTTGCCTTTCATGTTATTCTTCCGCTCACGCTTTCCTTCCTTCTTCCCTGCAGCCTCCCTTCATGCTGCCTTTCTCCCCTCCACACATGCTGCCTTTCCCTTCCCTCTCGCTGCCACCTTTCCTCCCTCTCGCTGCCACCCCTTTCCCCCCCCCCCTCTCCGCCACCCCTCATCTCTCTCGCTGTCCGTGCACCCCTTTCCCTCCCTCTCGCTGCCACCCCTTTCCCCCCTTCGCTGCCACCCCTTTCCTCCCCTCTCGCTGCCACCACTTCCATCTCCTCTCGCTGCCACCCTTCCTCCCTTCATGCTGCCACCCTTTCCGCCTCTTCAGCTTACCTCCTCCAAACCCCCTCCCCTTCCCTCTTCCTCGCTCCCACCTCCCTTTCTCTCCCCAGTCACCCCCCACTCCCCTCCCCACTCCCCTCTCCCTCCCCACTTCCGCCTCTCCTCGCTTCTACCCTGCCCCCTCCGGAGTGTACAGTGATGTTTGGTGAGACGTCGCTCTCCCCACCCCCTCTTGCTCACTCTTCTCCCCTTCCTAGCTCCCCTCTTTCTAACCCCTCTGTGCTCCTCCACCCCCTCCCCGCCTCTCTCCCTCTCCCTCTCATCACTCCTGCACTCCTCACCTCCCTCCCCTCTTCCTCCTCTCTCTCTTTCTCCCCCTCCCCTCTGTCCTCCCTCCCTCCTCCTCCCTTCCTCACTTCTCTATCCTTCTTCCCCTCATCCCACCCTCTCCCTTTAGTAAGAGTACTA
This sequence comes from Eptatretus atami, assembly GCA_035128595.1. NCBI lineage: Eukaryota > Metazoa > Chordata > Myxini > Myxiniformes > Myxinidae > Eptatretus > Eptatretus atami. The sequence goes on along the minus strand of CM068953.1, from coordinate 11,184,864 downwards.
TTTAGGATTGATGGTTTCGTTTTGAATTTCAAACAGCTTTCCCAGAGTGTAGCATGTATGAATCAGATTCGGAATGAGCCGACCGGAGAGATGCAAATGTTCCTTCATGTACGAGCAATCGAGCATGCATGCAGGCGGGCCTTTGTCAGGTAGATAGCATGGGTTTTAAATGCTCCCGGTTGGTTTTTTGTAGAACACAATGGTTAAACAGAAAATTTTGCTGTTTGGGCATGTTTTATTGCCCTTCCCTTCCCTCGTGCTGCCTTCCCTTCCCGCACCCCTCACTCCCCCACAACCACTCTCCCCCCTCACCCCTCACTCTACCCCCTCACCTCCTCACTCTACCCCTCACCTCCTCACTCTACCGCCTCACCTCCTCACTCTACACCCTCACACTCCTCACTCTCCCCCCTCTCCCCCTCTCTTCCCACCCCTCTTTTTTCTCTCCTCTTAGTATTCCCATCAGTGAAATGACAGGTGGGATTTGCTAGTACGTAAATATTCTCGAGGTCAGGTTGATCAGGGGGTTTTCGGAACTGGGTGCAACCAGAAGAGAGACGAGCGGGTTGTTGGGTCACGGTTGGAATAAGGATTGACTCGGATTGCGAACGACTCAGACATCTTTTCCTTCCACACAAAAAATCGCCTGCTTAGTGTTTTGGGCGCGAACGACCATCATTTGTTGGTGTTTATCCGACGCATTCCACTCTACGGTGATATTCTGTGCATGGAGTTGTGCTGAAAAGGGCAACCCTTCTGGTGGAGTTTCGCTGGCAACGATTCTTCCCTTGATATTGGCACCTTTGTGTGTCTCATGTGTAAAGAGCCCTTCTTTGCCTTTGTGGCACCTTGCACATCTTGTGTTGCCTTATGCAGGTTGGTGCAGTTGGTTTGAAGAGTCAGGAGTCGATTTCTCCTTCCATTCTTCATTAACATTCCTACCTTCGGTCCTGCTGGGTTCCAGAGGGCTATTCAGTGAAGTACCTCAGCAACTTACCATTCCCTTGTGGCATTTGAACTCCTTTCAGATGTATTACCGTCACTTATACGTTCACGACACCGACTGCTGGCCAATGCTGATGCAGTGCCCCTTGTTACTCGTTTTGCTAACCTCGGAAAGATGACGGGCTGTGTCAACTGGCCTGGTGTTAAGCTAAGGAGAGGGGCTCGAACCCAAGACCCTAAGATCTTAAGTCGGCCACCCTAACCGTAAAGCCAACACCAGGCTCCAGCAATGAATGTTCAGGTGAAATAAAAAAGAATTCTTCCCCAAACGTCATTTTTTCTCTGCATATTTTGACATCAATTTTTCAAAATTTTCCGGGGGAGCATACCCCCGGACCCCACGAGGAAGATCTCATTTTTCCTTTTTTCAAAAGTTTTGCAGTTTCACCCATGCAATTGTTTAACCCTGCTTTTCGCTTTGTGTGTGTGGGGTAATGAACCATCATAGATAATAAACTGTATTTTCTGCTTCCAAAATGCTGGTACTGTGCATTTTATCATTGCCTCCTGGACATGATTTATTTGTCATTCTCAGATGACAGCTCCAACATATACCGAAAACCTCCAGTTTACAAGCAATATGGTAAGGCTGTTATAAAAGCATCTTTGATTTTACTTCGTTATTTTATGGTGGTCCAACAAGATACTGCAGAGTTAGTTATGAGCCCATGAGTTTGCTCACCTGGGTTATATTTTGGATCCCGTTATAAACTGTCTAATCTGTGTTTCACAGGCCATACCTTTTCACATTGCATCACAATGTGTGCCGTACCTTAGATAGACTTTAAGCCGGGTATGCCGACTGCTCGCATTGATTGGTGGGCATTAAAGATACCACGGTGGCTTTTGACGAAGAATATTGGCAAGTTATCACCACCACTTTGAGTGATTTAAAATTGCCCCTCTCCCTCCCCCATAACTTTCTCACCAACCCTCACTTGGCAAGCATGACAAGTATACTAAATACTACTCAACAAAAGTTGAAGGAGGCCTTCATCCTGAAATGGCTGTGATAATAATAACAATTGGAGTAATATGTCTGATGTGATCCAAACATTTGTGGATATCTATTAATTTTGAAGGAGAGAAACACCATTGGTTTCTTTTTCAATATGTGCTCTTTGAAAATCATTTCATGTCATTTGTTAATTGGAAATATTTGCTGAAAATGTAGGTTCATTGATCTTTCTCAAAATGCCTCTTTTGTTGTTGTAAATATCAAACGAGATGTTGTTTTGATAACTCCTTCCTTAAATGGAGGATGCACGTGCATGTGATGTCACCACGTTTGCTGTCCGCTATCTTGGAGTATCAACAAACAAAACAAACGACACATGCACTGCATCATCGTACTTATATTTGTTAAAATGATGAATTTTTGCTCATTATTTTGTTTTGGCAATTATTTTTGCCAAACTTGGAGGTTGACTTGCGAGTTATGAGGGATGTTCAAGAGGGATTCGGAATGAGATTGTCACACTCAAGAAACTGAGTGTGTGCGTGTGTGCGTGTGTGCGTACAGAGGTTTCACTTCATGGTGGACATCAGCTCACTTTTAAATTGCCTTAACAGAAAGCTGCAAGGAAAGGGAAACACAGCTCACTTGCTTTTAGAAGAGGTGCTATCATTTGAGTGCAAACTAGCATTGTTTGCGGACATGGAGATGGGTCTGCTGGCTCATTTCCCATCATTGAAACAATTCAAACAGGAGACAAACTATGAACTTGACACCGAGAACCTAAAAAATGTGACACTGGAAATGCAAGAAGCCTTCACAGGGCGATTTCAGGAATTGAGAAAGGAAAATGCAACTTTATCATTTGTGTCGAAACCTCTTGAAGCAGAACTTCTGCACTCAACTTTTCAGCATTTACAGGAGTAGACCGAGCAGAACTAGAACTTGAACTGGCCATTTTGCAGGACAAGGACATGTGGAGTTCTAAATGCAGAGGCTTAGTGACCAAACTCAAAAACCTAGAAAGGCACAGATCTACCCTGGCACTTCAACACATATGGACTGAAATGCATGATCTTAAAAAAAAACAAGACCAAATTGTGTTGGAAGTTTGGAATTCTTTTCCACAAACCTACAGGAACATGAAAAGATATGAATTTGGCATTCTGTCTATCTTTGGATCGACTTGCCTGAGTGAGCAAGCATTTTCAAGTATGAATTTCATAAAAAGCACATTGAGAAACCAATTGAACGAGGTGAATTTAAAGTTTGGCTTGAAAATGAAAACGACAGCACACTGTTCAAACATCGAACAAACTCTCCAAATAAACTCTGCAGCAGAAATCACACTCTGTAGAGCACGTACATCCACCACACAATGCCTGATCCAGTGGAACATATCGGGCCCAATAAATTTTCAAATAATCATGTATATAATATATATATATTATAGATATATATATATTATAATATATATAATATATATATATATATATATATATAGTTTTTTGGCCCCATCTCTCAATGGTGAAAAATCACTTTATTAATTGAAAAATTCTGCTATCTGAATGCGGATTTGGATCTTCACCAAAACTGAATCAATTCGTCCTTGTCACATACCCAACCTGTCCAGCAAGTTTCTGTGGAATCCGTCCATAACTTTTTGAGATATCGTGCTACATATCGTTTGTTGCCCTATCTCTTAATGGTGAAGAATCACTCAAAAATTCCAGTAGCCGGATCTGGATCCGGATCTTCACCAAAATCTAATCAGTTAGTCATTGTCACACAACTAACCTGCCCCAAAAATTTCATCTGGATCCGACCACAACTTTTTGAGATATTCTGCACACACACACACACAGACAGACAAATAGACACACACACACAGGGGTGAAAACATAACCTCCTTCTACCTTCGGTGGCGGAGGTAAATATGGGTAAGCTGACTCAATGTACTGAAGAAAATTTCATGGCCCCTTTCATTGATACCAACTCAATAAACATGTATTGCATTAAAAATCAATGTTTGTGTCTATTGTCCTGTTAATTCCAAGTTATTGGAATAGGGTTTATGTGCATTGCGGCTCTCTGGATATTGCGTTTCTGACCAAATTTGAAAAAATGGCTCCTGTTATTTGGGTTGCCGACCACTGGTATAGACACTCGGTGCCAGACTGAGATTTTACAAAGTGAGAATTCTGTTTTCCATTAACCCTTTGAACCCTAGTGGCTGATTTACCAGCTGCTATTCAAACCACCATATACCCGAGCGGCCAGTTTACCAGCCGCCATTCAAGCCTACATACACCCGAGTGGACAGTTTACCAGTTGCTATTCAAACCTACATGTACCCTAGCGGACGGTTTACCGGCCGCTATTCAAATCTCCATATACCGGAGCGGCCGGTTTACCGGCCGCTATTCAAATCACCATATACCCGAGCGGCCAGGTTTTTCTCCAGGGAACCCAGGGTGGGGGAGCCAAAAGTCCAAGGAGCTCAGGGTTCAAAGGGTTAATTATAATCATTCAGTCAATTACAGAAACCTCATCTCTCACCCCCCCCCCTCAAATTTCCAACCCCTCCC
>CM068953.1:11143591-11157997 GCA_035128595.1 Eptatretus atami | reverse complement strand
TGTACGGTCTGTCGTCTGCTATCAGCTATGTTGTACTGCTATCCCGTGCATGTGCACGGGTATCGCTAGTCTCTATTATATTACCAAGCTTGCACACTAAAAACTCGGCTTGCCGTCACACGATCCCTATGAAATTGCTGTGGCACTTAGCGGACATGCCGACAATGTTTGGGAAGTCTTGGCGTTCCATAGTACCACTTGCATTTTGCACAATGCGTATTTTTGTCATTCCCCGTGTACGGTCTGTCGTCTGCTACCAGCTATGTTGTACTGCTATCCTGTGCATGTGCACGGGTATCGCTAGTATCTATATATTGAGTTGGGTTAGGGTTGGGGTTGGGATTTTGAATGTGAGGGTTGGGTTAGAGTTGTGATTTTGAATGTGAGGTTGAGGGATGGGTTAGGGTTGGGTTCAGGTTGGGATTGTGAATGTGATGGTTATGGTTGGGTTCGGGTTGGGATTTTGAATGTGAGGGTTAGGATTTTGGATTTATGGATGTGTTAAGGTTGATTTTGCTCCCTATTATGTTATTACTCACTCACACACACCAACAGACAAAAGTTAAGCCTCGACTCGCGATTCAGTTGAGGATTCTGTGTTTGGGGTTCACAGATCTAAGAACATCCTCTATTACACACATTTTATATGGTATTGTTTGTTTAATATTTTTAATACCTCAGCAGATGCCCCCTACTATGCTCCACAGAGGTGTATAAGTAGATAATTGTGAAGTGCTAACCTTTTGCTTTCAAGGGTATTATTTGCTTAGTTTGGCCTTTTGTAATTCTTGTGAATAAAATGAACCCAAGATTTCTTCTCCCTTTAAATCATATCATTTGTAAGTCCAAGGAACTGTATCCATGACATCAATGATTTTAATAAGTTCATTAGTCCATCTCTTTGTACAACCCTTTTCAAAATGACTTTTCCACCGATATATTCATACAATATCACCAACCTTAAACTTGGGATTTTTCAGATTAATATTCTTTCCGTATGTTAATTTTGTAAATGTTTCTGATGGTTTTGATTTTGTTAAGGATTGAACTGTATTGTTATTATCTACAATGTCCTGAATTAAAGATACCCATTTCTGATGTCTGAGTTCTGTAAAAAAATTTTTTATATAGTCTCTCTTTAAAAGTACGATTAAAGCGCTCAATAACAACTGCCTTTCCTTCATTAAAGGTGCTGTATAATGTAACACCATTATCTTCAAGAAGATTCATAAATGTTTTGTTGTAGAACTCTGTGCCCTCATCACTCTACAATTTATTAGGTTTTCTCTTGCTTTTATTAAATATCTGTTGGAAGGTATTTTGGAAGGAACCTCTTGTTTTTCAAAGTAACAACCCATGCATATTTCCTCCTCAAATCGATAATGGTTAAAGCATACTTGTATCCCTTATCTTGTTGAGTTCAATTTAGTCAGTGGACTAGATGTTATCAACTCCTTTGGAATATACCTTCCTTCTTTCAAAGTTTGTGATTATTGGTTTACGTAATTCATTTGCTAAAAGTTCTTCAGTCTTAACATAAGAGCCTATCATTTTTTTTTAATTTCCAAGCCCAAGCCTTAATTTAGCACTTATCTTCTTCACGATGAACCTATCAACTTTTTCTCTCAATGTTGGATTTTGTATGAAAGACAAATTATACAATATTTCTCTCTCGGCTTTGTGTTTTTCTTCCAATGTCGTGCTATTTGCATAATTAACATCGTGCTTCATACACACTTCATCAACCAGATTTAGAGGTTTAGACCAAGGTTTAGGATTGTTGGCCTCATCCAATCTTTTATCCAAGTTTGTGCCCGACCACAGAAAGAATACCCCGGTAGATGTAATTCCATCAGTATTCCAGTAGTAAATTTACTCACCGAAAAAACTTTTGTGTATCTCTACCACGGTTTTGTTTGGAGATAAATTTACTCTTTTTCGAGCCACACACCAAACTTATCTCTTTTTGTATAACCATATTATTTTTACTTTTAACATATGAGATATGTTTAGTATCGGTGTTATTTTTACATTTGAGACAAATTATTATCATTGCATTTATTTATGAGAAAGATTCATACAGAGTACGAAAACCTTTTTTAGTTTCCAACACATACATTTGAATCTTAAGTTTTTCAAATATAAAGAATCCTTAGAAACACCTTCACTCTCTCCTCCATTTATTTTGGGGGAAATTTATAACTTTTATACAGAGTCAATTGCACCAACGTCGTCAACAATATAATCTTTTCCTTCTTTCTCTTCTTTATTTCCACTTTCTCGATGGTAATAAATCTACTCCCTGAAATTCTTAAATCTACTCCCTGAAATTGATGTTAATCTTAAATATTGTTGACCCATATATTTTTAATAGACTTGTTAATTCTTTGTTTTTCTCCTCATTGTGTTGAGATTGATTTATTTTCTGTAATCCCTCCAATATTTTTCTAATCTCACTGGTTTCCATATTTTTAGATTTATTAATTATCTTTCTTTCCTCCCTTTCTCTCTCCTCCCTTGCCTTCTCCTTTTTCTCACTCTCCTCCTTCTCCTTTGCCTCATTTTCTTCTTGAACTCCTTCCTCATCCCTTACTATCCTTGAACCATCGCCCCAGAGAATATCATATATATATATATATTATATATATATATATATATATATATATATATATATATATATATATATATATATATATATACACATACATACATACTGTTACGAATTTGGAATTCGATTGCACACAACATACAGGTTCCTTTAGTCAGCTATGTCGATAAGTGCTTGTTCCCTAGATAGCTCACCTTCCATTGTTTAAATGTTTAGAAATCGATTAGATGCGCTGCGAATCGATTTAATAGTTAGGGTGCGAACAATGGAGACGTCCCTCCCCCTCTTCTGCGAAGAGGAAGAAGAGCCCTTCCGTCCCGTGATTCATGACGTCAACAACTCCCTCCCACCCGTTGTTGAGCGTGGGATGGATCACGAGGGCATGAGTCACGCCGGGCGCGGGGGAGGGGGCGGAGAAGGATAAGAGTAGATCCTTTTCTTTGTTCGTGTTGAGAGTGGAGAGCTGCGTAGTTCAGCAGACCTTCGGGTTCTTTTTGGCTTGGGTTAGGGTTGGGGCCTTCGGAAGCTTTTTCCTAGTTCCTTGTAAAAGTTCCAGAAGAACTCCTTCTGGAGAGGAGTTGTTCAGCAGAGCTTCGGGTCCTGCTTGGCTCGGTAGGCTTTTTGGAGAGTTGCTTTGTTTTGGAAGAAAGTTGAGCTGGTTGCTCGGCTCGAGCTGCGAATGGTGGCTTCTTCTTCTTCTTCTTCTTGGTTCGTGGAGCTGTTTGTTCTCCGTTTGGTTCCCGGCTTGGTGCGACTCATCGACCTCATCTTTGGAGGTGGTTCCTCGGGGAAGCGACGCATCGACGGGAAGGATCGGCCCTCGTCTCACCAGCACGTGTTGAGAAGCGCGGGAGGATTCGCGGAGCTCGGGAAGGATCGCGGCTCACGGCGATTGGATCCAGCTCGCTCTCGCTGGAGCCCGGTCCGAACAATTGAAGACCACACGAGGTGGAGAGGTTCGAGATAGGTTCTGGGTTTCAGCTCACCTGTCCTCCGAGCTGGAGCCCGTTATTAAAGGCCTCAGCCACCATTTTCTTGGGTGTGTGTGTGTCCGTGGGCCCGTGTCTAATAAGTAGAAATGTTAAGTGATTGTGTAGAACGGTTGTAGTTCTCCTGTCATGCGTGTTGGCCTTGTATAATTGCATATGTGTTGCCTGTTTAATTGCATACGTGCATCCTGCTTATGTTACTTTATTACAATAAATGTCCTTGTGGAATGTAAACCTGTTCGTTGCGTCCTCTTCCCTTAATTGAGCTGCCATCTTGCACTCGGAATATATTGGTTTTTAAATAGCCGGTAAAGTGATCGGGTCCAACGGGACTGCGCGATAATACACCGCTCGGTTATCCCAAAAGGAAGCGAGCTGCTTAAGCGGCTCGTTTCCAAGCGGTCCCGTTGAGGTACAATCTCTCGGTAGTCTACCCGCACGATTAATTAGGTATATCGACAATTCGGCGATTGACCCTGTAGCGCGGGTAGAGTGCGGACAGGTTGTGGTATGCTTAAAAACACACCCGTGGCTGGTTTCGGCGTTGATCCGGAAAGCCGCGACTGGATGTTTCGTTCGGTGGGCGAAGCGACGCTATTGGTTAGACGCGGTCGTTCGCACGCCGGCGGGCGGAAAATCTACACAATACATACATACATACATACATACATACATACACAGATATATATTTTTCGATATTCCTGAATCCAAAATAATGTTTTTTACAACAGGAAACCAATAAAATTTCTTCTGAATTTCTGAAAGAACTTTGTATTGTTACTTGAAAACCTTTTCATTATTTAACATTACAGTTAAATCCAAACTTGTTGATTTGTTAACATCAGTATAAAGCCAATCTTTTATTGAAAACCACCCATTCGTATGTTGTAGAACATATTTATTAAAATACTGAACACCCTTTTCTTGGAGGTCTGCTTGGACACAGAAATGATAATTTTCTTGAAACTTTCTTGCTGTCATTTATGTATCAGAGATATATGACAGATTAATATGATGACAGGTAATACCTCCCCATCTTCCTATTGTTAAATTAGTTTGTATTCCCTTACATATGACATCAATTCTTGTTCTTTGTGCTTTCATTACATAAATTATGGCATAGCTGTTATTGATTTTATCCTTATTAAATTATTTTATATGTTGTTTTCTAATCGTGCTTCTACATATCTCATTATCCCCACCAAGTGGATAATATTCTTGTTTACGAGACCGATTAAATTATTTCAGGTCTTGGTTTATTTTAAACGACCAATAATTATCCCATAAATCATTCATATCATATCCCCAAGGTTCTATTCTCATAAAAACGATATGCCATTCTTTATAAAAATTTATTTCAATTGTAACTGTGAATTCTCTATGACCCTGAGATAAAATCAACATTTCTGTATCTTTGGAATACACAGCTGTTTTATTTCATGATATATATTGTGATAAATCACTTAATCTCACCAAGTCATTCAGATCTGTAGGGCTTGGATAATTTATTCATTTATATGCATTTTTCATCTTAATATTTTTTGTTCTATATATATTTCTGTCATTCAACCTGTGCCTTTGTATAATAATTTGACAAATCAATATCTACTAGCGATACCCGTGCACATGCACGGGATAGCAGTACAACATAGCTGGTAGCAGACGACAGAACCGTACACGGGGAATGACAAAAATACGCATTGTGCAAAATGCAAGTGGTACTATGGAACGCCAAGACTTCAAACATTGTCGGATGTCCGCTAAGTGCCAACAGCAATTTCATAGGGATCGTGTGACGGCGAGCCGAGTTTTTAGTGTGCAAGCTTGGTATATAATAGAGATCTTTGGGTTTGACCAAGGTAGAACCATCTTTTCCAACATTTCATTTATATTAGATTAAAAATAACTTCATAAATATTTTCATATAGTTGAGTTCAAATAACATATGAAGACATAATTCACCACATCACTTGGAATTAAATTCTTGGACTTGAAAATGTTTGATAAACACCATTCTGTAAAATTTTATTTCTTCAACAGGTGGTGGAAGACCAGAACTATCAAAATAATATTTGTCCTGATTGTTATAAATACAAACCCAATGAGAACGTATCCATTATTATCTTCTAAATTCATAATAATAATCTTTGGATTTTTTGACAAGTTTGTTAATTCATCTCTCGTTAAAAAAAAAAAAAGTGAACAAGTCTGGAGACGGCGATGGTTCACGAGCAATGTACAGTTCGCCTTTTTTTTTTTTATTTTTTTTTTGACCTTCGAGGGACGCCACGGGCAAACTGGCGGGAATCGGGAAAAACATAAATCATGAAAGTTGTAGTACTTGAAGAGCACTACTTGCATACCAACTTTAATTCGAAACAGTTGAAAACCCTAGGAGCTCAATGCCCAATTTATTGATTTTTTTGACATTTTCTAAGTTCGTGACCTTGTGACCTTGACCTTGGACGAAAATGAAAAATTGAGCTCTGTGGGGCTATGCAGGTGCCATTGGCTAACCGAATACCGAAACGCCTGCCAGATTCGACAAACCCCATCGAGAAGATGGAACTTGAAATCGGCTACCCCAAAAAACACATGTTTTTTGGGCGTGGCTCCGCCCATAATGGGCGCAGCATGCCCATTCTCAGGAAAACACAACTAGATCATGATATAAACCTCCACCCAAATTTTATCAGGATCGGATCAAAACCCACGGAGCTATGCTCGGACAGACAGACAGACAGACAGACACACACCATAACGAATATAGTGGTCACTTACTGACTCGTGAACCAATAATGTGGTTATTTGTATAAATTTTTATAAGTTCTATATTTGATGTATTCTTTCAAATTCTTGAACCACTCATCAATGCTCATTTATTTTTTAGAAAATATAATCCATTACCCCTTTTCGTTAATTTTACACCAGCTTGTGCGATAGAAGAAAGCATATCTCCAACTAACATTCTGGCTTTATCAGGTCGGCTTTCAAGTTTTTCAGAAAAATCTGCAATTACACCAATCCCACTAATTGTTTCTCCAACTGTGTTTTTTCTTTCCATCTCTTTATGAGCCTGCATTTGAGCTTCCTTTCATTAGCAGTTTTTGGTGCTGTTGAAATACTGTTACGAATCTGGCAGCCATTTGCACACAAACAGACAGCAGTCCCCGCAGTTCAGTTATTTTGATAAGTATGTGTTTATAGTCAGGGTCCCGTCCTTCTGTGTAATGGGTTAATTAATGTGTGCGCTACGAGTTACTTTTATAGTCAGGTTTTTTACATCTTGAATCCGCACAGCGCCAACAAAACCCTCGCTTCACTCCTCCTCCCACGCTGTGGCAAAACGGGCGCTTCGCCCGCCCAGCTTTCACCTCTCCGCACCATCGACGCCATTACGCACGTGTTCGGGACTACGGACGTGAGCGGAGGTTTTCATCACCTCAGGGCCGACTCCGCCTAGCCAGATGTAGTGTTCGCCCGACCAATGAGGAGAGGCCACTAGTCGCCCGCCAACCCCTCGTCCAATCGGAGGCGAGTTCCTCAGAGCGGTTCCCTCGACCCGCGGGGGAGGGGAAGGATAAGAGAAGGTGGCAAGCCGTCGTCAAGAGAGAGAGAGAGAAGAAGCAGGGCAGATTAATCGTTACATGAAGCTTGCCCAGAGCACCACCAGTGGAATTATTAATAAGCGTGTTGCTCTCATTCGGCTTGCTTTGCTGGAAGGAGAAGCCTCATCGCCTGCTAGCGTTCTCGTCTTGCCTGCTGGCGTTCTCGTCTACCCGCGGTGCTCGTCTCGTCTGGTCCGTTCTCGTGCTGACTGGCGTCCATTGCGTCGTTCCTGGTCCCTGGTGCTTGGTGCGGTGACGGAGGTGTGGGTTGAGTCCCGCCCTAAACCAGCTTGTCTCGACCAACCGCACAAGGCGGACAGTTGCAAGAGTAGGCTCCTGCCCTCAGCTCGCCTTCCCTCCCGAGCTGAAGGGCAAATAAAGGCCGCGGCCACCATTTATTTGTGTGTGTGTGTGTGTGTGTGTGTGTGTGTGTGTGTGTGTGTGTGTGTGTGTGTGTGTGTGTGTGTGTGGTATGTGGTGCCAGTCTGTTAAGTAGAATTGTTAAGTGCTTTTCACTCACTGTACATTGCCTACATTGCTTTTATTCGGATATCTCTGCTCTTTGTGCTCCCCTGCCCCTTGATAAATAAACCCCAATTGTAAATGTACAGTTCGTTGTCTGTCACTTTCTTTCGTCGACCCAGCACGGTACGTAATGAGAATTAGAGAGGCGTGTGCCGTAAGTTGGCATGGGACGGCGCGGCTCTGGTAACTCCCGCTTGGTACGCCGGACCGAGTCGGTCCATGCAACTGTTCGGACAGAGTTGGCCGAGGGTGTGGTTTCCCCGGAAGCTAGACGGCGTGAGTACTTTGGTAATTTGGAATTAGACAAGTGGACCCCACTCACGCCGTCGAAATATTGGCGACCACGGTTCTTTAAGTGACCCGTGACCTTTCGGAGTTGTCTGGGAGTCACGACCTAAATTCCGGGTGTTCGGTGGGAGACGGCTCTACTGCTCCCCTGGTGGCGTTTATCGCCGCCGAACCCCAGACAACAACAATACCACCGTCAAAGCTCCCACCACACTTAAATCAGCAAATAAATGAATTATAAATGGAAGAAATCATCCACTCGTCTCTCTTCTGATATTTTTTGAACATTGGTTTTGACATTTAATTTTAAGTGAGCCAGTGTCATTCAAAATTTTCACCTGTTCTCTGTGGGCAAAGCATCAATTCTTACTGCTCCTTTTCTCTGAATTGTATTAACGTTAATCATACAAGGCTTTTGATTTGAATACAAGATGATAGTTTATGAAGATTGATTTGATTAACATATACCCCAGTTGGCATTTACTATGCATTTATTTATCAAAATTTATGTTCGACTCATCATTACACCATTATCTGCATTAATCTATAATTCTGTTTCTTCCAAAAGCAAACAATACGTATCAGCTTCTTCACTCTCTCCTCTCTCAATGTGAAGACAAGTATCCACTCTATCAGACTTTATATTTTCCTTTTGAGTGCTCAGGTTAATTGCATTCATTGTATGGTCTTAAAATGCTACCCTCATCCAAAATGGGTTCTTTATTACCATTGCTTTCACATGCCTTTTGTTAAGACTTGTATGCTTCAGCATAATCATTTTTTCCCCAATCAATTTCCAATCTATCTCATGGATAAAATGTTCCATCCAGAGACACGCAAAGTTGTTTTGCCTTAGCATTATCACTCAATGCATTATTCTTGTCAGTAGCACTATCTCCACTTAGTTTCTTGAAAATGAGCCATAGCATTGTGGCTTTCCTTCAGAACACCCAAATTCCACATGTAAGTGGTTTGGTTCAGTTTAATATGTTGGCATCTTCTTTTAAGGTATGATACATTGAGTGGCTTCTTTGAGTTAAGTCTTCTATTCAACATCTCTTCTGTTTTAAGATTAGGAGTATATTCACCAATATACCAACTCATTTCATCAATAACAAATTTATTCTGAGCACCAAAGGCATTAGCAACACAAAAAAGCAATCTCTTTTCATTTTCATTCTTTTTCGCTGAATCTAATTTTAAGTTCCTACAGAACTTTATCATTATCACAAAAACCAAATATACCTTTAAGAGGAACTGCATGGTAAACCAATTTTTGCTTTTGTATCATCACTAAACATTGCCTTTCTTTGACTACAACCAGGGTCTGTATTTTGTTCCTGTTGCTATATCAGAAATAAATCTTCGACAGCACCCTTACCCATTCTATCACTAAATTAATATAGCATAAATTTCATCATTTCAGATGTAGCAGAGATATAATTGACTGCTTCAACTTGTTGTGTTCCAATAATCATTCGAGCACTTTCAAACATTTTCGGGAAGAAATCCTTTATGAGTGTAGTGTTTGTTTATTCCCAGCTTTTGTGAAGTATATTTACATAACAAGAAACTAGAAGGTATATATCAGCTAGATTCAAGTAAGTTTGTTGATTATTTATTTCAAAACTTTCTGTTCCGTTTGTATTCCAGTGTTTTCCTGTAAAATAGTCTTCTTTTTTAGTAGAGTTTGAAATGATTGGCATCATCCAAATCATAGATACAATCAATTGCTTCCATACTTGTTATTTATTTTGTAAAAAATATGTTATAACTTTTGAAAATCCGGATCCGAGTATTTGAATTTTTTTCTGTAGTTCTTGGGGAGGCAATTGAGTTTTCCCTTTCTTAATTTGTTTTATTGTTGTAATTTATTGGACTCCTTTTGGGCATGTTTTATGCTCTTTATAGCACCCACTACATTTCCCAATGCAGAAGCAGTTGAACGTATTGGGTCTTTATGTTTAAGAATCGTTGAACCTAGACCCATTAGAGTATCAGTTATCCCATCTCCTCTAAACTGACGTCCTACACCTCGTTGCCTCTTAGGTTTATATTTGCTCTCCCAAGATAAATTTCCTCACCTTTATAATGTGGTGAAAGGAACATCCCATTCCCTTCTTTTGTAATTATTTTATATTCCCAACTCGTGTTTCCTCACAATAACCATCATATTTCTTTATTGGAAAACTTCACTTCGGTGAATTCTGATTTATATAATTTCTCATTGAAAAAATCGGATGTTATCTTGATGAGTTATCCTAAAATTTACTCTCTATATGGATTTTCCTGACATGCGTAGATAAACCGGATGTTTTTTTGGTTCATATTGATTTATTTCCAATTGGGGTTGAGTATGACTGAATGAAAATATTGTATTTGTTATTTATTCCATCATCATAAGCACCATCAATCAAATCACAATGAAGTGATACTGAATTTATACCTGAGGATATTTGAATGACATAATCACTGTAAGAAAAGTCCATTCGTTTCCTCTTTTTGAGGAAAACTCAAAAACTCTCGAAATGAATTTCAATTGTGAAATCAACTTTGTATCTATTTTTAAGTTAAATAGTTGATTTTGGAGTATGTTTTTGAATATCGATAACAATTTTTGGTTCATCACCTTGTTCTTTCATAAGGCGAGCAATTTCGGAAGATATTTGGGAAATCTCTTATGCTCCAGATGAAAATGTTATCATTTTGTATCCGCTCCGGATTTATACTAAACTTGTTGTTTTTCTCTGTGATATTAAACAGGTATTGTAAGTTTCCATAGACAATAAAAAAACAAACAAACAAACAAACAGCCGTTTTTACAGCCATTTTTCCTTGCTGAGGCAGGGGTTAGCTTCTTGAGGCAATGTTTTATGGCGGATGCCTTACTGACGCCAACCCTGGTCGCCTCTTACGACACACAGGGATATGGTACACCTATTCTAACGGGGGCATACACCGGGACCATAGACAATAAAGATGCTTCATATTCTTTTGTGTGGTCAAGTTGTCGTGGGTATGCAAATTAAACCATGTGATCACTCATGGTGAAATTTAAACTCAGGATTGTGCTCCTCATTTATAAGTTTTAAATAGTCTGAATATAATTATTAAAATCTCTTTTTTATTCTCTGAAACACCACACTTTTTAAATAATATTGAAAAGAAGATAATGCAAATAATTTTCTTACAATATTGAGTGGTAGTAATTTTACATTATCTTATCTTCATATAAATACTTCATATTTCAACAATAAAAAATAATTCTCATTTGCATCTACAATGGATGATATTTTTCATTTTCATGGTGAGAGAGAATTAATCTCATTTAACATTGAGAAAATATCTTTGTATTGACATTTATTAATTATTTTCATTTTAATTAACTGGTCTTAAATGGCTGATACCTCATTAAAACAATTGTTGTTGCCTGCCTTCTTATTACCTAACAGCAATGACATTCAATGAACTGATTGTAATGGGCATTTGGAAGAAAACTAATACCTGAACCAAGCTTACTTAGAGCATATATAATGTTTTTTTTTTATATCAACAGTTCATCAAAATATTGTGAACCTTGGACACCATCTTTTGTTCGAAGAAACATAATCTTGGAGTTAGCTTAATATTTTGTGAAGCAGAACTCAAGAACCTCAATTCATCATTAAATATCAATACCTTTTATTTACAAGAAAATACATTGTTGATTCTTCTGTTGGAATGAGACCCGTGATGGTTTTTGAATTCACTGAATATTTATTGTTTAAAGAGCCTTCAACACATAATAAGGAGGTCGATTTACCTTCCTAGCTCTTGGAATAATCCATCATCGTATTCTAATTTTCCCACATTCTCTCGTTCTTCCTCTGTCTTTGACTAAAATCTTTTATCATTTGAAGTTTTTTTTGGAGTGCATTCTATCATAGGAATTGTAGATATTTGTTGAGTTCTTAGAAGCGGTTTGAAAAATTATCTTGTTTTCTTTGAAATGCTTTTCACCTGTTAGTTTCTGTCTCTCTTTCTTCTTTATGTCTTCCTGTTGCTTTACAACTTTTGAGACCAACTCCTGATGTTCCTTAAATCTTCTTACTTTTTCTTTCACATCCCTTTATTTATTGAAAAATATCATTTAGTATCTCATCTTGTTTCACACAATATATTTATATCTTCTAGTCATGTG
Source organism: Eptatretus atami (assembly GCA_035128595.1). Taxonomy (NCBI): domain Eukaryota; kingdom Metazoa; phylum Chordata; class Myxini; order Myxiniformes; family Myxinidae; genus Eptatretus; species Eptatretus atami. The sequence goes on along the minus strand of CM068953.1, from coordinate 11,145,799 downwards.
TTTCATTTACTCCTAAAATTCCTTTTTAATACATACAACAGAACAATTGTCTCTCCAAACATTATTTGTATCCATTGAATCTAACTTGAAGAAAATAAAAGTATTGGCATTGTTTCTTATTAAGCGATGAGGGAGTTGAAAGAATGATTGACTAAGATAAATACTTTTACAAGAACAATATCTCTCTCTTGTGAAGTTCTATCCATAACCGTTTGGTTGCTCTCATCAACACAATCATCAAAGATGACAAGATTCTTTTTTTGATTTATCAAATATTGGGGTGAAGGTACATCATCCATATTATCACTAAGATACAAGTTATAGGTTTTGATTTCTTTTTACATTTCTGTGTATCACAAAATAGTTGCATTAACTCTTCAATGTTGTAATTTTGACTTCAATGTTGAAAAAATAATAAAATAATATCTTCAATGTTTTAATTTGTTTTGAAGTTTAAATAAACCAATGTTGTCTTCTTTTTGAAGACCCACATTAAAACCTTATGAGAGTCGGTGATACTCAAGTTGAAAACTTGACTTTGTGAAAATTATTTAATTATTATAACCTAAAAAGTTGGGAGAAAGGAGCATCTTTAAAAGCAAGCAGGTTTTTTCCACATCCACTTGAACAACTATTAGACATCTTAATGAATTTGGAAGATTTTTTTTATGGTTGTTAAATTTTATCTTATTTTCCCAAACACGTAAAAAAAATCAATTACTTATATTTTAAAAATTTATAATTTAAATTTTATAGGCTTTTTTTTAGAAACTCTATGTTTTATCCTGAGTTCAGGTTGAATTTTCAGAAAATCATTATTTTCTTTATACAATATCTTGTGTTGATATTTCCCTGAAAATGCCAATTGTGAATTATAAATAATATCAATCCATTAAACATTACCCTGATTTAATCAATCTTTCTGTTGTAAGAAAAGGTGTATTATCCACCCTCATACTTGACATTAATTTATCTTATTAATCTTGTATAGCAATTCATTTTTGGTGTAATTTTGAAATGGTTGTGTTCCTTTTTCTATCATTAATTAGAAGATTATTACAAAATATACATTGTTTATGGGCTTTTGACTCTGTTCAATCCCACTCAATCACACACAGGACAATTCTCAAATTTATCATGTGGAATATCAAGGAATTCAAGACATTCAATATCTGGTATATTGTTTGGATGAAGCATATTTATATAGTAGGTTTTCACTTAAAATAAAATTCATCTTCACTATAATCAGTGCTTTCATAAAATCAATATCTATAAAACTACGTTCATACCTATCATTTGAACACATACTCTCAGTATCATAATTGAGCGAAAAATCATTTATCATGATATATTAACATCATTCAATTCCCTATCTCAATTTCATTAAGATTATATGAATTTCCTTCAGTATTCTCACCAAATATTCTACATCTTTTATATTATTAATATAAAAACAAATTCCATGTTAATTATTCATAAGAGTTGCATCTTCTCTTTCCAATGCTCCATTCATAGGAGTTTTTGATCCTCTCATTTGAATTTGTTTCATTGCTTCTCAGTTTTGGATATATTGCTAGAAGGAGAGGAGAAACTTTTGTGAAGATTATTCATAATGAAGGAGAATAATTAAATTATGCTTTTGGAGAAAACAAAAATGCTTTCCCACAAAAGGAAATTGTTGCGTTAAAATTATCTATTCATTATCGTTCTTGTCCATAATTATTAGAATTGTCTTCTTCAATTTACATCTCTCACATATTTTTCAATATCTTCTATCAATCTATTCTCTTCTGAAGTGATGAAATGAAATTCATCTTTTGTTTTGTTCATAAGTTTAAATATCTCAATCCATTTTTCTATTTATTTAGTGATAATTTATTGCATGAAATAGAAAGTACCCACCCCCCCCCCAATAATCGTTTTAAATTTCATCAACAAAGAAAAAAGAAAAATAATAAGGTTTTAACCCCAAACAACCTCCTTCCAAGAGCTAAATCATCAAGACAATTTTATTTTCAACAGAAAGTATCTATAATATACCACAAGATTTTCATCAAGAAAATTTTTATTTGAGTAAAGTTATATATCTATATATATATATATATGTATATATATATGAGCCCCTAAGAACCATCCGGGCCATCCCATCTTGGTGTACTTTTGTGAAAAAGGCGACTCAAAGTTCTCAGTCTCAATGTGCACAATGAG
>CM068953.1:11125586-11143566 GCA_035128595.1 Eptatretus atami | reverse complement strand
TTTTTGCTTTCAAAAGGGTTTATTTGCTTAGTTTTGGCCCTTTGTAATTCTTGTGAATAAAATGAACCCAAAGATTCTTCTCCTTTAAATCATATCATTTGTAAGTCCAAGGAATGTATCCATGACATCAATGATTTTAATAAGTTCATTAGTCCATCTCTTTGTACAACCTTTTCAAAAATGACTTTTTCCACCGATATATTCATACAATATCACCAACCTTAAACTTGGGATTTTTCAGATTAATATTCTTTCCGTATGTTAATTTGTAAATGTTTTCTGATGGTTTTGATTTTGTTAAGGATTGAACTGTATTGTTATTATCTACAATGTCCTGAATTAAAGATACCCATTTCTGATGTCTGAGTTTCTGTAAAAAATTTTTTATATAGTCTCTCTTTAAAAGTACGATTAAAGCGCTCAATAAACAACTGCCTTCCCTTCTAAAGGTGTGTATAATGTAACACCATTATCTTCAAGAAGATCATAAATGTTTTGTTGTAGAACTCTGTGCCTCATCACTCTACAATTTATTAGGTTTTTCTTGCTTTTATTAAATATCTGTTGGAAGTATTTTTGGAAGGAACCTCTTGTTTTTCAAAGTAACAACCCATGCATATTCTCCCTCAAATCGATAATGTTAAAGCATACTTGTATCCCTTATCTTGTTGAGTTCAATTTAGTCAGTGGACTAGATGTTATCAACCTCCTTTGGATATACCTTCCTTCTTTCAAAGTTTGTGATTATTGTTTACGTAATTCATTTTGCTAAAAGTTCTTCAGTCTTAACATAAGAGCTATCATTTTTTTTTAATTTTCAAGCCCAAGCCTTAATTTAGCACTTATCTTCTTCACGATGAAACCTATCAACTTTTTCTCTCAATGTTGGATTTGTATGAAAGACAAATTATACAATAATTTCTCTCTCGCTTTTGTGTTTTTCTTCCAATGTCGTGCTATTTGCATAATAACATCGTGCTTCATACACACTTCATCAACCAGATTTAGAGGTTTAGACCAAGGTTTAGGATTGTTGGCCTCATCCATTTTTATCCAAGTTTGTGCCCGACCACAGAAAGAATACCCCGGTAGATGTATTTCCATCAGTATTCCAGTAGTAAATTTACTCACCGAAAAAAACTTTTGTGTATCTCTACCACGGTTTTGTTTGGAGATAATTTACTCTTTTCGAGCCACACACCAAACTATCTCTTTTTGTATAACCATATTATTTTTACTTTTAACATATGAGATTATTTAGTATCGGTGTTATTTTAATTTGAGACAAAATTATTATCATTGCATTATTTATGAGAAAGATTCATACAGAGTACGAAAACCTTTTTAGTTTCCAACACATACATTTGAATCTTAAAGTTTTCAAATATAAAGAATCCTTAGAAACACCTTCACTCTCTCCTCCATTTATTTTGGGAAATTTATAACTTTTAAACAGAGTCAATTGCACCAACGTCGTCAACAATATAATCTTTTCCTTCTTCTCTTCTTTATTTCCACTTCTCGATGGTTAATAAATCTACTCCCTGAAATTCTTAAATCTACTCCTGAAATTGATGTTAATCTTAAATATTGTTGACCCATATATTTTTAATAGACTTGTTAATTCTTTGTTTTTCTCCTCATTGTGTGAGATTGATTTATTTTCTGTAATCCTCCAATATTTTCTAATCTCACTGGTTTCCATATTTTTAGATTTATTAATTATCTTTCTTTCCTCCCTTTCTCTCTCCTCCCTTGCCTTCTCCTTTTCTCACTCTCCTCCTTCTCCTTTGCCTCATTTTTCTTCTTGAACTCCTTCCTCATCCTTACTATCCTTGAACCATCGCCCAGAGAATATCATATATATATATATATTATATAATAATTATATATATAATATATATATATATATATTATATATAATACACATACATACATACTGTTACGATTTGGAATCGATTGCACACAAAACAGGTTTCCTTTAGTCAGCTATGTCGATAAGTGCTTGTTCCTAGATAGCTCACCTTCCATTGTTTAAATGTTTAGAAATCGATTAGATGCGCTGCGAATCGATTTAATAGTTTAGGGTGCGAACAATGAGACGTCCCTCCCCCTCTTTGCGAAGAGAAGAAGAGCCCTTCCGTCCCGTGATTCATGACGTCAACAACTCCCTCCCACCCGTTGTTGAGCGTGGGATGGATCACGAGGGCATGAGTCACGCCGGCGCGGGGGAGGGGGCGAGAAGGATAAGAGTAGATCTTTCTTTGTCGTGTTGAGAGTGGGAGGCTGCGTAGTTCAGCAGACCTTCGGTTCTTTTGCTTGGTAGGGTTGGGGCCTTCGGAAGCTTTTCCTAGTTCCTTGTAAAAGTTCCAGAAAGAACTCCTTCTGGAGAGGAGTTGTTCAGCAGAGTTCGGGTCTGCTTGGCTCGGTAGGCTTTTTGGAGAGTTGCCTTTGTTTGGAAGAAAGTTGAGCTGGTTGCTCGGCTCGAGCTGCGAATGGTGGCTTCTTCTTCTTCTTCTTCTTGGTTCGTGGAGCTGTTTGTTCTCCGTTTGGTTCCCGGCTTGGTGCGACTCATCGACCTCATCTTTGGAGGTGGTTCCTCGGGGAAGCGACGCATCGACGGAAGGAATCGGCACCTCGTCTCACCAGCACGTGTTGAGAAGCGCGGAGGATTCGCGGAGCTCGGGAAGGATCGCGGCTCACGGCGATTGGATCCAGCTCGCTCTCGCTGGACCCGGTCCGAACAACTTGAAGACCACACGAGGTGGAGAGGTTCGAGATAGGTTCTGGGTTTCAGCTCACCGTCCTCCGAGCTGGAGCCCGTTATTAAAGGCCTCAGCCACCATTTCTTGGTGTGTGTGTCCGTGGGCCCCGTGTCTAATAAGTAGTAAAAACTGTTAATGATTGTGTAGAACGGTTTGTAGTTCTCCTGTCATGCGTGTTGGCCTTGTATAATTGCATACGTGTTGTGCCTTGTTTAATTCATACGTGCATGCTGCTTATGTTATTATTACAATAAATGTCCTTGTGGAATGTAAACCTGTTCGTTGCGTCCTCTTCCCTTAATTGAGCTGCCATCTTGCATCGAAATATAGTTGGTTTTAAATAGCGCGGTAAAGTGATCGGGTCCAACGGGACTGCGCGATAATACACCGCTCGGTTATCCCAAAAGGAAGCGAGCTGCTTAAGCGGCTCGTTTCCAAGCGGTCCCGTTGAGGTACAATCTCTCGGTAGTCTACCCGCACGATTAATTAGGTATATCGACAATTCGGCGATTGACCCTGTAGCGCGGGTAGAGTGCGGACAAGGTTGTGGTATTGCTTAAAAACACACCCGTGGCTGGTTTTCGGCGTTGATCCGGAAAGCCGCGACTGGATTGTTCGTTCGGTGGGCGAAGCGACGCTATTGGTTAGACGCGGTCGTTCGCACGCCGGCGGGCGAAAATCTACAACAATACATACATACATAACATACATATACATACATACATACACAGATATATATTTTTCGATATTCCTGATCCAAAATAATGTTTTTTACAACAGGAAACCAATAAAATTTCTTCTGAATTTCTGAAAGAACTTTGTATTGTTACTTGAAAACCTTTTCATTATTTAACATTACAGTTAAATCCAAACTTGTTGATTTGTTAACATCAGTATAAAGCCAATCTTTTATTGAAAACCACCCATTCGTATGTTGTAGAACATATTTATTAAAATACTGACACCCTTTTTCTTGGAGGTCTGCTTGGACACAGAAATGATAATTTTCTTGAAACTTTCTTGCTGTCATTTATGTATCAGAGATATATGACAGATTAATATGATGACAGGTAATACCTCCCCATCTCCCTATTGTTAAATTAGTTTGTATTCCCTTACATATGACATCAATTCTTGTTCTTTGTGCTTTCATTACATAAATTATGGCATAGCTGTTATTGATTTTATCCTTATTAAATTATTATATTTGTTTTCTAATCGTGCTTCTACTATTCATTATCCACCAAGTGGATAATATTCTTGTTTACGAGACCGATTAAATTATTTCAGGTCTTGGTTTATTTTAAACGACCAATAATTATCCCATAAATCATTCATATCATATCCCCAAGGTTCTATTCTCATAAAAACGATATGCCATTCTTTATAAAAATTTATTTCAATTGTAACTGTGAATTCTCTATGACCCTGAGATAAAATCAACATTTCTGTATCTTTGGAATACACAGCTGTTTTATTTCATGATATATATTGTGATAAATCACTTAATCTCACCAAGTCATTCAGATCTGTAGGGCTTGGATAATTTATTCATTTATATGCATTTTTCATCTTAATATTTTTTTGTTCTATATATATTTCTGTCATTCAACCTGTGCCTTTGTATAATAATTTGACAAATCAATATCTACTAGCGATACCCGTGCACATGCACGGGATAGCAGATAAACATAGCTGGTAGCAGACGACAGACCGTACACGGGGAATGACAAAAATACGCATTGTGCAAAATGCAAGTGGTACTATGGAACGCCAAGACTTCCCAAACATTGTCGGCATGTCCGCTAAGTGCCACAGCAATTTCATAGGGATCGTGTGACGGCGAGCCGAGTTTTTAGTGTGCAAGCTTGGTATTATAATAGAGATCTCTTGGGTTTGACCAAAGGTAGAACCATCTTTTCCAACATTTCATTTATATTAGATTAAAAATAACTTCATAAATATTTTCATTATAGTTGAGTTCAAATAACATATGAAGACATAATTCACCACATCACTTGGAATTAAATTCTTGGACTTGAAATGTTTGATAAACACCATTCTGTAAAATTTTATTTCTTCAACAGGTGGTGGAAGACCAGAACTATCAAAATAATATTTGTCCTGATTGTTATAAATACAAACCCAATGAGAACCGTATCCATTATTATCTTCTAAATTCATAATAATAATCTTTGGATTTTTTGACAAGTTTGTTAATTCATCTCTCGTTAAAAAAAAAAAAAAGTGAACAAGTCTGGAGACGGCGATGGTTCACGAGCAATGTACACGTCGCCTTTTTTTTTTTTTTTTTTTTTTGACCTTCGAGGGACGCCACGGGAAAAACTGGCGGGAATCGGGAAAAACATAAATCATGAAATTTGTAGTACTTGAAGAGCACTACTTGCATACCAACTTTAATTCGAAACAGTTGAAAACCCTAGGAGCTCAATGCCCAATTTATTGATTTTTTTGACATTTTCTAAGTTCGTGACCTTGTGACCTTGACCTTGGGACGAAAATGAAAAATTGAGCTCTGTGGGGCTATGCAGGTGCCATTGGGCTAACCGAATACCGAAACGCCTGCCAGATTCGACAAACCCCATCGGAGAAGATGGAACTTGAAATCGGCTACCCCCAAAAACACATGTTTTTTGGGCGTGGCTCCGCCCATAATGGGCGCAGCATGCCAAAAAAGAGAGACGATACATAGAATGCAAATTAAGCCATCCGACAATCTGATGACGATGTAGTTCCATCTTTTTAAAGCCTTTGTCACATTCACGTTTGCACATTTGATTATTCAACTCAGTGATTTTACGTTGTTTTCACAGGAGTGGTGTGTGAAGGATCATTATGTGAACTGATGATGGTGTCGCTTACAGTTCATTTATGATTTGCCTTGTTTATGTACGAACTCTTCCTCATTTTAACTTTACCATGTTGCCTTTGGTTATGATTTTCGTTGTGCACGATGATTACCTGAAAATAAAGAGGAACAAAGTCTTTTGTCCTCTATCCTCTATCCTCTATCTCATATCCTCTTTCCTTCTATCCTCTATCCTCTATCCTCTATCCTCTATCCCTATCCTCTATCCCATCTATCCTCTATCCTCTATCCTCTCTTCTTCTTCTCTCTCATTGATTTGTGGCCTGTTGAAATGCCTCCATAACAGCATTCGCCCTTTCATTTGATTTTCCTGGCCTTCCAGCAGATTTGTTCTTCAGGAAAGATCCTTGTAGCCCTCAAAATACCACCCATCTTCGCATGGAGGGTCTTTTCAGACAAGTTTGTTCATTTCACACTGAAAACGCCTTTTGCCTTGAATGACTGAATCACATTCATGTACAAATCTCACAACTTTTGCCCTTCTCGTGAGGACTTCACATTTTCTGATAAAATGAACGTTTCTCCTGATTTAGAATAAAATAAAATCAATATTCGCAAAAATCTAAACTTAATCATCTCGTGCATGAAACATATCAAATTTACATCAGTATCTTGAATAATAATAATAATAAACTATTCAAGGGTCTTTTTGGTACAATCATTTTTGGACACCCTGTGTATATAATTAATATATATAATATAATATATATATATATATATATATAATATATATTATATATGTGTGTGTACATATATATAGATATAAACCCCATGCTTTTTCCAAGCCAAGGAGAGCTACATTAAGCAACAATAAAAGCTACACAAGTAAGCCCTTTGCTGTTTCAAACCATAACCCAGGTTTCCTCCAACAGCTGCAGAAATTTACAAGTAGCACATCCCAATGCTACATGCCCCCTCAGCCACCAGACCGGTTTCATCACTTGTTTGGCGAGTTATCAGTGACAACATAGACAGAAACGCGCACCACCATGGCTCCCAATCATGTACCATGTGCAATATGAAAAGCAGTTAACATATAAATAACAAGACTCAATCAAGTCTCACCTGTAATTAGAAGGAATAACCAACCAATCAGCTCTCAACTAATCAATTCCTCCAGGTGGCTCAGATTTATAAAAATTAAACCCCCATGCTCTTGATTCAAAGGGAAGCTGCATAAAAAAGCAACTCAGAAAAATTACACAGTAAGCCTAGCCTTCCTGTTTCAAACTCTACCTGGTTCCTTTACAGCTGCAGGCATTCACAAGTAGCACATACAAAAGAAGCCCACATTACAGTCCCTTTTAGGCACCAACTGGTTTCCATAACTTATTGGCGAGTCATCAGTGACAGCGTTGACAAACGTGCACCACTGAGGCTCCCAAGCATGTACCACATACAGTGCCATAGCAATTAACAAATGAATAACAAGACCAAATCAAGTCTCTCACCCGTAATTGAGGGATTAACCAATCAGGTCTCTCTTAATCAATTACTCCAGTGGCTGAGAATTTTAAATGGGTGAAATCTGGATCGGTGGCTCTGCTTTCTTTTATTTGTGACATAAATCTGTCTCAAAAACCTGAGTGCCACACGGATGCCATCCTAGCTTGGAGGTGATATGTTGGCCCAATTTATGTGCACGACATCAGCGTCATGTCGCATTTGGGGTCAGAGTTGCTCCTTTTGTTTAATTCATCCTTTCTACAGATTACAACCTCACCTCCAAACTGGTGATAAGCAGGGCAGAGAGACAATGCGTTCGTATGACAGACGACACATCTGCTCACAGGTCATGCAGCATTTGCTGTATGGGGAATTGACCCGTGCCCTTGCTGCCTCAATAGTTAGGGGTTTGATTTATTTATATATATATACACATGATGTCATCGAATATGCTTCTTGTTTGATGCAAGCTCAGCCCTCTCCTCAGCAAGATGGGGTGGAGCAAATTTGGACAAACACACATGTAGTCCAATCTCATTGCTTTCTTCAGCATGATTGGGCAGAGCAACCACTTGATTATTTTATACCGGTATTATAAATACAGTATGTAAGTTTACTGACCAAGGATGACCATAGCCTTATATTGCCACGTGAACAGTATACTACATGTGGAAAAGGCCAAGCTATCCACGATCACGAACATAGGCCTACATTTCTGGGTGCACAGATCGTTCACACACTGTAATGGGCATCGTCATTGTATTTGTGTTTATTAAGTACGTGGTTATTTCCTGTATAGTGATTGTGTATATTACTTAATGGTTTTAATTAATTACTGATTCTTCTTTCCATTAATTGAAGTTGAAGTAGTTGAAGTGAACAGCTCGTGACAAGTGAAAAACATGAGAGAAAGCATGAATAATTATGAGCGGGATTTCAGTACTTCTGGAAACCAGTGTGCTGGTAATGTGATGAGAAAGTTTAAACTATGTTCCTGTTGGCAATAAATATTCTCAAGTCATAAATACAGCAACACCGTCGATTATACACAAGTCAACATTGTGGTGCTTGCATTGCTCAGTCCATACAAATCCAATGGGATCGGTGCAGAGGTAGCGCACTTACCACTCAGCCGTTGAGCCTGGGTTTGATTCACAAGACACTAATAAACTTACAGATCGGTGTTTCACAGGCAAGTGTTCCGTCCCTCAGATAGACGTTAATCTAGATCCCGTCTGCAAGTATTAGCTGGTAGACATTAAAAATGAAAAGTAGGTGAGCTATCTCTTGGCACCCTGAAAGAATTCCAAATCCCTGAGCTTTATCTACAAGGAGCAACTGCAGCAGGAGCACCGCTGTGCCTCTAATGAAGAACCAGTGGCCCAAATTCATCTTTCAATTCCAGTCCAACACATAATATCTAATTGATGCTGTCATTCATTTGATATTGCACACATTTGAACAGTTCCTTAATAATAAAAAAAATAAACACAGAACACAACCATACCATTTGATCTTCAGATATTAATTAAAGTAACCAAAATGGTTCCCAGACAACCAAAACGAATATCTTCCATCAACTGCTACTGCAAACAATGTTACTGGTATTGTTGCTTTGTAGAAACTCAACACGCATTCAAGGGTGAGTCGTAGCGTGTCCGCTGTGCAGGTTCGCTGGATGCGGATGGCGTCCGTGATGAAGACCGAGGGTCGAGGTCACAAGGAGCCGACAGTCTGTCCATCTCCTCTCGCAAGATAAGCTGTCCAAGTCCTGACTGCACCTAAGTTCATAATCAAAATGGGAAGACCATCCAAGGCATCATTGCATCGTAACGGTTCATGTTCTTCATTATATTAAAAATTCTCATAATTCTCCCAAGCAATACTCTGGTCAGAGTAAAACAAATTTTATTTATGTGAAGAGCTTTCAAAAGACCTCTGAGACTAATATATATATATATATACATATATATATATATGTATGTATGTTCCCGAAATACAGCCAAAACGGGACACGGCAGTGCAAACATTTTAAGGGCCACCTTACTCACCATTCGCCTGTAGTATCAAGTTTCGTTCAAATCGGGCAACGAAAAACATTATTAAAAAATCAATTCCCGATTCAGTCAAGTACTCTCGGGAGCATTTGGAATCAATGCAAACAACCTCAGTGGTATAGTTCACTGGAGCTATCTTTTTTTTTCTTGAAATGATTTTTTTTTTCATCACCGCTGTCACACACGGGAACCCAACGGGTTCACGGGTCAATCTAGTATCTATCTACATATATATATATATATATATATATATTATATATATATATACACATATATATATATATATATACATATAATTATATATATATATACACACATATATGAGCCTAAGAACCATACCGGGCAATCCATATATTTTTTGTGAAATTGAGTTTAATGAAACGTCTTACAGGTGCACAAACTGATACCTTTCAGGGCCAAAATGGGCCAACCCATCAGAATATATTATGATAAGGATATAAGCAAAAAAAACCTCTCTGGCTCTGTTAATATGCATCTGACTTGCCAGAGCCTGAATGGGCCATCCCACATTTTCCCCATGATTCCATGTAAACATGGCGGCCAGACATCTGACAGATGCTGAGTTGATGGATATGATCGATGATGAAGATGAAGGAGATGGTGAAGGAGATGGTGATGTGCTCATTGTGACACAGATGAGACTGAGAACTTTTGAGTCCCTTTTTCACAAAAGTACACCAAGATGGGATGGCCCGGTATGGTTCTTAGGGGCTCATATATATACATATATATATATATATAGATATATAACTTTACTCAAAATAAAATTTTCTTGATGAAAATCTTGTGGTAATTTATAGATACTTTTCTGTTTGAAAATAAAATTGTCTTGATGATTTAGCTCTTGGAAGGAGGTTGTTTGGGGTTAAAGACTTATTTATTTTTCTTTTTTCTTTGTGATGAAATTTAAAACGATTATTTGGGGGGGGGGGTGGGTACTTTCTATTTCATGCAATAAATTATCCTAAATAAATAGAAAATGGATTGAGATATTTAAACTTATGAACAAACAAAAGATGAATTTCATTTCATCACTTCAGAAGAGAATAGATTGATAGAAGATATTGAAAAATATGTGAGAGATGTAAATTGAAGAAAGACAATTCTAATAATTATTGGACAAGAACGATAATGAATAGTAATTTTAACGCAACAATTTCCTTTTGTGGGAAAGCATTTTTGTTTTCTCCAAAAGCATAATTTAATTATTCTCCTTCATTATGAATAATCTTCACAAAGTTTCTCCTCTCCTTCTAGCAATATATCCAAAACTGGAAGCAATGAACAAATTCAAATGAGAGGATCAAAAACTCCTATGAATGGAGCATTGGAAAGAGAAGATGCAACTCTTATGATAATCAACATGGAATTTGTTTTTATATTAATAATATAAAAGATGTAGAATATTTGGTGAGTAATACTGAAGGAAATTCATATAATCTTAATGAAATTGAGATAGGGGAATTGAAATGATGTTAATATATCATGAATAAATGATTTTTCGCTCAATTATGATACTGAGAGTATGTGTTCAAATGATAGTTATGAACGTAGTTTTATAGATATTGATGATTATGAAAGCACTGATTATAGTGAAGATGAATTTTATTTTAAGTGAAAACCTACTATATAAATATGCTTCATCCAAACAATATACCAGATATTGAATGTCTGAATTCCTTGATATTCCACATGATAAATTTGAGAATTGTCCTGTGTGTGATTGAGTGGATTGAACAGAGTCAAAAGCCCATAAACAATGTATATTTGTAATAATCTTCTAATTAATGATAGAAAAAGGAACACAACCATTTCAAAATTACACCAAAAATGAATTGCTATACAAGATTAATAAGATAAATTAATGTCAAGTATGAGGGTGATAATACACCTTTTCTTTACAACAGAAAAGATTGATTAAATCGGGGTAATGTTTAATGGATTGATATTATTTATAATTCACAATTGGCATTTTCAGGGAAATATCAACACACAGATATTGTATAAAGAAAATAATGGATTTTCTGAAAATTCAACCTGAACTCAGGATAAAACATAGAGTTTCTAAAAAAAAGCCTATAAAATTTAAATTATAAATTTTTGAAACATATAAGTAATTGATTTTTTTTACGTGTTTGGGAAAATAAGATAAAATTTAACAACCATAAAAAAAATCTTCCAAATTCATTAAGATGTCTAATAGTTGGTTCAAGTGGATGTGGAAAAAACCTGCTTGCTTTTAAAGATGCTCCTTTCTCCCAACTTTTTAGGTTATAATAATTAAATAATTTTCACAAAGTCAAGTTTTCAACTTGAGTATCACCGACTCTCATAAGGTTTTAATGTGGGTCTTCAAAAAGAAGACAACATTGGTTTATTTAAACTTCAAAACAAATTAAAACATTGAAGATATTATTTATATTTTTTCAACATTGAAGTCAAAATTCAACATTGAAGATGTAATGCAACTATTTTGTGATACACAGAAATGTAAAAAGAAATCAAAACCTATAACTTGTATTCTTAGTGATAATATGGATGATGTACCTTCACCCCAATATTGGATAAATCAAAAAAGAATCTGTCATCTTTGATGATTGTGTTGATGAGAGCAACCAAACGGTTATGGATGAGACTTCACAAGAGAGAGATATTGTTCTTGTAAAAGTATTTATCTTAGTCAATCATTCTTTCAACTCCCTCATCGCTTAATAAGAAACAATGCCAATACTTTTATTTTCTTCAAGTTAGATTCAATGGATACAAATAATGTTTGGAGAGACAATTGTTCTGTTGTATGTATTAAAAAGGAATTTGAGGAGTAAATGAAACACATGACTAGAAGATATAAATATATTGTTGTGAAACAAGATGAGATACTAAATGATATTTTTCAATAAATAAAGGATGTGAAAGAAAAAGTAAGAAGATTTAAGGAACATCAGGAGTTGGTCTCAAAAGTTGTAAAGCAACAGGAAGACATAAAGAAGAAAGAGAGACAGAAACTAACAGGTGAAGAAGCATTTCAAAGAAAACAAGATAAATTTTTCAAACGCTTCTAAGAACTCAAAAATATCTACAATTCCTATGATAGAATGCACTCCAAAAAAAAACTTCAAATGATAAAAGATTTTAGTCAAATGACAGAGGAAGAACGAGAGAATGTGGGAAAATTAGAATACGATGATGGATTATTCCAAGAGCTAGGAAGGTAAATCGACCTCCTTATTATGTTGTGAAGGCTCTTTAAACAATAAATATTCAGTGAATTCAAAAACCATCACGGGTCTCATTCCAACAAAGAATCAACAATGTATTTTCTTGTAAATAAAAGGTATTGATATTTAATGATGAATTGAGGTTCTTGAGTTCTGCTTCACAAAATATTAAGCTAACTCCAAGATTAATGTTTCTTCGAACAAAAGATGGTGTCCAAGGTTCACAATATTTTGATGAACTGTTGAATATAAAAAAAAACATTATATATGCTCTAAGTAAGCTTGGTTCAGGTATTAGTTTTCTTCCAAATGACCCATTACAATCAGTTCATTGAATGTCATTGCTGTTAGGTAATAAGAAGGCAGGCAACAACAATTGTTTTAATGAGGTATCAGCCATTTAAGACCAGTTAATTAAAATGAAAATAATTAATAAATGTCAATACAAAGATATTTTCTCAATGTTAAATGAGATTAATCTCTCTCACGATGAAAATGAAAAATATCATCCATTGTAGATGCAAATGAGAATTATTTTTTATTGTTGAAATATGAAGTATTTATATTGAAGATAAGATAATGTAAAATTACTACCACTCAATATTGTAAGAAAATTATTTGCATTATCTTCTTTTCAATATTATTTAAAAAGTGTGGTGTTTCAGAGAATAAAAAAGAGATTTTATAATTAATATTCAACTTTAAAACTTATAAATGAGGAGCACAATCCTGAGTTTAAATTTCACCATGAGTGATCACATGGTTTAATTTGCATACCCACGACAACTTGACCACACAAAAGAATATGAAGCATCTTTATTGTCTATGGTCCCGGTGTATGCCCCGTTAGAATAGGTGTACCATATCCCTGTGTGTCGTAAGAGGCGACCAGGGTTGGCGTCAGTAAGGGCATCCGCCATAAAACATTGCCTCAAGAAAAGCTAACCCCGCCTCATGCAAGGAAAAATGGCTGTAAAAACGGCTGTTTGTTTGTTTGTTTGTTTTTTTATTGTCTATGGAAACTTACAATACCTTGTTTAATATCACAGAGAAAAACAACAAGTTTAGTTATAATCGCGGGAGCGGATACAAAATGATAACATTTTCATCTGGGCATAAGAGATTCCCAAAATATCTTCCGAAATTGCTCGCCTTATGAAAGAACAAGGTGATGAACCAAAAATATTGTTATCGATATTCAAAACATACTCCAAAATCAACTATTATACTTAAAAATAGATACAAAGTTGATTTCACAATTGAAATTCATTTCGAGAGTTTTTGAGTTTCTCCTCAAAAAAGAGGAAACGAATGGACTTTTCTTACAGTGATTATGTCATTCAAATATCCTCAGGTATAAATTCAGTATCACTTCATTGTGATTTGATTGATGGTGCTTATGATGATGGAATAATAACAAATAAATATTTTCATTCAGTGCATACTCAACCCCAATTGGAAATAAATTCAATATGGAACCAAAAAAACATCCGGTTTATCTACGCATGTCAGGAAAATCCATATAGAGAGTAAATTTAGGATAACTCATCAAGATAATCATCCGATTTTTTCAATGGAGAAATTATATAAATCAGAATTCACCGAAGTGAAGTTTTCCAATAAAGAAATATGATGGTTATGTGAGGAAACACGAGTTGGGAAAATATAAAATAATTACAAAAGAAGGGAATGGGATGTTCCTTTCACCACATTATAAAGGTGAGGAAATTTATCTTGGGAGAGCAAATTATAAACCTAAGAGGCAACGAGGTGTAGGACGTCAGTTTAGAGGAGATGGGATAACTGATACTCTAATGGGTCTAGGTTCAACGATTCTTAAACATAAAGACCCAATACGTTCAACTGCTTCTGCATTGGGAAATGTAGTGGGTGCTATAAAGAGCATAAAACATGCCCAAAAGGAGTCCAATAAATTACAACAATAAAACAAATTAAGAAAGGGAAAACTCAATTGCCTCCCCAAGAACTACAGAAAAAATTCAAATACTCGGATCCGGATTTCAAAGTTATAACATATTTTTTTACAAAATAAATACAAGTATGGAAGCAATTGATTGTATCTATGATTTGGATGATGCCATTATCATTTCAAACTCTACTAAAAAGAAGACTATTTTACAGGAAAACACTGGAATACAAACGGAACAGAAAGTTTTGAAATAAATAATCAACAAACTTACTTGAATCTAGCTGATATATACCTTCTAGTTTCTTGTTATGTAAATATACTTCACAAAGGCTGGAATAAAAAACACTACACTCATAAAGGATTTCTTCCCGAAAATGTTTGAAAGTGCTCGATTGATTATTGGAACACAACAAGTTGAAGCAGTCAATTATATCTCTGCTACATCTGAAATGATGAAATTTATGCTATATTAATTTAGTGATAGAATGGGTAAGGGTTGCTGTCGAAGGATTTATTTCTGATATAGCAACAGGAAACAAATACAGACCCTGGTTGTAGTCAAAGAAAGGCAATGTTTAGTGATGATACAAAGCAAAAAATTGGTTTACCATGCAGTTCCTCTTAAAGGTATATTTGGATTTTGTGATAATGATAAAGTTCTGTAGGAACTTAAAATTAGATTCAGCGAAAAAGGAATGAAAATGAAAAGAGATTCTTTTTGGTGTTGCTAATGCCTTGGTGCTCAGAATAAATTTGTTATTTGAGAATGAGTTGGTATATTGGTGAATATACTCCTAATCTTAAAACAGAAGAGATGTTGAATAGAAGACTTAACTCAAAGAAGCCACTCAATGTATCATACCTTAAAAGAAGATGCCAACATATTAAACTGAACCAAACCACTTACATGTGGAATTTGGGTGTTCTGAAGGAAAGCCACAATGCTATGGCTCATTTTCAAGAAACTAAGTGGAGATGTGCTACTGACAAGAATAATGCATTGAGTGATAATGCTAAGGCAAAACAACTTTGCGTGTCTCTGGATGGAACATTTTATCCATGAGATAGATTGGAAATTGATTGGGGAAAAAATGATTATGCTGAAGCATACAAGTCTTACAAAAGGCATGTGAAAGCAATGGTAATAAAGAACCCATTTTGGATGAGGTAGCATTTTAAGACCATACAATGAATGCAATTAACCTGAGCACTCAAAAGGAAAATATAAAGTCTGATAGAGTGGATACTTGTCTTCACATTGAGAGAGGAGAGAGTGAAGAAGCTGATACGTATTGTTTGCTTTTGGAAGAAACAGAATTATAGATTAATGCAGAAATGGTGTAATGATGAGTCGAACATAAATTTTGATAAATAAATGCATAGTAAAGTGCCAACTGGGGTATATGTTAATCAAATCAATCTTCATAAACTATCATCTTGTATTCAAATCAAAAGCCTTGTATGATTAACGTTAATACAATTCAGAGAAAAGGAGCAGTAAGAATTGATGCTTTGCCCACAAGAGAACAGGTGAAAATTTTGAATGACACTGGCTCACTTAAAATTAAATGTCAAAACCAATGTTCAAGAAATATCAGGAAGAGAGACGAGTGGATGATTTCTTCCATTTATAATTCATTTATTTGCTGATTTAGTGTGGTGGGAGCTTTGACGGGGGTATTGTTGTGGTCTGGGGTTCGGCGGCGATAAACGACCACCAGGGGAGCAGTAGAGCCGTCTCCCACCGAACACCCGGAATTTAGGTCGTGACTCCCAGACAACTCGAAGGGTCACGGGTCACTTAAAGAACCGTGGTCGCCAATATTTCGACGGCGTGAGGTGGGGTCCACTTGTCTAATTCCAATTACCAAAGTACTCCAGCCGTCTAGCTTCCGGGGAAACCACACCTCGGCCAACTCTGTCCGAACAGTTGCATGGACCGACTCGGTCCGGCGTACCAAGCGGGAGTTACCAGAGCCGCGCCGGTCCAATGCCAACTTACGGCACACGGCCTCTCTAATTCTCATACGTACCGTGCTGGGTCGACGAAAGAAAGTGACAGACAACGAGCTGGTACATTGAACAATTGGGGTTTATTTATCAGGGGGGGCAGGGGAGCACAAAGAGCAGAGATATCCGAATAAAAGCAATGTAGGCAATGTACAGTGAGTGAAAAGCACTTAACAATTCTACTTAACAACTGGCACCACATACACACACACACACACACACACACACACACACACACACACACAACACACACACACACACACACAAATAAATGGTGGCCGCGGCCTTTATTTGGCCCTTCAGCTCGGGAGGGAAGGCGAGCTGAGGGCAGGAGCCTACTCTTGCAACTGTCCGCCTTGTGCGGTCTGGTCGAGACAAGCTGGTTTAGGGGCGGGACTCGAACCACACCTCCGTCACCGCACCAAGCACCAGGGACCAGGAACGACGCAATGGACGCCAGTCAGCACGAGAACGGACCAGACGAGACGAGCACCCGCGGGTAGACGAGAACGCCAGCAGGCAAGACGAGAACGCTAGCAGGCGATGAGGCTTCTCCTTCCAGCAAAGGCAAGCCGAATGAGAGCAACACGCTTATTAATAATTCCACTGGTGGTGCTCTGGGCAAGCTTCATGTAACGATTAATCTGCCCTGCTTCTTCTCTCTCTCTCTCTTGACGACGGCTTGCCCACTTTCTCTTATCCTTCCCTCCCCCGCGGGTCGAGGGAACCGCTCTGAGGAACTCGCCTCCGATTGGACGAGGGGTTGGCGGGCGACTAGTGGCCTCTCCCCATTGGTCGGGCCGAACACTACATCTGGCTAAGGCGGAGTCGGCCCTGAGGTGATGAAACCTCCGCTCACGTCCGTAGTCCCGAACACGTGCGTAATGGCGTCGATGGTGCGGAGAGGTGAAAGCTGGGCGGGCGAAGCGCCCGTTTGGCCACAGCGTGGGAGGAGGAGTGAAGCGAGGGTTTTGTTGGCGCTGTGCGGATTCAAGATGTAAAAAACCTGACTAAAAGTAACTCGTAGCGCACACATGTAATTAACCCATTACACAGAAGGACGGGACCCTGACTATAAACACATACTTATCAAAATAACTGAACTGCGGGGACTGCTGTCTGTTTGTGTGCAAATGGCTGCCAGATTCGTAACAGATTTCAACAGCACCAAAAACTGCTAATGAAAGGAAGGCTCAAATGCAGGCTCATAAAGAGATGGAAAGAAAAAACACAGTTGGAGAAACAAATTAGTGGGATTGGTGTAATTGCAGATTTTTCTGAAAAACTTGAAAGCCGACCTGATAAAGCCAGAATGTTAGTTGGAGATATGCTTCTTCTATCGCACAAGCTGGTGTAAAATTAACGAAAAGGGGTAATGGATTATATTTTTCTAAAAAATAAATGAGCATTGATGAGTGGTTTCAAGAATTTGAAAGAATACATCAAATATAGAACTTATAAAATATTATACAAATAACCACATTATTGGTTCACGAGTCAGTAAGTGACCACTATATGTTTATGGGTGTGTGTCTGTCTGTCTGTCTGTCTGTCCCGAGCATAGCTCCGTGGGTTTTGATCCGATCCTGATAAAATTTGGGTGGAGGTTTATATCATGATCTAGTTGTGTTTTCCTGAGAATG
>CM068953.1:11110995-11122696 GCA_035128595.1 Eptatretus atami | reverse complement strand
TAAGCGTGTTGCTCTCATTCGGCTTGCCTTTGCTGGAAGGAGAAGCCTCATCGCCTGCTAGCGTTCTCGTCTTGCCTGCTGGCGTTCTCGTCTACCCGCGGGTGCTCGTCTGCGTCTGCGATCCGGTTCTCGTGCGACTGGCGTCCATTGCGTCGTTCCTGGTCCCTGGTGCTTGGTGCGGTGACGGAGGTGTGGGTTCGAGTCCCGCCCTAAACCAGCTTGTCTCGACCAGACCGCACAAGGCGGACAGTGCAAGAGTAGGCTCCTGCCCTCAGCTCGCCTTCCTCCCGAGCTGAAGGGCCAAATAAAGGCGCGGCCACCATTTATTTGTGTGTGTGTGTGTGTGTGTGTGGGTTGTGTGTGTTGTGTGTGTGTGTTGTGTGTGGTGTGTGTGTATGTGGTGCCAGTCTGTTAAGGAGAATTGTTAAGTGCTTTTCACTCACTGTACATTGCCTACATTGCTTTTATTCGGATATCTCTGCTCTTTGTGCTCCCCTGCCCCCCCTGATAAATAAACCCCCAATTGTTCAATGTACCAGCTCGTTGTCTGTCACTTTCTTTCGTCGACCCAGCACGGTACGTAATGAGAATTAGAGAGGCCGTGTGCCGTAAGTTGGCATTGGACCGGCGCGGCTCTGGTAACTCCCGCTTGGTACGCCGGACCGAGTCGGTCCATGCAACTGTTCGGACAGAGTTGGCCGAGGGTGTGGTTTCCCCGGAAGCTAGACGGCGTGAGTACTTTGGTAATTTGGAAT
Source organism: Eptatretus atami (assembly GCA_035128595.1). Taxonomy (NCBI): domain Eukaryota; kingdom Metazoa; phylum Chordata; class Myxini; order Myxiniformes; family Myxinidae; genus Eptatretus; species Eptatretus atami. Next base: position 11,121,941 of record CM068953.1, on the reverse strand, counting down.
TAGACAAGTGGACCCACCTACGCCGTCGAAATATTGGCGACCACGGTTCTTTAAGTGACCCGTGACCTTTCGGAGTGTCTGGGAGTCAGACCTAAATTCCGGGTGTTCGGTGGGAGACGGCTCTACTGCTCCCCCTGGTGGTCGTTTATCGCCGCCGAACCCCAGACCACAACAATACCACCCGTCAAAGCTCCCACCACACTTAAATCAGCAAATAAATGAATTATAAATGGAAGAAATCATCCACTCGTCTCTCTTCCTGAATATTTCTTGAACATTGGTTTTGACATTTAATTTTAAGTGAGCCAGTGTCATTCAAAATTTTCACCTGTTCTCTTGTGGGCAAAGCATCAATTCTTACTGCTCCTTTTCTCTGAATTGTATTAACGTTAATCATACAAGGCTTTTGATTTTGAATACAAGATGATAGTTTATGAAGATTGATTTGATTAACATATACCCCAGTTGGCACTTTACTATGCATTTATTTATCAAAAATTTATGTTCGACTCATCATTACACCATTATCTGCATTAATCTATAATTCTGTTTCTTCCAAAAGCAAACAATACGTATCAGCTTCTTCACTCTCTCCTCTCTCAATGTGAAGACAAGTATCCACTCTATCAGACTTTATATTTTCCTTTTGAGTGCTCAGGTTAATTGCATTCATTGTATGGTCTTAAAATGCTACCTCATCCAAAATGGGTTCTTTATTACCATTGCTTTCACATGCCTTTTGTTAAGACTTGTATGCTTCAGCATAATCATTTTTTCCCCAATCAATTTCCAATCTATCTCATGGATAAAATGTTCCATCCAGAGACACGCAAAGTTGTTTTGCCTTAGCATTATCACTCAATGCATTATTCTTGTCAGTAGCACTATCTCCACTTAGTTTCTTGAAAATGAGCCATAGGCATTGTGGCTTTCCTTCCAGAACACCCAAATTCCACATGTAAGTGGTTTGGTTCAGTTTAATATGTTGGCATCTTCTTTTAAGGTATGATACATTGAGTGGCTTCTTTGAGTTAAGTCTTCTATTCAACATCTCTTCTGTTTTAAGATTAGGAGTATATTCACCAATATACCAACTCATTTCATCAATAACAAATTTATTCTGAGCACCAAAGGCATTAGCAACACCAAAAAGCAATCTCTTTTCATTTTCATTCCTTTTTCGCTGAAATCTAATTTTAAGTTCCTACAGAACTTTATCATTATCACAAAATCCAAATATACCTTTAAGAGGAACTGCATGGTAAACCAATTTTTTGCTTTTGTATCATCACTAAACATTGCCTTTCTTTGACTACAACCAGGGTCTGTATTTGTTCCTGTTGCTATATCAGAAATAAATCCTTCGACAGCACCCTTACCCATTCTATCACTAAATTAATATAGCATAAATTTCATCATTTCAGATGTAGCAGAGATATAATTGACTGCTTCAACTTGTTGTGTTCCAATAATCAATCGAGCACTTTCAAACATTTTCGGGAAGAAATCCTTTATGAGTGTAGTGTTTGTTTATTCCCAGCCTTTGTGAAGGTATATTTACATAACAAGAAACTAGAAGGTATATATCAGCTAGATTCAAGTAAGTTTGTTGATTATTTATTTCAAAACTTTCTGTTCCGTTTGTATTCCAGTGTTTTCCTGTAAAATAGTCTTCTTTTTTAGTAGAGTTTGAAATGATAATGGCATCATCCAAATCATAGATACAATCAATTGCTTCCATACTTGTATTTATTTTGTAAAAAAATATGTTATAACTTTTGAAATCCGGATCCGAGTATTTGAATTTTTTTCTGTAGTTCTTGGGGAGGCAATTGAGTTTTCCCTTTCTTAATTTGTTTTATTGTTGTAATTTATTGGACTCCTTTTGGGCATGTTTTATGCTCTTTATAGCACCCACTACATTTCCCAATGCAGAAGCAGTTGAACGTATTGGGTCTTTATGTTTAAGAATCGTTGAACCTAGACCCATTAGAGTATCAGTTATCCCATCTCCTCTAAACTGACGTCCTACACCTCGTTGCCTCTTAGGTTTATAATTTGCTCTCCCAAGATAAATTTCCTCACCTTTATAATGTGGTGAAAGGAACATCCCATTCCCTTCTTTTGTAATTATTTTATATTTTCCCAACTCGTGTTTCCTCACAATAACCATCATATTTCTTTATTGGAAAACTTCACTTCGGTGAATTCTGATTTATATAATTTCTCCATTGAAAAAATCGGATGATTATCTTGATGAGTTATCCTAAAATTTACTCTCTATATGGATTTTCCTGACATGCGTAGATAAACCGGATGTTTTTTTTGGTTCCATATTGAATTTATTTCCAATTGGGGTTGAGTATGCACTGAATGAAAATATTGTATTTGTTATTATTCCATCATCATAAGCACCATCAATCAAATCACAATGAAGTGATACTGAATTTATACCTGAGGATATTTGAATGACATAATCACTGTAAGAAAAGTCCATTCGTTTCCTCTTTTTTGAGGAGAAACTCAAAAACTCTCGAAATGAATTTCAATTGTGAAATCAACTTTGTATCTATTTTTAAGTATAATAGTTGATTTTGGAGTATGTTTTTGAATATCGATAACAATATTTTTGGTTCATCACCTTGTTCTTTCATAAGGCGAGCAATTTCGGAAGATATTTGGGAAATCTCTTATGCTCCAGATGAAAATGTTATCATTTTGTATCCGCTCCCGGATTATAACTAAACTTGTTGTTTTTCTCTGTGATATTAAACAAGGTATTGTAAGTTTCCATAGACAATAAAAAAACAAACAAACAAACAAACAGCCGTTTTTACAGCCATTTTTCCTTGCTGAGCAGGGGTTAGCTTTTCTTGAGGCAATGTTTTATGGCGGATGCCCTTACTGACGCCAACCCTGGTCGCCTCTTACGACACACAGGGATATGGTACACCTATTCTAACGGGGGCATACACCGGGACCATAGACAATAAAGATGCTTCATATTCTTTTGTGTGGTCAAGTTGTCGTGGGTATGCAAATTAAACCATGTGATCACTCATGGTGAAATTTAAACTCAGGATTGTGCTCCTCATTTATAAGTTTTAAAAAGTCTGAATATAATTATTATAAATCTCTTTTTTATTCTCTGAAACACCACACTTTTTAAATAATATTGAAAAGAAGATAATGCAAATAATTTTTCTTACAATATTGAGTGGTAGTAATTTTACCATTATCTTATCTTCAATATAAATACTTCATATTTCAACAATAAAAAATAATTCTCATTTGCATCTACAATGGATGATATTTTTTCATTTTCATCGTGAGAGAGAATTAATCTCATTTAACATTTGAGAAAATATCTTTGTATTGACATTTATTAATTATTTTCATTTTAATTAACTGGTCTTAAATGGCTGATACCTCATTAAAACAATTGTTGTTGCCTGCCTTCTTATTACCTAACAGCAATGACATTCAATGAACTGATTGTAATGGGTCATTTGGAAGAAAACTAATACCTGAACCAAGCTTACTTAGAGCATATATAATGTTTTTTTTTTATATTCAACAGTTCATCAAAATATTGTGAACCTTGGACACCATCTTTTGTTCGAAGAAACATTAATCTTGGAGTTAGCTTAATATTTTGTGAAGCAGAACTCAAGAACCTCAATTCATCATTAAATATCAATACCTTTTATTTCACAAGAAAATACATTGTTGATTCTTCTGTTGGAATGAGACCCGTGATGGTTTTTGAATTCACTGAATATTTATTGTTTAAAGAGCCTTCACAACATAATAAGGAGGTCGATTTACCTTTCCTAGCTCTTGGAATAATCCATCATCGTATTCTAATTTTCCCACATTCTCTCGTTCTTCCTCTGTCATTTGACTAAAATCTTTTATCATTTGAAGTTTTTTTTTGGAGTGCATTCTATCATAGGAATTGTAGATATTTGTTGAGTTCTTAGAAGCGGTTTGAAAAATTTATCTTGTTTTCTTTGAAATGCTTCTTCACCTGTTAGTTTCTGTCTCTCTTTCTTCTTTATGTCTTCCTGTTGCTTTACAACTTTTGAGACCAACTCCTGATGTTCCTTAAATCTTCTTACTTTTTCTTTCACATCCCTTTATTTATTGAAAAATATCATTTAGTATCTCATCTTGTTTCACAACAATATATTTATATCTTCTAGTCATGTGTTTCATTTACTCCTCAAATTCCTTTTTAATACATACAACAGAACAATTGTCTCTCCAAACATTATTTGTATCCATTGAATCTAACTTGAAGAAAATAAAAGTATTGGCATTGTTTCTTATTAAGCGATGAGGGAGTTGAAAGAATGATTGACTAAGATAAATACTTTTACAAGAACAATATCTCTCTCTTGTGAAGTCTCTATCCATAACCGTTTGGTTGCTCTCATCAACACAATCATCAAAGATGACAAGATTCTTTTTTGATTTATCCAAATATTGGGGTGAAGGTACATCATCCATATTATCACTAAGAATACAAGTTATAGGTTTTGATTTCTTTTTACATTTCTGTGTATCACAAAATAGTTGCATTACATCTTCAATGTTGTAATTTTGACTTCAATGTTGAAAAAATAATAAAATAATATCTTCAATGTTTTAATTTGTTTTGAAGTTTAAATAAACCAATGTTGTCTTCTTTTTGAAGACCCACATTAAAACCTTATGAGAGTCGGTGATACTCAAGTTGAAAACTTGACTTTGTGAAAATTATTTAATTATTATAACCTAAAAAGTTGGGAGAAAGGAGCATCTTTAAAAGCAAGCAGGTTTTTTCCACATCCACTTGAACCAACTATTAGACATCTTAATGAATTTGGAAGATTTTTTTTATGGTTGTTAAATTTTATCTTATTTTCCCAAACACGTAAAAAAAATCAATTACTTATATGTTTCAAAAATTTATAATTTAAATTTTATAGGCTTTTTTTTAGAAACTCTATGTTTTATCCTGAGTTCAGGTTGAATTTTCAGAAAATGCATTATTTTCTTTATACAATATCTTGTGTTGATATTTCCCTGAAAATGCCAATTGTGAATTATAAATAATATCAATCCATTAAACATTACCCTGATTTAATCAATCTTTTCTGTTGTAAGAAAAGGTGTATTATCACCCTCATACTTGACATTAATTTATCTTATTAATCTTGTATAGCAATTCATTTTTGGTGTAATTTTGAAATGGTTGTGTTCCTTTTTCTATCATTAATTAGAAGATTATTACAAAATATACATTGTTTATGGGCTTTTGACTCTGTTCAATCCCACTCAATCACACACAGGACAATTCTCAAATTTATCATGTGGAATATCAAGGAATTCAAGACATTCAATATCTGGTATATTGTTTGGATGAAGCATATTTATATAGTAGGTTTTCACTTAAAATAAAATTCATCTTCACTATAATCAGTGCTTTCATAATCATCAATATCTATAAAACTACGTTCATAACTATCATTTGAACACATACTCTCAGTATCATAATTGAGCGAAAAATCATTTATCATGATATATTAACATCATTCAATTCCCCTATCTCAATTTCATTAAGATTATATGAATTTCCTTCAGTATTACTCACCAAATATTCTACATCTTTTATATTATTAATATAAAAACAAATTCCATGTTGATTATTCATAAGAGTTGCATCTTCTCTTTCCAATGCTCCATTCATAGGAGTTTTTGATCCTCTCATTTGAATTTGTTTCATTGCCTTCTCCAGTTTTGGATATATTGCTAGAAGGAGAGGAGAAACTTTTGTGAAGATTATTCATAATGAAGGAGAATAATTAAATTATGCTTTTGGAGAAAACAAAAATGCTTTCCCACAAAAGGAAATTGTTGCGTTAAAATTACTATTCATTATCGTTCTTGTCCAATAATTATTAGAATTGTCTTTCTTCAATTTTACATCTCTCACATATTTTTCAATATCTTCTATCAATCTATTCTCTTCTGAAGTGATGAAATGAAATTCATCTTTTGTTTGTTCATAAGTTTAAATATCTCAATCCATTTTTCTATTTATTTAGTGATAATTTATTGCATGAAATAGAAAGTACCACCCCCCCCCCAAATAATCGTTTAAATTTCATCAACAAAGAAAAAAGAAAAATAATAAGGTCTTTAACCCCAAACAACCTCCTTCCAAGAGCTAAATCATCAAGACAATTTTATTTTCAACAGAAAAGTATCTATAAATTACCACAAGATTTTCATCAAGAAAATTTTATTTGAAGTAAAGTTATATATCTATATATATATATATATATGTATATATATGAGCCCCTAAGAACCATACCGGGCCATCCCATCTTGGTGTACTTTTGTGAAAAAGGGACTCAAAGTTCTCAGTCTCATGTGTCACAATGAGCACATCACCATCTCCTTCACCATCTCCTTCATCTTCATCATCGATCATATCCATCAACTCAGCATCTGTCAGATGTCTGGCCGCCATGTTTACATGGAATCATGGGAAAATGTGGGATGGCCCATTCAGGCTCTGGCAAGTCAGATGCATATTAACAGAGCCAGAGAGGTTTTTTGCTTATATCCTTATCATAATATATTCTGATGGGTTGGCCCATTTTGGCCCTGAAAGGTATCAGTTTTGTGCACCTGAAGACGTCATAACTCAATTTCACAAAAAATATGGGATGGCCCGGTATGGTTCTTAGGGCTCATATATGTGTGTATATATATATATATATATATGTATATATATATATATATATGTGTATATATATATATATATATATATATATATATATATAATATATATGTAGATAGATACTAGATGACCCGTGAACCCGTTGGGTTCCCGTTGTGACAGCGGTTGATGAAAAAAAAAATCATTTCAAGAAAAAAAAAGATAGCTCCAGTGAACTATACCACTGAGGTTGTTTGCATTGATCAAATGCTCCCGAGAGTACTTGACTGAATCGGGAATTGATTTTTTAATAATGTTTTTCGTTGCCCGATTTGAACGAAACTTGATACTACAGGCGAATGGTGAGTAAGGTGGCCCTAAAATGTTTGCACTGCCGTGTCCCGTTTTGGCTGTATTTCGGGAACATACATACATATATATATATATGTATATATATATATATATATGTCTCAGAGGTCTTTTGAAAGCTCTCACATAAATAAAATTTTGTTACTCTGACCAGAGTATTGCTTGGGAGAATTATGAGAATTTTAATATAATGAAGAACATGAACCGTTACGATGCAATGATGCCTTGGGATGGTCTTCCCATTTTGATTATGAACTTAGGTGCAGTCAGGACTTGGACAGCTTATCTTGCGAGAGGAGATGGACAGACTGTCGGCTCCTTGTGACCTCGACCCTCGGTCTTCATCACGGACGCCATCCGCATCCAGCGAACCTGCACAGCGGACACGCTACGACTCACCCTTGAATGCGTGTGAGTTCTACAAAGCAACAATACCAGTAACATTGTTTGCAGTAGCAGTTGATGGAAGATATTTCGTTTTGGTTGTCTGGGAACCAATTTTGGTTACTTTAATATCTGAAGATCAAATGGTATGGTTGTGTTCTGTGTTTATTTTTTTTATTATTAAGGAACTGTTCAAATGTGTGCAATATCAAATGAATGACAGCATCATTAGATATTATGTATTGGACTGGAATTGAAAGATGAATTTGGGCCACTGGTTTCTTCATTAGAGGCACAGCGGTGCTCCTGCTGCAGTGCTCCTTGTAGATAAGCTCAGGGATTTGGAATTCTTTCAGGGTGCCAGAGATAGCTCACCTACTTTTCATTTTTAATGTCTACCAGCTAATACTTGCAGACGGGACTCCTAGATTAACGTCTATCTGAGGGACGGAACACTTGCCTGTGAAACACCGATCTGTAAGTTTATTAGTCGTCTTGTGAATCAAACCCAGGCTCAACGGCTGAGTGGTAAGTGCGCTACCTCTGCACCATCCCATTGGATTTGTATGGACTGAGCAATGCAAGCACCACAATGTTGACTTGTGTATAATCGAGCGGTGTTGCTGTATTTATGACTTGAGGAATATTTATTTGCCAAACAGGAACATAGTTTAAACTTTCTCAATCACATACCAGCACCACTGGTTTCCAGAAGTACTGGAAATCCCGCTCATAAATTAAATCATTGCTTTCTCTCATGTTTTTCACTTGTCACGAGCTGTTCACTTCAACTACTTCAACTTCAATTAATGGAAAGAAGAATCAGTAATTAATTAAAACCATTAAGTAATATACACAATCACTATACAGGAAATAACCACGTACTTAATAAACACAAATACAATGACGATGCCCATTACAGTGTGTGAACGATCTGTGCACCCAGAAATTGTAGGCCTATGTCGTGATCGTGGGATAGCTTGGCCTTTTCCACATGTAGTATACTGTTCACGTGGCAATATAAGGCTATGTCATCCTTGGTCAGTAAACTTACATACTGTATTTATAATACCGGTATAAAATAATCAAGTGGTGCTCTGCCCAATCATGCTGAAGAAAGCAATGAAGATTGGACTACATGTGTGTTTGTCCAAAATTTGCTCCACCCCATCTTGCTGAGGAGAGGGCCTGAGCTTGCATCAAACAAGCAAGCATATTCGATGACATCATGTGTATATATATATAAATAAATCAAACCCCCTAACTTTATGAGGCAGCAAGGCACAGGTCAATTCCCCATAACAGCAAATGCTGCATGACCTGTGAGCAAGATGTGTCGTCTGTCATACGAACGCATTGTCTCTCTGCCCTGCTTATCACCAGTTTGGAGGTGAGGTTGTAATCTGTAGAAAGGATGAATTAAACAAAAGGAGCAACTCTGACCCCAAATGCGACATGACGCTGATGTCGTGCACATAAATTGGGCCAACATATCACCTCCAAGCTAGGATGGCATCCGTGTGGCACTCAGGTTTTTGAAGACAGATTTATAGTCACAAATAAAAGAAAGCAGAGCCACCGATCCAGATTTCACCCATATTAAAATTCTCGCCACCTGGAGTAATTGATTAAGAGAGACCTGATTGGTTAATCCCTCAATTACGGGTGAGAGACTTGATTTGGTCTTGTTATTCATTTGTTAATTGCTATTGGCACTGTATGTGGTACATGCTTGGGAGCCTCAGTGGTGCACGTTTGTCAACGCTGTCACTGATGACTCGCCAATAAGTTATGAAACCAGTCTGGTGCCTAAAAGGGACTGTAATGTTGGGCTTCTTTTGTATGTGCTACTTGTGAATGCCTGCAGCTGTAAAGGAACCCAGGTAGAGTTTGAAACAGGAAGGCTTACCTTGTGTAATTTTTCTGAGTTGCTTTTTTATGCAGCTTCCTTTGAATCAAAGAGCATGGGGGTTAATTTTTATAAATCTGAGCCACCTGGAGGAATTGATTAGTTGAGAGCTGATTGGTTGGTTATTCCTTCTAATTACAGGTGAGACTTGATTGAGTCTTGTTATTTATATGTTAACTGCTTTTCATATTGCACATGGTACATGATTGGGAGCCATGGTGGTGCGCGTTTCTGTCTATGTTGTCACTGATAACTCGCCAACAAAGTGATGAAACCGGTCTGGTGGCTGAGGGGGGCATGTAGCATTGGGATGTGCTACTTGTAAATTTCTGCAGCTGTGGAGGAACCTGGGTATGGTTTGAAACAGCAAAGGGCTTACCTTGTGTAGCTTTTATTGGTTGCTTAATGTAGCTCTCCTTGGCTGGAAAAAGCATGGGGTTTATATCTATATATATGTACACACACATATATATATATATATATATATATATATATATATATATATATATATATATATATATATATATACACAGGGTGTCCAAAAATGATTGTACCAAAAAGACCCTTGAATAGTTTTATTATTATTATTATTCAAGATACTGATGTAAATTTGATATGTTTTCATGCACGAGATGATTAAGTTTTAGATTTTTGCGAATATTGATTGTTATTTTCTTTCTAAATCAGGAGAAACGTCATTTTATCAGAAAATGTGAAGTCCTCACGAGAAGGGCAAAAGTTGTGAGATTTGTACATGAATGTGATTCAGTCATTCAAGGCAAAAGGCGTTTTCAGTGTGAAATGAACAAACTGTCGTCTGAAAGACCCTCCATGCGAAGATGGGTGGATCATTTTGAGGCTACAGGATCTTTCCTGAAGAACAAATCTGCTGGAAGGCCAGGAAAATCAAATGAAAGGGCGAATGCTGTTATGGAGGCATTTACCAACAGGCCACAAAGTCAATGAGAGAGAAGAGAGAAGAGAGAAGAGAGGATAGAGGATAGAGGATAGAGGATAGAGGATAGAGGATAGAGGATAGAGGATAGAGGAGAGAGGACAAAAGACATTTTGTTCCTCTTTATTTCCAGGAATCATCGTGCACAACGAAATCATAAACCAAAGGCAAACATGGTACAAAGTTAAAATGAGGGAAGAGTTCGTACATAAACAAGGCAAAATCATAAATGAACTGTAAGGACACCATCATCAAGTTCACATAATGATTCCTTCACACACCACTTCTGTGAAAACAACGTAAAATCACTGAGTTGAAATTCAAAGTGCAAACGTGATGTGACAAAGGCTTTAAAAAGATGAACTACATCGTCATCAGAATTGTCGGTATTTTGCATTCTATGTTTTGCATTCTATGTTTTGCATTTTGCATTCTCGCAAGTTTAGCCTCAGAAGACAAATAATTTGCTAAAAGACACTCATTTTTGCATCGGTAAGAGATACTAAAACCGAAGATAAAAACACAATGTGTAAAAACAAGGCCAAGCCCTCGGAGTACATGTGATATGATCATAAAAAGGGGGGCTAGCCTTGGGCACTCAATAAAAATGTGGAAAA
>CM068953.1:11074584-11086605 GCA_035128595.1 Eptatretus atami | reverse complement strand
GTCTCCAGGTCGAAGATCGTCTTGTCCCCCACTTTCACACCTTTCTTTATGTGTTCCATGGTCTTGATGGAGCTAGAGACGGTTGCATGGAATCCGGTGGGGAGGGATGCCCGGAACTGTGCAGCCATTCTCTCCCCTATGTCGACTGATTCGGCAACATTCACCTCGGCTTCAGGGGGACCGAATCCACCATTGAATCGCAACCATTAGCAATGTTGAGAGGTGTGGGCGACTGAATTTTCAATGGGTGAGACATTTTAGGACAGCTCAAGCGAGATTCGACGTCTGTCATCTGCATCCATCTCCCTCCTCTTCTTACCCTCCTTGTGACGTGGTCCGTGCTTGTGGTACTTGCTCCAGCTTGGTCTTTGCTCTCCTTGACTGGGGGATCAGGGTATATGTGCGCCATGGTGTCTGAGAGGTAGGCGATGATGGAAAAGAATGATCCATTCCGCGACCATCTCTTGAGAAAAGGGTTATACCCTTGAGGCCAACCTTTGCCGATTCGAATGGCAGTTTGTTCACCAAACTGGTCAGAGCTCACGCCATTACAGCTACCCTCTCTAGTGACGGCACATGAAGGCACCTGGCATGAGCTCCGTTTTGGCCACGGGTGGCAGCAGGTGGCGCATCTCGAGAACGTGATGGGTGATGTAGTGGGCATAGTGGTGGTGGCCAGCAAGGAATAAGTAGGGGAGCATACGCTCGAGTGTTTAGCTGCTGCAGCAGGAAATCTCCCTCCCTCTCACTACGAAGCAGTTGATGGACGAATGGAGTAAGGCTTATCAGGTTATCGACCCAGTGCCTGCCAGTTAGGTGTTGCCGACACGTTTTCAAGTTAGTCCTTTAAGTCTGGAATGTTTTGGGACCAGTGGTGAGGAACTTGCTCAGAAGAGTAGTCAAAACCATCTGGAATGCTCGCATGGCCTGAACCCAAGACTTGCCGCTCATGATTCCTGTTAGCCCTCCAAACGCTGAGTGATGAGAGGCTCAATACCGACCCGCGTATGAGTTTGCCGATGCAGCCACCGAAGGACTGCATGGTGTGCATGATGCCAGGCCTGAGAATGAACGTGTTTGAAGTGATCGATGTCATTCCACTTGATTTGGCTGGCCACCATGTACAAGCTGCAGGTCGACGGAGATGTGGGCATAGGACATCCCCATGTCAGCCAACGACTTCTTGAGGTACTCCAGCGAAGTTAGCACCATGAGCGGCTTTGGCGTCGATGAAGGAGGTCCGAACATGTAGGTCCTCGTTGGGCGTCTTCTGAGCTTGATCATTGGTGCCTCCTGACTGTTGAACCCACCCCACTCCATTGCGTTCTCCTGTGTGTTGAGCGTGTTTAGCCAGACTTCATGTCCTTCTGTGCAGTAGCTAGAACTCACTGCCGGGCACATACTTCTTGTAGGAGAATGCCAGAGGTGGCCTCTAACAGCTGGTTGGGTTCACCTTGTCGTCCGGTGTAGTGTTGGCAGAGGAAGGCTGCCCATGAGCTACTGCTGGTTTTGACTGGGCAGCCTTCCTAGAGAGTCCTGGGGATGAATGAGGTTTGCTCATCCCTGCTTAGCGCGGCATACTCCAGCATACTGCGGGATGAGGTTTGCTGGAATTCATGTGAGAGGACATGGGTAGTGCGTCGACCATTGGGTGTGAATACACTGGAGATCGAAGTTTGTCAAACCACAACGAAAGATTGAACGCCGACGGTTCGACACAACCCCATGAACTGGTGGAGAACCTGTGCATTGTCACCTAGTAGACAAGCGGCCGATTTTCGGAATCTCAGGGCCTCATCGCACGACGAGGTCGTGAAGCCATGCTCATGAAGGAGTTTGAGAAGTTCGGAACATGCCGTTCCGGTGCAACAGTTTGACGACCAGGTCCTAATGTTGTTTGATTTCTGGTACCTGTAAGCGTGACTCTGAATTGACTGGCTCAGGCTCAGAGATTTCATGGTCACTTACCACCAGAGACCAGGTCCGAAACCAACTTCAACAAACTTGTGCTGGTCGCCTTGATTGTGTTGGCCTGTGTAACTCTGATAGGTCGTAATTGGCACTGTTGTACTTGACCGACCGTGCTCATGCTTGATCTGACTCACCACGGAAAGCAATGCTTCCTCTCATCCGTATAGTCTACCTTAACTATCCTGAGAACTTTTAGCAACGGACTCACGGAAACCAACAATGGCAGCACAGCCATCTACCCGAACAACGATAACATCCTTACTCATGCAGTCAGTCAACTTGCTAAACATGTCATGTCGAGCGAGCTTTGCCACCTAGATCTGAGTATAGGGAATGCAGTTCAACACTATTCCATATTCTGGAGCTGTCTCGGTTGCCATGTACTCAATGACCTTCTTCAGAGCATTTTCATCTGCACTACCAGTTGGCAAATCAGCACATGTGGGGACTTTCGTGAAACTGTTTAGCAGCCGGCGTGGTACTTGCACTCAGCAGAAGGTAGATCAGAAACAAAAGCAAAGGTGCAACTTTGACCCTTCTGATGCGATCATCATCATTACGGCTGCTGAGCGAGAACATCGAAAGGAAGCATATCTCTTTCATAGCTTGGGTATTGGGGTATATCGTTCTAGTGGTTGCAATAGTGAGGTCCGTTAGGATCGCTATTAACATAATATTGTGCACTTTCGATAAAACACGCAAACTTGGCAAGGGTGTGTGAAGATATATCATAAATAAAGTAAATATAGAAGCGGGGCAATCGAAATTGCCATTTCCATGATGGCCGCCAAACCACGTTCGAACCATCATAACTCGCATAAATGAATGAAAATCACATTTCTGATTCGTCAAACCCCAACTAAATCGAGCTCACAGATTCCGAATATGACACTGAAACTGACCTGCAGATGACCCCTTGGCCGCCATTTTCCAAGATGTCTGCAAACTCGCCATATCAGGACGTGAGGAACATTCAAAATCCGACTGAACGATATAATGGAAGAAATTATAGGAGCGTTACAGAAACATGTTCTTTCCCTAATAGGCCAGCCCGCCAAAAAGCCGTTTTTCCATGTGCACTCAATACATTCCATGTCAACTCACGATGCACTCCACACATTCCAACACGCACTCTGGGACAGAATTCACATCGGTGTTTTGGGTTAATACAAGAGTCCGGGGTTTTGCCCTCTAAAGCTTAGCTTGCGCTCAATTCGCACCTAATTTACCGCTCTACCTCCGTAACAGCCTAACCGGACTCCTACCTCGTCACGACTGCTACGAGGGAGCATACCGTCTCGCCTTCGTTCTGTGGAGGTTAATTCTGCACTCTCGCACCGGGTCTCAAACATTCCCAGCTCACCTCATGTCCCCTACTCAACTCTACCTTGTGTTGTGCTCCTCTTTATTCTCTCGTGTAACTCGTTCACTTCCTTCTAATTCCTGCGTCTCCGTCAACTATCTTTTAATTCTGCATTTATTTTATTATATCAGTTATCCCTTTTAATTCCGGCGTTTTCTTTTACTATTTCCAGATCCTGGCGTCTCCTTATTATATCTTCTAAATGCCTGTCCGAGTTTATCGTTTTCTCTTTTAATAACGTGATGTCTCTCCGTTACCGCTTTCGACCTACTGTCGTCATCGGGTGCGAACAACTCCACAGCTCCCTTTGACTCATCGTTCCTCCCAACGTTGCCGGCGCATTTTTCCAATCATAGGTCTGCATTTTCACCTCTCACCTTTGGCCAGCTCCGCCTTCATTTTCCTCCCTGGCCGCCTTCATTTGTGTTTGCAAAGTGTATCCCCATACTCCTGATATCACCTCTCAGTTGGTTGCATGTTTGCCAGTATCTCCCCAACTGGCTCATGTCAATGTGGCGCTGGCAGAGCCGATCTGCCACGTATCGCGTGTGCGGATCCGATCGGGTAGCGGATCGGTTCAGGTCCTCTGGGAGTGGGAATTGAATGTGGGGGGTGCTCACTGCACCGCACTGCGCCCCCAATGTTACCTTGGGTTTGATTGCAGGGAGGTCTTCCTCAAGGTGTCATCCTGAGCCATGAGTTTCTTCCAGATTAATTCAAGACCCACCTGCTACCAGTCCGTCTTGGGGTCCGCCATGCCGTGCTGAGAAATTAAATAAAATTTTGACTGCTCTTTAATTTTTGGAGGGAGGGGGGGTGGGGGGTGGGGGGTTGTGGGCCAAAGCACACCCCTGATCCAAATCCCGTAAATTTATCTCCTATGGAGGCGGAGGGGTTCGAATCCCACTCCTGCCCCAAACTGGTTGTGTGCCGGGGGTCGGTGCAGAGAACACCGCTAGGTGGGGGAGGTTTACACCGTCTCCCACCAGACTCCGCCGGAAATTGTAGGCCGTCGCTTCGGAAAAATACGCGAGCCGGTGTCGTCTAACGACTAGGACGCCAATATCTCACGCGTAGCGTAGGGTCTTATTTGTGGTAAGATTACAACTCCAACTCACCGCTTTGTCACCTACCTTTCGCGGCTCGTTGCAAGTCGAGCGAGTTCGGTGTACCTGGGTCGTCGAAGGAAAAGCTTGCTCTGCAGTGGTCGCGGTTTGGTCCGCATCGCACAGTGTGGGACTTGTGGCTTCGTGGCAGTGTTCACGTGGTGATAGTCGGGGTGCCACAGAATTTCTCCGTAACAGCCACCGTGAAGAACGAACCAGACTGACTCACAGCGAACACCGTGAACTAAAACTGCCTGACCAACCAACCGTGAAAAAAAACTCCTTACTGCCAGAGAGTCTCGGAGATATATTTCTCCCACCACGGGGAGGGGCTCTGGCGAAAAAACGCCTCGCTGTCCGCCCCTCATTGGACACGGTCCTACGGCCACCTTTTCGGGGCGGGGCCTTGGCCCTGCTGGGAAACCCCAACCGCTCTTCCACGCGGATCAAACTGTGATGAGTACAGTATAACGCTTGGCACACGGCCTCTCCCGGAACACCCCGGCAGTCCTCCACGGCAGGCCCACACTCGACCGAGTAACAATATCAACGTTGCAAAGGTACGTTGGTGGTGCAGGCTGGTTGGCGGTGGATCGTGACGGGCCAAGGGGTCATGCAGATGGCTGGTTGGTTTTGTTAAGATGTAAAGATTTAATAACCTAACGAAAAGGAAGTCGCAGTGCAACCCGGCTTTTTTGATTCTCCCACAAGACAAAAGGAAAGGGATCTGACTACACATGTACTTACTACGGGATAAACTGACTTTTTGGGACCTGTATGTTGAATTGCAATGGTGTTCATATCCGTAACAATATTTATTTTTATATATATACACATATACATTATATTATTTATTTATATACTATATATATATATTTGTATGTGTATGGTATTATGTATATACTTATATATGTAATACGTATTATATATATATATATATAATTATATATTAATATATTATAAATAATTAATATAAATATATATAATATGTTATTGTTTTTGTTGGGGGGTTTTGTGTATATATATATAATATATAATTACTATATATAACTCACGCGTCACACAACTCACACTGTTCAGAAGGTGACGCGTAAATCAGGCCTTCATGGTCGAAATTGCTGGCAAGAAAGCATACTGAAGGAGACCAATAAGAAGAAGGAGACTTTGCTTTCGGCTAAGAACATGAACAATGGACATTAGACCGGTGGATATCCTGTCCTTTGGTCTGAAGAGTTCCAAATTTGAGATTTCTGTTTCTCACCGCCATGTCTTTGTGAGACACAGAGAAGGCGAACAGATGATCTCTCTGACACTGGGTTCCCACGATGAAGAATGGACGGAGGGGGTTAGGGTACTTTGCTGGTGACACTGTCGGGCGATTTATGTTAGAAATTCAAGACATTCATTAACCAACATGCCTTCCACAGCATTCTGCAGCGACACATCATCCCATCTGGTTTGGCTTTGTGGGACCCTCATTTGTTTTTAACAGGACAATGACCTAAAACAACTTCCAGGCTGTGTAAGGGCTATTTGACAAAGGAGGAGAGTGATGGAGTGCTGCATGCAGATGACCATGGCCTTCCACAAGCACCCAACCTAAACCCAATTGAGAGCGGTTTGTGAACTGAGTTGGACCGCAGAGTTTAGGTAAGGCAGCCCAACAAGTGCTCATCCTATGTGGGAACTCCTTCCGGACTGTTGAATAGCATTCCAGGTGACTACCTCATGAAGCTGGTTGAGAGATGCCTAATGGTGTCAAAGCTGTCATAAGCAAAGGGTGGCTAACATTGAAGAATCACTTTTTTTTGGTAACGACATATTCCATTTGTTTTATTCACTGTTAATAAATAAATATTAGTGTATAATGGTATATATATATTATATATATATATATATTATATATACTATATCTATATATATTATAATAGTATATACTCAATTCAAATAAATATATAGTGTATAATGTATATATATATATATATAATATTAATATTATATATATATATAGTATATATATATATATATTATACACACACACACCTCACATACCACATATCTCTCTCTCACACACACCACACACACACACCCAACACACATCAGATTTCTCTGGGTGGTCCCTTTCAGTGGATACCCTTCTGCATAATTGGGTGGCATTAAATATTTCATCATATCCTCAATGGGAGTGGGCCTTTGTCCAAATTACAAACACTTTTTCTTGAATCATTAGGACTTTACTGGTTTAAACAAATGACTATAGTTGCTGCCATGGTCCACTTAATGATAAATCCTCGCTGTAATATCAGATCTGATTCACTTGTGTATTGTCCAATACTTGTAATTTTTCAGTTGTTGAGTTTTGGGGGAATATATTATACCTTTCTTGATGCTAATTGACGGATAATGTCATTTTTGTTTCTGTTTTCTCAGCAGAAAGCATTTATTGTGTTATGAACGTTTATGCACCCGCTGATGTCCAATATTTAATCTGCCAAAATTTCAGCCATGCTTATCAATTCATTTTCCCATATTCATAATCTCATCTCAATGAGCTGCTTGTTGCTGTGGCTTTTGAAATGTCACGTGCCCATTTCCACACTGTTCGATGGGCGCCATCTATATTTATGTAGGCTGGGATTTGGAGGGATATGGAAAATTTGGGCCGATGCATGCAAGTGGGGGTGAGGGACCGAGGAGGGCTGAGAGGGGTGAAACAAAATCTCCGCAATAATTACTTTTTGTAATAATTAACATAGCATGTAAAGGGTGATGATTTTTGAAACTGCTCTCCAACTGCTTGCAATGTGGTAGAATTGCCCCAATTGCCACACTATCTCAAAGTGGATTTAATGATTATTTTATGTAATCAAACAAAACAGTTTCTGAACAAATGCATTCAAGAGTAAACTGCAGAACCTAAAGTGATGCTGCACCACAAGAGTACTTTTCAGTAAAGTCAGAATGGTCCAAAATGAGTTTGCTGGAGAGCCCCAATCCTTCAGATTTGCTTTGCAGCTACTGATTTACTGTAAATCGGTTTTTTATCAATTAATCTTATTTTTGGAAGTTTATGACCCTTTGGACGTGAAATAAGGAACCATCTTTCTGATTTCTACCCCCATGCCATGTATCCAGATTCCCATCAAAATCAGTCATCATATTAGACGGCATACACGGCAATGGTATCCAGAGGGTGAGTCTCCAATTGGGAGGTGTGACAGTCCACAAAGAATATGTCGGGATACGCGTGGAAGACCCATTAGAGTGACCTGCACTTTGAGCATGGAGATATAAGTTAAACACAAATATCTTGTGGAGCTAAAGCAGGTTGAATTGAAATGGGTACAACCATTGTGTTTCTCAAGGTCCACTTTGACACAGGGTAAGATGAATGCTTAGTTAAGTGTCTGAATTCGGCGCACAGCTAGGCAAACGGCATCGAATCGAAGTAATCTCATAATTTGTTTATTTTTCCTTCATTTGCTTGTTCAGCATTATCTTACAATGTTTCATTGCTGGCTGCACTTTTGACTTTTCTTTGCCTTCCTCCGCTCACCCCCTTCCTTCTTGACGTGCACCTGTTCCATTACCCTCGACAGACCAGTTCACAGAATTTCGCCATTACCCGACGGCCTTGTTGCCATGAAGTGCGAGGTAAGGAATGGGAGTCGAAAGAAAACGATGCAGTACTCGCACCCGGATATGTCACTGCGCTGGACTCTTGTCACTACCATAATCTCTATTATATTGAATAGTTTGCTCTAACTCACATTTGATTTGGTGAAACAGAGGAATAAAAAAAATTCTACATAAATAGTAAAAGAGTGAATTCTCAACAAACATATATTGGTACAACCTTTTTTTTTTTTTTTACGACTCGACGTTTTTTTTTTTCCTGCTGACATCGTTGGCTGATTCGACAAGCCTTGGTCCTCATTTGTGCAGCTCATCCATGAAATTCGATTCTCTGCACATAAAGATAATGTTTCTTCATCAATAAATATTGCAAACGGTGGACCTTGGATGGACACGAGTCATATTATAGGTCCACTGGATAGCCACCAATTTCGGTGAGGTAGACCCTCAGAGGCTTATGCACTGCCAGGAAAGCTTGACAGATCTTTTACTTTCTGATGCACACGACAACTCCCGAAATCGTTTGCCTACATCAGGTTCAACATCCAAAGGATGATGGCCGAGAGGTAACCCAGAGCGAACCACTGCATTTGAACCTCCAAACGAGACAGCTTTTCTTGCTTAATTTATAATGGCCGTGTTAAGTCATTAATGAAGTTTCAACAACTCTAAACCACGCACCAGGCAACACCCATTTTGGGAAACAGACTTTATTACGTAGTGAAGTGGAGGGAGAACAAAGCAACCACTGATAACTAGAAGGGCACTAGTCGCAAAATAAAGCGCATACCTCTGGCCACGGTAAATGCCTGATCCATGGAAACATATGCCGGCAATAATTTTGAAATATCATCCATGCAGGACAATATCCGTTTTTGGCCCCGATCTCTCAATGGTAAGAATCACTTTAGAAATTAAATATTCTCGTATCAGATCCGGATTCGGATCTTCCAAAATCAAATCATTTGTCCTTGTGACACACCCAACTGTCCACACAAGTTTCATCCGAAACCATCCACAACTTTTTTGAGATATTGTGCTATATATCGTTTTGGCCCGATCTTTCAATGGTGGAAGATCACTGAAAAATTCTAGTCGTCGGAGTCCGGATCCGTGTCCTTCAACCACATCTAATTCAGTCATCTTGTCACACACCAAGCGCGCACAAAATTTCATCCGGATCCGTCCAACTTCTGAGATATCTGTTACACAAACGACAAAGAGACAGAAAGGGGTGAAAAACAATAAACTCCTTCCACCCTCGTTGCCGGAGGTAACAATAATTATCGCATAATATTCCCCCGTGCCCCACGAGATCGATCGACTAACTTATGCAACGAGAGATGGCGAGGCTGGATCCAACGCCTGGGCTCGTGGCTTCATGCCGAGCACCTGCGTGCGCTATAATTTTTCCGCGACTCGCAGACCGTCATCCTTTAAAGTTTACTGTCCACATCTCTCTTGAATGCAGCTCTCTGTTGTCCAGTTGCGCAATTTTCCACTGAACTAAACTTGCTGGCTCTGCAGGACTCGATCCAACTGTACATTTCTCTGTCACTCCCATTGTCAACGTCCGTGGAACTGTTCATTTCTGCCACCTCAGCCTTCATTACCTCACGATCATGTGTATATGCGCAATTGGTTTACCGCCAAACTTCTCGTAACTTCCAGCGACTTCTCAGGTTTTTTGAGCGGCTGAGCAGGTCCACGGAACAGCCATTATCGTGTAGCTCTTAACTTATGCATGGTCGCAAGCCGTGCTTTTCGGCTTACTCGAGTGAAGGAGGGCAGGGGTGGGGGTTGGGTGGGCATAGTGGATTGGCTGGCTTTGCGGGCTGCAAACCTTTTTATTAAGCAAACAAATAGATTATAAAGGGAAACAATTTAAAGGATTAACGTGGAGGAAGGTGGGAGAGTTAGTTTTTAAAACATTATGGAAGGGAGGGTCACGTTTAGTCGGCTTCTGAACAACACTGCGGCAACAGTTCTAAATTTACACACATCCACACCACCTATGCTGGACGTTTATGAATGCATAACTATCTATCTTAAGCCCATGCACCCCCTTTATGCATTCCCACAACTATATGTAACTTAAGAGTGCAGGCGTTGCAAGAGTGGAAGTCAATTTCATTTTAACTGTATCTGGAATTTACATTCCAGAAAGGCATTGTTATCGCGTGCACCATCCGTTGTCCATACTCCTTTTTTTGACTTCTTCCGACCAAACTGCACGGGCCGAATCCGGCTGAAATTGGGCAAGCAACTTTGGTAACAGGAATTGCAAATCGTGTTCCGGTCATGTGACCTTAAGTAGGTTACAAATGAACCGACAGTAAAATTCTTTCAAAAATCTCTTCCTCCAGACCCACATTCAGGAATGTTACAAAATTTGGGTTTTACAACATAAAGGAACGTGTCGTGAATAATTGTGGAGATTAATGCTGATCACATGAACTGGAGTATGTCAAAATGGTGGACTTGGTAGATGTTTGGAAATTGGGTAAATTATTCAAAAAAACCTCCCTCTCCAGACCCACCGCAGCCTAATGTTCCAAATTGGGGTTACATACTTAGGCCACAGGACCTAAAAATAAGCGACAGATCTCCAGTGGCCTATTAATTTAACTAATCTGGCACATTTGTCTCCATTTATTATTACGCGATTATCTCCAAACACTCTTTGCATCGCTATCCTCGACTGCCCCCTGCCTGATCATAGCCTTGTCACTGTCTGCACACGTTCCTTGTCCAACTCCAAGATCATCACTTTATCAACCGCTTCTGTCCTATCGTCCAGCTTTAAATGAGCCTCGATGATGTACAAAACAAGAAGTTTTGTTTTGTTGAACAATTGGAAGCAGTTTCAAATTAAAAAAATTGGTTTCCTGATATAATTCAATTTCGATTAAATATTCTTTCGAAAATAACTTGGGGGGTGGGGGGAAGAATTCACAAAATATATTAATTATATGTCAGTCCATCTAATTTTATCAGCACAATCCCTCGATGCTTATTTAACCAACCCACTGCAGTGTCACATCGTCTTGCCACCCTGTCTTGGCGGTTTTGTCCATTGTTTGAAGGTGTAAAGGTCATAATGCGTGCCATGAATCTCCTGCACTAAAGGAAAGAAATAAGAAGGAAATAATCCATGCTTTGTTTGTAATATTTGAGAATGATTCCATTCCATGGAAACACTTCACTAAGTCACCCTGCCCTTTGTGTTTTTATTGATTGCTTTTTTGGTTTCCATTTGTTTTTTTTGTTTGCTGTTTTTCCCCCTTACCTCATTCACTCCACTGGCCTTGTAGATCAAGTAAGGAGGGCTTTGCAATGCTCCAGATAAGCATTCTTGATGAAAGAGCAAATTTTATTACATTACCCACAAAGGTCTAGATAAATATTCATGATCGTACAAACAATGCTTTTGAATGTTACAATGAATGTTTGCATACTCAGGAATTTTAACTGGATTAATTGCAATCCTAGGTAAAGAGTAAGCAAGTTCATTCCTTTTCTTGTTGGATTATCATACATTTGTGTTATATTGCATACAATGTGAACATCCAATTAATTCCTGTGATATAATTCAAGTTCTGTTCCAATTTGATTAGCAAAATGTATTTACAGATGTCACCAACAAAACGCTTAAATCTAACCAAGTCAAGTTCTCATCCTCTTTTTTTTTTTTTTAAGAGAGAAAGTTGTTTAACACATGACGAGTATTCAATAAGCCCCAAGAGATTGCAAAATGCCAACAGCTCAACGACTTTGAGAATTTTGTTTGAAGAAGCAAAGGCTAAGGTTCTGATATGTCAAGCGGCACCACATTTTACCAAGCCTTGATGATGGTCCCTGCAGGCGAGAGAGATGGTCACATTGCAATTGCTGGCCTCAGAAGCCAGTTGTAGAAGTTGGCATCTCTGTTGTTCCATCAGTCTT
>CM068953.1:11053708-11064346 GCA_035128595.1 Eptatretus atami | reverse complement strand
CTGGTGGGTTCACCTTGGTCGTCCCGGTGTAGTGTTGCAGAGGAAGGCTGCCCAATGAGCTACTGCTGGTTTTTGACTGGGCAGCCTTCCTAGAGAGTCTGGGGATGATGAGGTTGCTCATCCCTGGCTTAGCGCGGCCATACTCCAGCATACCTGCGGGAAACTGACTTTGTCTAATAACCCTAAAATGCTTTGGGAGCTAAATGATTTGTTTGAAAGTTTTTCAAATAAGTTGGTAATTGGTTTCATCTGTATTAATCAGTGGTTTAACTTAAAGATTTAGCTCCCCCCATTTATCAAGCAGTTATTAAGGTGAAATTCACTTTGTCACCAACGAGCTTTCCGCAAAGAATCGGGACATAAGTGGTGGTGGAAGCATCCATTCAGTAGAGGTTATTAGAAGATTTCAGTCACTCATTTATCCCTTTGATTATGGTGAAATCCATCATTTAAGGCAGTGGAAGACATATCGTATCACCCAGACTCTACACCAGATCGGTGGCCCATCCAAACTTATCAAGCCATCAAGCAGGAAACTGTTTGGGATGTCATTGGAAAATCCACAAGTCGTGAAAAATGCTCAGGCTCTAGTCTGAGATGGGTGTCAGTAATTCATCAGTCACCATTCCCGTTCCTTCACACATCTGGCTCGCATTGACAATTTGGCAAAAAGAAGCCAGAACTAAAAAGACGCATGCTAAAAGCTCGTATGGCGTTTGTGGAAAGGCATCTTGATGATACCGCAGGCATGTGAGAAAATGTTTTGTGGTCAGACGAGACAAAAAATTGAACTTTTTGACGTCTAAATTCAAAGCGTTCATCTGGTGCAACCAAACACTGCACATCACTCAGTCAACACCAATCGCTACGTCAAGCATGGTGGTAACAGCATACATGTTATGGGCTTCCATTTGCATTCAGCTATGAACTGGCAAAGCCTGTCAGGGAAGAAAGGGAACAAAGATGGTGTAAAGTTCAAGATATTCTTGATGAAACCTGTGTGAGTTAGCCATCAATCTGAACTGATAAAAGATTCACATTTCAGCAGACAATGATCTGAAAGCACAAAGCTAAATCCACATTGGAGTTGATGGGGAATAAGAAAAGAAAATGAAATTGTTTTCCCCCTTTTGAAAAGGTGGGCCGCCTCCAGTCAGCCTGACTTGAATCAATTTAACATTCATGGCGAGATTTGAAGATTGCAGTTCATTGACGATCCCCATCAAAGTTGGCCAAAACGAGAGCAACACGATCCCCATCAAGGTTGGCATAACTAGAGCAACTTTCACGTGAAAGAATGGGCAACGATTTCATCATCTCACTGTGCCACAGCTTGATAGAGACCTAACCAAAACACCATGCAGTCATTGCCTGCAAAAGGTGCTTCCGACAAGTCCTGACCTATGGAGCCTGAATTCTTTTGCAGCCAAGTGAATTTTGATTTGTACATGTTTTTTTGCAGGTATTCCTGACATTTAACTCCTACTCTCACTACAACAGTGTTTTCTGTTGATCTCTTCAGTTATGAATAAAAAGTTCATTTGAAAAAATGTTTCCATATAATTCATCTAAATGTGGCATTACTGGTAAGGGGGGTGAATACTTTTGCAGGCCCACTGGTTCCGGGAGAACCTTCTTCAAAGAAAGACGAAGAGATGGTTTCAATATGATCATCTCGTGACCATCGTGACCTTGTTACATGCTTTTTGGAGGAACATCCCTCATCCATATATATACTATATATATATATATATATATAGTTTAATGAATCTGAAACATGCGCACGTCGACATTCAGGTCCCAAAGTTAGTTATGCCTGGTAGGTACGTGTGTAAGGCAGGACCCCGTCCTTTTTGTTTAAGTGGCAGGATTCAAATGTTGCGTTGTGACGGCTAGTTATTATTACAATCTCAATCTTGCATCTTCATCCATCTGCACGACCCAACCGAGCCACATCATGCTCTCACCGCCTGTTTGGCCGCTTGTACCTTGATTTGCGTAGAGGGGGGCCTCGCGTTCCGGTTCCTCGGCCTACAAAACGAATAGTTTTTGATGGTGGGCACTTTCAGGGCAGACCCCTGCTCTGCGCGGCGAGGCCACGTGGCCACTTGGAGAATACGGGGTCTCCACTGCAAGGGTCACGGCTTCCCGGCCCGGTAGGGTGCGGCGTAAGGCCATGAGGGATGGACAGCGGGGGGGGAATGATTCTCGCCAAGGCCCTCTCCCGTGGTGGGAGGAATATATCTCGGAGACTCGGAGGGTGGTTGTGGTTGGCGTTGGCGCTGTGAGAGTGTTCGCCGGTGGCGAGCGGAATAGTTCTGGGTCATGGTGGCTGCAGCGGAAAAGAGGTTTTGGTCGGCACGTGCCGGAAGGAGTCGAAAAAGCGAGTGGTGGTCAGGACGTGCATGGAGAGGAGCCTTACCAAGAGTCGTTTTTTGCGCTGAAGTCGGGTGGTGCGAGGAGGAGGAGTCGTGGTCGTACCGTGCACGGAGAGAGTTTGTTTGCTCCGAGATTCGCCAGCAAGTTCCGTCACGAGCCACGAGCCTGGCACGAATCTCGGACGTGCCCCGACGACCATTAGCCACGTGAGGTGCCGCATTACCGAGCACGCTTTCCTGCGCAGACAGGTACCATAAACTCTGACCCCCAGTCGTCTATCCTCAACGACTGCGAGGATCAAATAAAGACTCTGGGGTTTCTTTTCATTTTGTGTGTGTGTGTGTGGTGGTCTGCTTGTGGGCCCGTCTTGAAAGTAGAATTGTATGTGTTTTTGTATAATTGTACATTCCTGCATATTCGTTCAAGTCTCGCCTCTTCTGTCTTTTGATTTTGCTGTAAATAAATTTATTAGAATGAACCCAGTCTGTTTCCGTCCTCTTACTATTGGTCCAGCATGGTTCGTTCCGAGTTTAGATGGGGTTTCCACCCGCCGGTTAATCGGTACATCGAGCCGAGAACGTCCTGTGCAGGCCTGCTCGACTGCATCCGAGCCGGAGTTGGTAGGTGGAAGTGGATACTACGTAGCTGGTAGAGTGATCGGTTTGGCCAGACGTTCGTAGGGCGTGAATCCCGGTAGCCAGGCTGCGTGGTTATGAGGATATTGGATCTAGACATTAACCATATTCCGAAGTATTATAGATATTGGCGTTTCACGATCGATATTAATCGACACCCGCCGGCTCGCGGAGTATCCGAGCGATCGGCCAACAATTCTGGGGAGGTTGGTGGGAGACGGCGTAAACTTCCCGACCTCGCGGTCGTTCGCCACCGACCCCGGCCACAACAATATGTATATGTATATATGTATATATATATATATATTATATATATATATTATATATATATATATATTATATATATATAATGACCAACTGATTTACAAATGTTGTCACACAAAACTACAGTATATAAATGTGCTCACATTGTAATGGTACTGTGCATGCTTTATAGACGATCTAACATTTATATATAGTACGTACTTTATAGAAATATGTGTGGCTTCTCTCTGGCAAGTCACTGATTTCCTGATAATATTCCAACTGTTAACACACCATTTCGGTCTGATAGGGCAAATGTGTCTAGTGGCTCCACCCCCATCAAGGCTGATTGACAGTCATAGTCCCGCCCACTTCTCCTTTCCTATTCTTTACAAAGGATGCAGTTTTGCATGCTTTTCGTGAAATCTTTTAAGGTTTTAAATTTTCGATAGCAAAGGATGATCCACAAAGTAAAACTGTCGGATTGTACCAGAATCAAATTGGCATTGTGAGGGCAGCTCAAAAAATGGCCTTTTGAAGATGATTATTATTATTGTTATGATGATGATGATTATGATGAATGAGAATAAGATTTAACCGATCCTGGTTTTAACTGATCTGAGTTTTTGCTTTTGTCATGATCTGGAGTACTGAAAAGTGATCCCAGCCTAGACAATCAGCTGAACACGAACACAGGTAGGCTCTCATCTGTAGCGTAAGTGACTTTTTAGAAGAGAAGACTCCAACTTTCGTTTTGTATGTAGCGGGTGGGGCCGCCATTGTCTTCCACACATCCCGACATAGAGAGTCCTAGCACACTCTCTGATAACCTACACCTTGGTTTATATCTAACCCATTGTTTATTTAACGAAAACCTTAGTTTTACTCAAAAGCATAGTTTATTATAACCTTAACTTTAGTTTTATAAACCAAACCATAGTTTAATCTGTAATAACAAATGTCAGTTGTGTGGTGTGTGTGTGGTGTGTGTGTTGTGTGTGTGTCCTCTGTAACTCAAACCAACGAAACCTAGCAGCCTGAAACTTGCATGCATATTAAAGAAACTCCAAGGAACTACTTGACTGAAAATTGGGTGTTTGAGTTAATTAAAACACCCCTTTTTCAAGATAATTAACGCCCATATTTATTTGTATCCTTCATCAGGCGATCCTCGGCCACCTCGCTCTATGGGGTTTTAAGGCGTTTCCTGGTAACCTCACTGGTGTCTGAAGCACCATGATTTTTTGGCCTGCTCAAACCATGCCTTGACTTGAACAGGCCCGATTTTCTTAATGATAAAGTTTTTTGATTTTTTTTGCACATTTCTCACTCATATTATTGAATGCCTGTTCATCATAGGCACGAATTGCCTGTATACATCGCTTTTGTATGTACTACATAGTTTTTTGAAATCAGGGGCTTGGAGTGGATTTCATGCATTACATGATAGATTTTTCCACATTGTACTCTCACGGACAAAGTAAAATATATCACCAAAATATTATTTCGGTTTTGAGGATCCGATATCGTTTGGACTTGTGTGTCGAAATCTGTTGTAAAATCTGATAATTTAAAGAAATAATAAGTCTTTAATAAGCCGTTATACTATTTTTACTTTAATCAAGCAAGGCTATGTTCCTTCCCTCCTCACATACACAAGAAATGTGTAATTTCTAAAGCATTAAACTTATCTTTTTTCCTGTTTGGAGAATTATATTGTGTGAAACAAAATTAAGGAACTGCCAAAATTAACCAGCTTCCTTGAGCTATATGATTTTAATGCATTCACTACGAGACCTCACACCCATCACCCAGAGGGGCTGCCTATCCATAGACGACTGCCAATCTGTGTCTATATTTTTGGAGGTTTCACAAGGTGCTCTACAGGGTATCAAAGCAAATCTGGTGAAAAAGGGACGTTTTAAAAAAGAAGTTTTTAAAAAACAACTCTTTTGTTAATAAAGTCATTTTCTTTCATCAATTCATTTATTTCATTAACTGCTGCGTGCGTGGTGAATACTGCCTTTATAGTTCAAGGGAATCCTTTGTGGTATGCAGCGACATCCTGGCCAACCATTCCTTGTCAACCATTGAATTGGAGTGCTTGCATCAGTGCTTAAGCCACTTGCCGAGTACCCATTGTCGATAGCAGAACTGCGCTTAGTTCATAACAGACAGATATAACCTTAGTTTATAACCTTAAACCTAGTTTTTATTATCACCTAAACGTTATTTTATAACCTAAGCCTCATTTTGTAATCTACAACCCGAGTACATTATTAACCTAAAGCCTTAGTTTTCTAAACTACACCATAGTTTATTATTATTATCATCTACATACACCATAATTGACACCATTATAACTTAAACCTTACTTTCTAATTTATACCACAGTTAAAAACTACATTCATAGTTTACAACCTACAACCTTAGTTTATAAGTTACACCTTAGTTTATAAGTACACCTTAGTTTATAACCAAAGGCTAAGCTAACCAGTTTTCTTTCTGATTCTTTTTTCCCAAAGCAGCCCCTTCTCGGAGGCTTTGTCGTGAGGACCCTGGTAGGCCTGCTTGTGTGGGCCTGTGAATGTTGTTTTGTGTTGGTTTTTATATCCTGTGCAACAAGCCTTCTGCACCATTGTCTCTCTGCTTCATTGTGATTATTGTAAACAATTACTTGTCCAAACCTATGAGGACAATTACATAGCTATAGTTTTACACCAAGCAACCATTGTGGTAAATTTCAGATGAGCTGTGGAACTTTGGCTTTTTGATTCATTTTGTCATGGGTGGATACCCATTTCTCTTGCATCCAAGGCTATTTGCATAAATGGTCATTAATTTGCTGCATGTTTACCCATCAAGTATATCTGAGGGAAAAGTAGCAACCATCCTTGACCGATCCAACTTGATTCATAACTGAACCATTGTGATGACCTGAAATGTTACTTCAACCTGTTTTCCATTGCCTCCACCTGCCCACTGAATGCTTCATTCATTTATTTTAATATGTCCAGGCTCCGTCATAATTTATTCTGTAAGCAGAAGATGAATGACACAAATTATTTCACACAAATAAGTGTGTGCATGTCTATCTACATGCAGTCACACGATGCCCACCGTTAATAGGTTAATTGATTCACCATTTATTACATACACATTCAATTCTGTTTTTGACTTCGCAAGGATATCAGGGTAAGAGGTCAAAACCTTGATGACTTTGCTGAAGAACAATCAGGGAGGATCCAGTAATTCTCCAAAAGTGTATTTATGTATTTTCCAGACAAAGTATTACAGGTCAGGCCGGATTAGATCTGTGACTTGCTGCAGGTACCATGTAAACCTGTACTAACCAGGTTCATGGTCGGGTTGTTGGTGACTAAATCATATTCCGCACCAGGTTTCCTGGTGAGGAGGGTGTATGGAATGGACCATCCAGCAGGATTAAAAACAAAACTGTCAAAGGTGGGAGAAGTTCCTTGTGAAGTCAACGGGCCATCCATATGGAGTGCCCACCTGTGTCTGCGGATGTCCTCCTTTTTGTTTTGTTTTTTTAGGAGGTTGGTGGCAGGATTTGCACTCCAGCCACTGTAAATCCCTTCACTCCACAAAAACATGTATGTATATGTGTATATATATATATATATATATATATATATATATATATATATATATATATATATATATATAATTTTGTCATGTCCAGAGGGTATAGATCCCCAAACCTGGTACGGATGGTCCAAACAGTCTCCCTTGGAGGCTTACAGTTAACCCTTTTTGGAGTTTAATGGCGGCGTGCGTGAAAAATGGGGTAAAGGGACGGAGGCACATAGGTTGTGCTCGACCCACTAGTCCATTTGCCCACCCGTATACAGTATGTTCTGTACTCAACCTTGTTGTAATGAGAAGTGCATTGTTTTTTGATGGTTTCATACTCACATGGGTCTATAGAGAAATTTGGCTTGGTTGCCGGAGCGGCAACCTTGGGGAACTCCGATAATTTGCATAATCCAAGATGGCGCACCGCGGACGGGGGTGGAATATAACTTTTCAACAATTAACTTACAATCACGTGTGATACCTCTTTTCCGTATAATTTTGACCTGATGAATCGATTTCTGAGGTCATTTTTTGTGATTCGGGGTCAAATTCAGGGTCAAAGGTCAAGTTCAAGGTCATTTTCCGCCAAAAATGAAAATAATATAATAAATAATGAAATTTTTCCGAGCGATGGTGTTCAGCGTTATTTCATTAACGGCGATCATCCCATTCATCATCAGAGCCGAATGCAAGATCAAGATTGTTTCAGTTTCCTCGTCATCTTCCACATCTGCTTCTCCTTCTCTTCCACTTCATCTTGGTCTTTCGTCTCCTGTCTTGAACGGGTTGAAGCAGGCGTCACTACAAACACAAGCGCAGTACACAGTGCATGATATCTTTCCATGGTGACAGCTGCAACGTTCAGTGTCGCACGCCTTCCCCGCCGCCTTACAGCCGCACCACACTACATGAGATGTTGGGGTCCTGGGGGCTGGTCGGAGGTGTGGTACTGGGGTGCCATCTTTTATTTCCCACCTACTTCGTGATGTCAAGTTCAGGTGGAGCCTGCTGGTCAGCAGATTTTGCGAGTAGGTCTGCAGATAGAGTGCGCAAGATGTGCAGGAAGAGATTTTGCTCTCTTAGTGGTAGCGACATGATCTTGAGCAGCTTGCAGAATTCTTTGTGTACATATGGTACCTCGCCTCACTCATCGTGGATCCCTGTTGCTGACCATATAGAGCACAGAAAGAACGCCTGTCCTGCTTCCATGAGCTGTGCAAGGGTGGCATCAAGCTCGCCCAAGGCTGAGTACAGGCCTGGGAAGTCGCCAGCTCTCAGGGTCTTCAGGGCCGACACTTTCTTGCCGTACAGGTATGAGTGGTATCTGAACGCAGTAATATAGTGCATTCCTGGATCTGCAGGCACTTGGGGCCCGAGTTGGGCATAGGTGGCGTTGATGACCAAACGACTCCATCCCACCGCTCCATTTGCACTGTAGACTGGATCTTGTTTTGGTACACCCAGTACAACAAGCAGCACGGACACATCAGTGTCATCTGAGAGAATGCGGATCACTCGCGTGTCGGACTCGGCAGCCATGAGGAGGTACGAGATCATTGTTATGTCCGCTTCGTCATGGTTGAACACATTATCGCCCGGGCCTCTCCACGGTGACTCCTTCGCCGAAGCTGGAGGTACTAAGACTTTCGACGGCTACAACTTGTTGTGCTTATTCCTCATGATGGCGTCTCGACTGGGGTAGCGGTGTGTTGATGGTCAGGTCGTAGTTGATGGAGCCAAGGCCAGCACATCGCATACGCTCATGGTCCTTTGCAGGAACGTCGTGATACTTGTCGAAGACTAAGACCTTCTTGCCAGCGAGAGAGGACAATCTCGTCTTGAATGCACTTAACTAGACCGACGCATCTTCCTCTCGATGGCCAAACGATGTGGTAGAGGAGTTGGCTCACATCAACAATGGTGACATCAGGCGGCGGCGGTCGTCCTGTCTGTACGCAGAGTTTGTGAGCCAGCGGTGCTTTGCTACCTTTCCTCAAGCACCATACTAGTCGTGAGCGAGGGGGGGTATTAGGCACAGCTCTATTGGAAGATGGGTGCTAGCTTCATCTGTCGCTGCTGTCCGACTGTCAGCAGCCTGAGGAAGATAGTCTCCAGGTTCGAAGATCGTCTTGTCCCCCACTTTCACACCTTTCTTTATGTGTTCCATGGTCCTTGATGGAGCTAGAGACGGTTGCATGGAATCCGGTGGGGAGGGATGCCGGCGGAACTTGTGCAGCCATTCTCTCCCTATGTCGACTGATTCGGCAACAATTCACCTCGGCTTCAGGGGGACCGAATCCACCATTAGCAATGTTGTAGAGGTGTGGGCGACTGAATTTTCAATGGGTGAGACATTTTGGACAGCTCAAGCGAGATTCGACGTCTGTCATCTGCATCCATCTCCCTCCTCTTTTTACCCTCCTTGTGACGTGGTCCGTTGCTTGTGGTACTTGCTCCAGCTTGGTCTTTGCTTCCTTGACTGGGGGATCAGGGTATATGTGCGCCATGGTGTCTGAGAGGTAGGCGATGATGGGAAAAGAATGATCCATTCCGCGACCATCTCTTGAGAAAGGGTTATACCCTTGAGGCCAACCTTTGCCGATTCGAATGGCAGTTTGTTCACCAAACTGGTCAGAGCTCACGCCATTACAGCTACCCTCCTAGTGACAGGCACATAAAGGCACCCTGGCATGAGCTCCGTTTTGGCCACGGGTGGCAGCAGGTGGCGCATCTCGAGAACGTGATGGGTGATGTAGTGGGCATAGTGGTGGTGGCCAGCAAGGAATAAGTAGGGGAGCATACGCTCGAGTGTTTAGCTGCTGCAGCAGGAAATCTCCCTCCCTCTCACTACGAAGCAGTTGATGGACGAATGGAGTAGGCTTATCAGGTTATCGACCCAGTGCCTGCCAGTTAGGTGTTGCCGACACGTTTTCAAGTTAGTCCGTTTAAGTCTGGAATGTTTTGGGACAGTGGTGAGGAACTTGCTCAGAAAGAGTAGTCAAAACCATCTGGAATGCTCGCATGGCCTGAACCCAAGACTTGCCGCTCATGATCCTGTTAGCCCTCAAACGCTGAGCTGATGAGAGGCTCAATACCGACCCGCGTATGAGTTTGCCGATGCAGCCACCGAAGGACTGCATGGTGTGCATGATGCCAGGCCTGAGAATGACGTGTTTGAAGTGATCGATGTCATTCCACTTGATTTGGCTGGCCACCATGTACAGCTGCAGGTCGACGGAGATGTGGGCATAGGACATCCCCATGTCAGCCAACGACTTCTTGAGGTACTCCAGCGAAGTTAGCACCATGAGCGGCTTTGGCGTCGATGAGAGGTCCGAACATGTAGGTCCTCGTTGGCCGTCTTCTGAGCTTGATCATTGCTGCCTCCTGACTGTTGAACCCACCCCACTCCATTGCGTTCTCTCTGTGTGTTTGAGCGTGTTTAGCCACTTCATGTCCTTCCTGTGCAGTAGCTAGAACTCACTGCCGGGCAACAACTTCTTGTAAGGAGAATGCCAGAGGTGGCCTCTACAGCTGGTGGGTTCACCTTGTCGTCCGGTGTAGTGTTGCAGAGGAAGGCTGCCCATGAGCTACTGCTGGTTTTGACTGGGCAGCCTTCCTAGAGAGTCCTGGGGATGAATGAGGTTTGCTCATCCCTGCTTAGGCGGCGCATACTCCAGCATACTGCGGGATGAGGTTTGCTGGAATTCATGTGAGAGGACATGGGTAGTGCGTCGACCATTGGGTGTGAATACCTGGAGATCGAAGTTGTCAAACCACA
>CM068953.1:10971966-11003542 GCA_035128595.1 Eptatretus atami | reverse complement strand
CCCTGAAGTTCATGTTAGTTGGTGAGATTTTATTTGCTGGTGATGCACCAATGTTAGTAAAATATGAATTGAAGGAATTGGCAATATGGAGCAATTTTCTGTCGAGAAATATTGAGAATTGGCAATCCTGCCTATCGGAGCAATTTTCTGGAATATCCGCTTTATTACCTTTGCCAAGAATGTGAAAATTGAATGCATGGAGTTGGCCTTGGATGCCATAGGCAGAGTTTGGAGAGGAAGGTGGGATGCCATACTATTGAATGCTCAAGATGTATCGAGAGAGATGGCCCTGTTCTCATGTCTGACACTGAGGAGGGCCTCCATCCAATGTTTGGGGAGGAAAAGCAGCATGTCCAAGGTGAAGTGACCTGGTCTGAATTGGATGGTTTGAGATCAAGCCATTGGAGAAAAAAATAGTGTTTTATGTCGACTGCGACGATTGAGTCCATGATCATCCTGATGATCGGATGCAAGCTGAAAGTTCTGTAGTTAAAGAGAAAGAATTTTGCACCTTTTTAATGTAAAGCAGTGATGTTTTTTGATTTTCAAGCAGATGGAAGATGACCTAGGGCAAATGATAGGATGTGCAAGTGCAGCAGAGCAGGTTTTTGGACACGTGCTGATGCCGCATGGTCCAGTTACTAAATCAGAGTCGCGGGATGTCAGAAATTTCTCCACCTTCTCAGGTGAAAATGACACAGAGTCCAGGATCAGTTGGGTACGACTGGGTGGAATGAGTAGAATGGGTTAAAAGAGAGAGGGGTTAAGGATGCAAGATTTGGAAACAAACTCAGAATTGAGGCATTTGGCCTTCTCCCAAGTGGGGTCAGCTGTGATTCCATTTGAAGTGAGGGAAGGGATGGAAGGGGAGCATCCTTCAGGCAGACTTGCCAAGGCACCATGAGGTTTTGGAGGAGAGAGACAAGTTTGAAAGTTCAAACTTGATGTTCGCGAGATGTTTTAGATGAAAATAGGCAGAGAGATGTTGACTTTCACAAGCATGTGATAAAGGTTAAGCACAGTTGCCTGTTTAGCGATCAATGGTGAGGGTTGATTGCATTTGAAGTTAAACCCCAGTTGCACACCGTGTCAGTTGTCATTAGCAAATGCACCTTGGATGAGGATTTGATGATCAATTTGGCCCACTGGTTGCGTCATTATTGAGGAACGGGTGTGCTGCTGATGCAGTGCCTTTGCACATTTGAGCAGGAATTTAGAATTTGTTTGGGTTCCCTATGATAATTTAATATGGCACATGACTGTTGTTTTGGCAAAATGGAGGGTAGAATAAAACAGGTGCCAGGTTATGATATTTTAAATGTTAAATGATATAGTCGTACATATAATGCTTGCATGTTAGACATGCGATGGTCTCTCTTAGCATTTTGTTGTTAATGTATCTCTTACTCTGATTTGAATTGATCCCTTTTGCCCCTCAATCCTCCCTCGATGAATATGAATGCGTGTGGTGCAATCTCTTTCTCTCTAACGTCCTGATGGGATAGAAATGCAGTTTGGAAGGAAATACAATGCGAGTGCCAGAATAGCATTTTCACAGCAGTGCAGCAGACCAGGTAACCTTGTATGACACAGCAGATGTAAGGTGAAAGGTATTTTGATAGTTTGAGCTGAAAAAGCAGGAGACATGTCAGATAATTTCAATATCTTGTATCAAATTTGAAGTTGATATGTTTTGTCTTACTTGAATGAACTCTTGCCCACCCCTCCCCCCCCAGCGACACTTGTCTCCCGCGGAGTTCCGCCATCGGTTTGGCATGAGCATTCAAGAGTTTGACCGATTTCCTTTGTGGAAACGGAATGATATGAAGAGAAAGCTTCACCTTTTCTAGTTTAATTTCACCATCGTACATCCTCTAAACATGTGCACCGATAATTTGAAATCTGGAAGATTGTGTACTACCTGAAGAGCCGAATGTCGACGGAACCTGCAAATTGGAAGGAACAATTTTGCTTCTGCCAAGTGATGTTATCATTGTGATTGGTAACTTAAATGCAGCCAAATGAACCAACTGCATGACCTCAAGTGCAGACTGCCTCCAGGTTAAGCGAAGGTGGATGTTTTTTTTCTTTTCTCAAAGTATCTAACATGGTTCAATGTTTTCTCATATTTTATGTGCTCAATTCAGAGCAAGATCCAAGAAGAATGAACTTTTTTTTTTCTTTTTTACAAAGACTTGGCAAGGAACCTTCCAGAGGATTGTCAAGATGTTCAAGACCTTTTTACAACCATGGCTCACCATTTGTGTAAAAGTGATAGGTCAAGCTCAATCAAAGTGTCGTCTGGCTCTGCTATTGCAATAGCTCTTGTTTCCTGTTACAAAAGGAAATGGACTGCACTGGGTAAAGAGAATGAACATGATAAACACCAAAGCACAATGCAGGTGCTTCAGGTAAAAACAAAAGAGGTCTCTTTTGAACGACACTGTGTGGAATTGTACTTGGATGCCTTCTCTCTGTGTCCTGAGACAAACAGTAGATCCAGTCTAACTACTTTATCTGTACACCTATAAACAAGCTCTGTGGCATTTTATTGAATCCTTCACTTGCTCCAACTTAACGGTGACAAAATGCAATATTTTAGTTTGTGTGTGAAGGTCAATGTGTGTTTAGCGAGTAGGCCTCCGTTGTAATGTATACCATGCCATCTACATTAATAACAGGAATTCTCTATTGTAAAGACCAGACACCCGATTAATCATCCGGAGGGGATTATATTATATGTACGAGGGACATTTTAACGTCAAGAGGGAGCAGACTCCCCAGTTTGGGAAAGAAAACTTGAATAAGAAGAAAGGGAAATAAATGTATCATTATTATCAACAAAGAAGATTGCAGATGAAAATATTTAATATTTATCCATAAATGATACGATATTCCTATACACATATATTGTATTGCAAAAAGGCTGCTATACGAAGTTAGTTATAAATAGGGTAAAGTTTCTAAAAATTACAAATATTCACCGCTGTTGTCCTGAGAATAAATATTTATTTATTTTTATTTCAGTTTTATTTATTTATTTATGGATTGTATGCTGCCTGGCCATTTTATTATGACATGTACCTTCAACTCATTTTGTTCACCATTGCCATAATTGGAGCCTTCACTCCATCAACTTAATATCTGTTCAGATATACGTGTCAATTAATTTTTCGTCGTCGGGCTGGGAATTGTGACATTAAATGCACTACTTATGTTCATTTGGATTGAGATATTGGGATTGGAGCGTCCAATGGAAATGCCCAATGTATTTGATGTGTTCGAAAACCATTTGCATACTTTTGGTGAAGAATCGGCAAGTGCATCAAATGGAAAAAATACCCCTACCTGGACCGCTCTTTAAGAGCCAACTAAGCCATCTCAATTTCCTCACCTCATAGTGCTGTACACTCTTCCCTCATGTGCATATATAGTTGAGAATTACTCCAAATCCCATTGAGTAGACATCTTATTAATGTGGCCAGGCAGCATCCGTATGATCAATCTATATATATATATATATATATATATATATATTATATATATATATA
The DNA here is from genome assembly GCA_035128595.1 of Eptatretus atami. NCBI lineage: Eukaryota > Metazoa > Chordata > Myxini > Myxiniformes > Myxinidae > Eptatretus > Eptatretus atami. Next base: position 10,999,991 of record CM068953.1, on the reverse strand, counting down.
TTATGATGATGCAAGTATAAATTATGAAATGTATATGGATTCGGGCACACGTTTAAATGTTCATTTTGAAGGCATCAAAGCTGTTGTTTTATCAATGAAACCTTAATAAACCTAAACATAATACCAAGTACTACAATGCAGCAAACTCAACCTACTCGGTAGGATATACATGGATTGTTTTATTCTCATTTCCAACGCTACTCTGAAAAGGAGTTTGTGGGATGGATTTTTGTGTGTGGTGGATGCATTGGGGGGTTAAGGGATGGATTTGGGGGGTTCTGTGTGTGTCTGGGCGATGGGAGGGATTGAGGGGTCAGGTAGAGTAGAAAAGAACAGAGGTGGGTTTGAAGAGAAAGCACCAGGTGATGACTATTGGGATGGATTTGTGGAGCGTGGTGGATGGATTCGGGGTTGGGGGTGGTGGTATGGGGGATGGTTTTGTCGGGTATGTGGTAGGGCATGGGTAGTTTGGGGGGTGGGTTTTGGCAGGAAGAGGAGGATGTCCTTCCATTTAAGTTGGATCTTTTACTTGTGAAACAATTTTCATTGCAGTTGTTTGTTTGGCAAATTGACTTTAGGGTGCTAGTAGCAATGCTGTATACCACACATCAGAAGTTAGAAATCGCATTGATAACCACAGTATACCGAATTGTCTAAGGTCTGTCAGTAAATGTCATTTGAAGTGCCATTTACACTTGCATCCATGCAGGACACAACCTGGGTATTTTATCATTGCAGATTAAACAGGAAGCCTTAATAACATTCTTTCATGCTAAGTACACAAAAGTCACTTTTGCATTATTTGTATGATATTCTAATCGAACATGTAAACTGTAAAGATTCACTTGTCATGGCTGTGCTGAACGTAAACCACTTGAGGTACAATCAATCACAGGTACACAAGGCCATACAAACCGTGTTAATGGAGGAAACTCCGTGCAAACTTCGTGATGTTCCCATTTTAAGTATATTTAGTTTGTAGTTGTCCATCTCACGACATTTCCCTTCTTCCGTATTCGCATGGCTACCCTGTACGATGATAAAAAAAAAATTATCAGTGGCGTTATATTTTCAATAACCTTACTTTTCAAGCAACCATAGTAGGTGCTTCAGAATGGCTTTCAGTGTTGTTTTTATCTCACAATCAGATTCCCTGATTTCTCATGGGATCTGCTGGAAATCTCATGATAATTGGATCAGATGTTATGGAAGGTTTTTGTGAGGGTCACACAAGAGATACACACTTTTGGGCATCACCAAAAGTGTACATTATCTAAAGGACAAATCTGGAGCTTTCACTTTGCTCAAATATGAAATTTGGACAAAGTTTGGTGGACAAGGTTGGTTCTGGAATTGGGTATTTTCTGCTTAATTTGTGAACAATGTACAATGGTGTGAACTCTGGAGAAACAAAGGGCAAGGGGGTAAAAGTATGATGAAATTTGCTCAGTGATGGACAGAATACCCCGATCACCCCCCTTGTTGTCCATCGACTCTGGTGTGCACGTCATTACGCCTACCATTTATTTTTCATTCACGACGTCCTCCAGTAATTGTTTCGATGCTAGTAATGATGATGGTTATGATGATTATGATTTATCGTGAAATAATAGAATCAAGTACAATGAAAATGTTGATGTAATCAGGGCCCTGTTAAAACATCCTCTGGCCACATGACCAATCCAATGCACATCTCACTTCTCTGGGATCGCGTCGCATTGTGCGATCATGCTACCTGATCGTGAATGACAAGTTTGAGGGTAAATAGCCTTGTTTCCTTCTGCCTTGGATGTGTCCCCTTTCTCTGCTTTACTTGCTGTGGTTTCTGAAGCATGCTGTGTTGGACCAATTATTATTATTTAATTCTGATTATAAAATTTGACTTTGACTTGCTTGATCAAACCGTTCCTTTTCAGTGTTGTACATTTTTCTGCTGATGATCTTTGAACGTTAAGAATGATTGAAAACTTTATCCAAAATTTTATTTTAATGTCAAAATTCCAATTTTCCTGTTGGTGTTTCTTATCAGCACTGTGTGAGACTGGCCGATGATTTATTGGATTATGCAGCAACTGATCGGATGAGGATTGTATTGTATTTACGAGAGACATTCATTTATTCCACAAACGAGGTGTTCACATCATCCAGGACCCACCATTGTTTTGGGTTCGATATACAAGTATTATAATTGTTGAGAAAATATATTTTATTACTCATTATATATGTACTTGCATATTGAAAGAATATTTATTTTTTAAATACAGAAAACTCAGTTATTGGAAGAGCAAAACATCACGGGTTCACAAACTGATGATTCGAAGGGGGGCAGGATGACGAGGACCGCATACGACTATAAGTCAGGTAGAGTAGAAAAGGACAGGTGGGTTAGGGGAGAAAGCACCAGGTGATGACTCTTGGAGGGTTTAAATGGGCACGACACACAGGGAATATCTTGAATAGACGAGAAATGAAGGAGAGCATTTCACTTAGAATTGGGAAGGGAAATCAGGTACAGGACACCTGAAGAATGCGTGCGACCAGGAAAGGGACGAGAGCAGGAGGCCGGAATTGAAGCAAAAGGAAAAGATGAGTTCACCAATCCACATGCGGTCAGCCTTCTTTAGACTTTTGTGCATATCTCGTTAGTAGAACATTGTGAATGTCCCTCGTGTTTGTGAAATGTAGTGCAGGATTGGACATCATGGGATAAATCTCACATTATATGACAGGAACAACTTCAAGAGAGATATAAATAAATCAATGTGTTTGTTACACACCAAAAAACAGGCAAACATGGATTCAAATTGGAATGATGTGCATTATCTTTATCCATTGAGAGACGATTTTGAAGAATATTTGGATATACTTGCATGTAAATCATTTGCCATGCAGATCAAACTATAAAGGAATGAAATATTGTACAAAATAATCGATCGTGGGAAATAAAAGCCATTTGGTCTAAATTTCTCGTGGATTGTCTTCCATCGGCTGTAATCACTTTCACTGAGTGGGCTGATACGATAGCCTACAGGTACACACATTCACCAATAAGCTGTCTAGCCTGGGTTACACAGACAGGGCGATTCATCAATGTGTGTGCTGTCCGTCGGATGGGCGTTAAACGGGAATTTCCCCTGTGTCATCATTCGTTTGTGGACATTAAAGATCCCATGGTGTCCTTCATGAAGAGTTGGCGAGCTATCGCCATCACCCTGAAAAAGTTAGAAATTCCTGCCCCAACCGAAAGAGGGCACTGCGTCAGTGGCACAGCCACACCCTCAGTCATTTATGCACACCATAGTCTTGTGCTGCATCTGAAAGAAGGAAGGAAAGACTTTCATCGAGTTCATATTTGGGGTCAAAGGAACAGAAGATCAATCGCTTTGCTTTCTGTAATTTTCTTCTTTCCTGGAGAATTCTGAACAGAAACATATTGATCACACAATGTGAAGCTTTAAGCACAATTTTTTTTGTTTTATTAATAAGCTTCTTTCTTCATTATTCAATACCAGCAAATACCACCTGTCGCTTTACTGATGGGAACACTGAGAGGGAGGGGGGGGAGGGAAGGGAAGGCAGACGTGTGGAGTGGAGCATCAATTACATTCACACTGTCTCATTAAAATGATTCTGCATAGAATAACAGTGAAGATGAAAACAAAATAACGTCTGAAATCCATTTTCTACCGCTCATACCACGAACACTGTCCAGATGGAGAGATAGATGGATGTGGGGTAGGGGAGTTGTCAGAGAGAATATGTGATGCTTTTTTAATAACACACACACGCGTTTAGCTGATGTCGGGAATTTTTCGGGAATCAGCAGGTTGGAGTCAGTGTGGTTACTGACTGCAGTCCGCACTGTGTACGACCCAGAAACCTTGAGTAGCTTTCACTGAAGAACAACGTTACATTTATGTAGACATTTCAGGGAGATGTTCACAAACATTAATCTTTACAAACAGCTGCGTGTGATGGGTGGAAAAAAAATTGGCTCGGTAATTTAGAAAAAAATGTTAACACGGTAAACGACTCAGAAATCGGCGTTATCAAATATATTTTGCTTTGAAACTCACAAAGAGAAACATGTAACCTTTATAAAGCAAATCCGATGAGCAAATGCTGTAGAAACGGGCATGAGGACAAAGGAAAACCTGAAAAAACTCCATAAGATACATGATGAACTTTGCCACCACGGCACCCGTAAAGGGGCTGTCACACCTTGACGTTTTAGCCAGCGTATGGCAAGGTCTCAAAATGTATGTAAAAACCACAGAACTTACTGAACGTGTTTCTGACTTACAGCTACCGTATAATGGCGTATTGGCAGCTTTTAGGGGAATTGGTATATAAAAAATGGGTTCACAGGAGGAACCGTCAGTGTTCCAGACTCCATGGTGAGCAGATGTCCATGTCATCCGAGAGATGAGGATCCGCAAGGCTGAGACGAGAATACCTACTAGCTGTTCCTCCAACATTAAATGACCTCATCGATTTGACACTGTACCAGTTGCGTGCCAATAGAGCGGAGAAGAAGAGGTGAACGGAGGAGAAGGAACGGGTGAGACCATGGATCGGGAGGCGGTTATGATTTGAATCGTCGAGCGCAGCCTTTTAATAGGCTACGCCACGTGATCGTCGGCGATACGCTGCCGCGCTATGCATAATTAGACTATCGTTGGGCATAAGTTGTGAACGCCGACAACACGCTTAAGCATTCATTGGTATAAGTTATCTATAAGTTATCGAAACGTTCTGTGTACGTTACTAATACGTTATGCATACGTCCAACTCGTTCGAACACTATTATACGCCCAAACTTGAAAAAAAACATCAATAGTTCAGTGTACGCCAGCGTTTTAGATCAATTTTTGATACGTTGCCATACCGTGGCTAAATCGTCAAGGTGTGACGGGGCTTTAGGAGAATTATGGTATTATACAGGGAGAATAAAATACAAGGAGGAAGGAAGGTACGAAGTTTAGACAGTAAGCCCGTGTTTCGAGAAACAATCTTATCAGTCAATGAAATGTGATTCATCCATTTAGTTTGTCATCAAGGAAACACTGAAAAATTTCGTCAAATAAAAACAAAAAAAGTAAGGGTTCATTGTCTGTAGAGATCAAAGAGATGATGTCAGGGACAGAGGTATGGTGGATTTTCTAAAGAACATACACTGGTTTTAATTGAGATTTATGGAGAGTTGTTTGATTTAAACCAGGATTAATGAGCTCACTATTAAGAGTACTGATCAAAGAGTCATAACTCAGATTGAAATAGATGATAGTTTTATCATCAGCAAAGAGAAAAAAAGATAATAAAGAAGAACAATTATGTAGATCATCAAATATAATAGGAAAAGAAGAAGCCCAAGTATAGATCCTTGGGGAACTCCAATGGCTGATAGCTCTCCATGAAGAATTATAGCTTTAACGACTGTATATTGTGCCTAATAGGAAGATCACTTTTAAACCATTCAAGAGCACAACCTCGAACACCATAAAAAATCAGTTTGGAGAGAAGACTATGTGGATCAATCGTATCAAGGCTTTGGAGAAGTCAATAAACCACCATAACAGTGGTATACAATCTGTCAGAGAGGGAATTTAAATTAAACTCGCATATGAATAAAGCCATATCTGTGGAATGTTTTCGATGAAAGTCAAACTGCTGAGCAAAAATAATGTTATATTTTGAGAGAAATTTAGTGAGACGGTTATAAACAAGTCCTCTTTTCAAAAATTTTAGAAAAACAGGGAGAACAGATATGGGTCTGTAATTGTGAATGACCTGTCGATCACTACTTTTGAAACAGGGAGTAACTTTAGCAACCTCAGTTTCGGAGGAAACAAAACCAGTAAGAAAAAGATAAATTGAATATATGGGCTAAGGGGTGAGAAATAAAAGATGTGACAGACTTATCACAGAAGAAACGAAATTTCATCAAAGCCACAACTAGTGGAACTATTGAGCTTCCTGGCCAATCTCAATTATTTCAAAATATTTGTTGGTACAAGGAAAAAGATGATGTATTGGAGTTGTGCAAATAGTCCCTGAAGTTCATGTTAGTGGTGAGATTTTATTTGCTTGTGATGCACCAAGTTAGTAAATTATGAATTGAAGGAATTGGCAATATGGAGCAATTTTCTGTCTCGAGAAATATTGAGAATTGCAATCCTGCCTATCGGAGCAATTTTCTGGAATATCCTTTATTACTTTGCCAAGAATGTGAAAATTGAATGCATGGAGTTGGCCTTGGATGCCATAGGCAGAGTTTGGAGAGGAAGGTGGGATGCCATACTATTGAATGCTCAAGATGTATCGAGAGAGATGGCCCTGTTCTCATGTCTGACACTGAGGAGGGCCTCCATCCAATGTTTGGGAGGAAAAAGCAGCATGTCCAAGGTGAAGTGACCTGGTCTGAATTGGATGGTTTGAGATCAAGCCATTGAGAAAAAAATAGTGTTTTATGTCGACTGCGACGATTGAGTCCATGATCATCCTGATGATCGGATGAGCTGAAAGTTCTGTAGTTAAAGAGAAAGGTATTTGCACCTTTAATGTTAAAGCAGTGATGTTTTTTGATTTTCAAGCAGATGGAAGATGACCTAGGGCAAATGATAGGATGTGCAGTGCAGCAGAGAGGTTTTTGGACACGTGCTGATGCCGCATAGGTCCAGTTACTAAATCAGAGTCGCGGGATGTCAGAAAATTTCTCCACCTTCTCAGGTGAAAATGACACAGAGTCCAGGATCAGTTGGGTACGCACTGGGTGGAATGAGTAGAATGGGTTAAAAGAGAGAGGGGTTAAGGATGCAAGATTGGAAACAAACTCAGAATTGAGGCATTTGGCCTTCTCCCAAGTGGGTCAGCTGTGATTCCATTTGAAGTGAGGAAGGGATGGAAGGGGAGCATCCTTCAGGCAGACTTGCCAAGGCACCATGAGTTTTGAGGAGAAGAGACAAGTTTGAAAGTTCAAACTTGATGTTCGCGAGATGTTTTAGATGAAAATAGGCAGAGAGATGTGACTTTCACAAGCATGTGATAAAGGTTAAGCACAGTTGCCTGTTTAGCGATCAATGGTGAGGGTTGATTGCATTTGAAGTTAAACCCAGTTGCACACCGTGTCAGTTGTCATAGCAAATGCACCTTGGATGAGGATTTTGATGATCAATTTGGCCCACTGGTTGCGTCATTATTGAGGAACGGGTTGTGCTGCTGATGCAGTGCCTTTGCACATTTGAGCAGGAATTTAGAATTTGTTTGGGTTCCCTATATAATTTTAATATGGCACATGACTGTTGTTTGGCAAAATGGAGGGTAGAATAAAAACAGTGCCAGTTATGATATTTTAAATGTAAATGATATAGTCGTACCATATATGCTTGCATGTTAGACATGCGATGGTCTCTCTTAGCATTTGTTGTTAATGTATCTCTTACTCTGATTTGAATTGATCCCTTTTTGCCCCTCAATCCTCCCTCGATGAATATGAATGGCGTGTGGTGCAATCTCTTTCTCTCTAACGTCCTGATGGATAGAAATGCATTTTGGAAGGAAATACAATGCGAGTGCCAGAATAGCATTTTCACAGCAGTGCAGCAGACCAGGTAACCTTGTATGACACAGCAGATGTAAGGTGAAGGTATTTTGATAGTTTGAGCGAAAAAGCAGGAGACATGTCAGATAATTTCAATATCTTGGTATCAAATTTGAAGTTGATATGTTTTGTCTTACTTGAATGAACTCTTGCCCACCCTCCCCCCCAGCGACACTTGTCTCCCGCGAGTTCCGCCATCGGTTTGGCATGAGCATTCAAGAGTTTGACCGATTTCCTTTGTGGAAACGGAATGATATGAAGAGAAAGCTTCACCTTTTCTAGTTTAATTTCACCATCGTACATCCTCTAAACATGTGCACCGATAATTTGAAATCTGGAAGATTGTGTACTACCTGAAGGCCGAATGTCGACGGAACCTGCAAATTGGAAGGAACAATTTTGCTTCTGCCAAGTGATGTTATCATTGTGATTGGTAACTTAAATGCAGCCAAATGAACCAACTGCATGACCTCAAGTGCAGACTGCCTCCAGGTTAAGCGAAGGTGGATGTTTTTTTCTTTTCTCAAAGTATCTAACATGGTTCAATGTTTTCTCATATTTTATGTGCTCAATTCAGAGCAAGATCCAGAAGAATGAACTTTTTTTTTTCTTTTTACAAAGACTGGCAAGGAACCTTCCAGAGGATTGTCAAGATGTTCAAGACTTTTTACAACCATGGCTCACCATTTGTGTAAAAGTGATAGGTCAAGCTCAATCAAAGTGTCGTCTGGCTCTGCTTGCAATAGCTCTTGTTTCCTGTTACAAAAGGAAATGGACTGCACTGGGTAAAGAGAATGAACATGATAAACACCAAAGCACAATGCAGGTGCTTCAGGTAAAAACAAAAGAGGTCTCTTTTGAACGACACTGTGTGGAATTGTACTTGGATGCTTCTCTCTGTGTCCTGAGACAAACAGTAGATCCAGTCTAACTACTTTATCTGTACACCTATAAACAAGCTCTGTGGCATTTTATGAATCCTTCACTTGCTCCAACTTAACGGTGACAAAATGCAATATTTTAGTTTGTGTGTGAAGGTCAATGTGTGTTTAGCGAGTAGGCCTCCGTTGTAATGTATACATGCCATCTACATTAATAACAGGAATTCTCTATTGTAAAGACCAGACACCCGATTAATCATCCGGAGGGATTATATTATATGTACGAGGGACATTTTAACGTCAAGAGGAGCAGACTCCCCAGTTTGGGAAAGAAAACTTGAATAAGAGAAAGGAAAATAAATGTATCATTATTATCAACAAAGAAGATTGCAGATGAAATATTTAATATTTATCCATAAATGATACGATATTCCTATACACATATATTGTATTGCAAAAAGGCTGCTATACGAAGTTAGTTATAAATAGGGTAAAGTTTCTAAAAATTACAAATATTCACCGCTGTTGTCCTGAGAATAAATATTTATTTATTTTTATTTCAGTTTTATTTATTTATTATGGATTGTATGCTGCCTGGCCATTTATTATGACATGTACCTTCAACTCATTTTGTTCACCATTGCCATAATTGGACCTTCACTCCATCAACTTAATATCTGTTCAGATATACGTGTCATTAATTTTTCGTCGTCGGGCTGGGAATTGTGACATTAAATGCACTACTTATGTTCATTTGGATTGAGATATTGGGATTGGAGCGTCCAATGGAAATGCCCAATGTATTTGATGTGTTCGAAAACCATTGCATACTTTTGGTGAAGAATCGGCAAGTGCATCAAATGGAAAAAAATACCCCTACCTGGACCGCTCTTTAAGAGCCAACTAAGCCATCTCAATTTCCTCACCTCATAGTGCTGTACACTCTTCCCTCATGTGCATATATAGTTGAGAATTACTCCAAATCCCATTGAGTAGACATCTTATTAATGTGGCCAGGCAGCATCCGTATGAATCATATCTATATATATATATATATATATATATATATATATATATATATATTATATAATTATGATGATGCAAGTATAAATTATGAAATGTATATGGATTCGGGCACACGTTTAAATGTTCATTTTGAAGGCATCAAAGCTGTTGTTTTATCAATGAAACCTTAATAAACCTAAACATAATACCAAGTACTACAATGCAGCAAACTCAACCTACTCGGTAGGATAATACATGGATTGTTTTATTCAGTCATTTCCAACGCTACTCTGAAAAGGAGTTTGTGGGGATGGATTTTTTGGTGTGTGGTGGATGCATTGGGGGGGTTAAGGGATGGATTGGGGGGTTCTGTGGTGTCTGGGCGATGGGAGGGATTGAGGGGTCAGGTAGAGTAGAAAAGAACAGAGGTGGGTTTGAAGAGAAAGCACCAGGTGATGACTATTGGGATGGATTTGTGGAGCGTGGTGGATGGATTCGGGGTGGGGGTGGTGGTATGGGGGATGGTTTTGTCGGTATGTGGTACGGGGCATGGGTAGTTTGGGGGGTGGGTTTTGGCAGGAGAGGAGGATGTCCTTCCATTTAAGTTGGATCTTTTACTTGTGAAACAATTTTCATTGCAGTTGTTTGTTTGGCAAATTGACTTAGGGTGCTAGTAGCAATGCTGTATACCACACATCAGAAGTTAGAAATCGCATTGATAACCACAGTATACCGAATTGTCTAAGGTCTGTCAGTAATGTCATTTGAAGTGCCATTTACACTTGCATCCATGCAGGACACAACCTGGGTATTTTATCATTGCAGATTAAACAGGAAGCCTTAATAACATTCTTTCATGCTAAGTACACAAAAGTCACTTTTGCCATTATTTGTATGATATTCTAATCGAACATGTAAACTGTAAAGATTCACTTGTCATGCTGTGCTGAACGTAAACCACTTGAGGTACAATCAATCACAGGTACACAAGGCCATACAAACCGTGTTAATGGAGGAAACTCCGTGCAAACTTCGTGATGTTCCCATTTTAAGTATTATTTAGTTTGTAGTTGTCCATCTCACGACATTTCCCTTCTTCCGTATTCGCATGGCTACCTGTACGATGATAAAAAAAAAATTATCAGTGGCGTTATATTTTCAATAACCTTACTTTTCAAGCAACCATAGTAGGTGCTTCAGAATGGCTTTCAGTGTTGTTTTTATCTCACAATCAGATTCCCTGATTTCTCATGGGATCTGCTGGAAATCTCATGATAATTGGATCAGATGTTATGGAAGGGTTTTTGTGAGGGTCACACAAGAGATACACACTTTTGGGCATCACCAAAGTGTACATTATCTAAAGACAAATCTGGAGCTTTCACTTTGCTCAAATATGAAATTTGGACAAAGTTTGGTGGACAAGGTTGGTTCTGGAATTGGGTATTTTCTGCTTAATTTGTGAACAATGTACAATGGTGTGAACTCTGGAGAAACAAAGGGCAAGGGGGTAAAAGTATGATGAAATTTGCTCAGTGATGGACAGAATACCCCGATCACCCCCCTGTTGTCCATCGACTCTTGGTGTGCACGTCATTACGCCTACCATTTATTTTTCATTCACGACGTCCTCCAGTAATTGTTTCGATGCTAGTAATGATGATGGTTATGATGATTATGATTTATCGTGAAATAATAGAATCAGTACAATGAAAATGTTGATGTAATCAGGGCCCTGTTAAAACATCCTCTGGCCACATGACCAAATCCAATGCACATCTCACTTCTCTGGGATCGCGTCGCATTGTGCGATCATGCTACCTGATCGTGAATGACAAGTTTGAGGGTAAATTAGCGCATACGCTGGCATAAGTTGTAGGCACGCTACGCGATCGTTGACACACGTCGACATACGTTACTTGTAATTTACTCATAAGTCGAAACACGTCGACGTAATGTTTAGCATACCCGAAACTTAATTTTTAACCTATGTGTAACGTATCTCCAACGCACATTGACGTATGTAGACGTATTTGACGTCTTCCGGACGAGAGAGAGGATTATAAAAGAGACCATGAACTTTCAACATTACCTTGAATGTATATGGAAGAGAAAGAATGTCTATGGAGAGATGAATCTTATTAGAAATTATAAAACACAAACTATTCTCCAGAAGACTGTGAGAAAGAAAGATCTAACAGCATTTGAATGATAAATATATAATGAGTGATGGAATGAATACATTGCCTAATTGGGTTTAAAGTATAAGTATTTAAATAAAAAAATGGGGTTGGGGGTTTTAAGGCTCCTACCGCTGCATTAATTTTAATTGATAATAAATTAAGTTATTCCTTTGAAAGTATTTATCTTATAAATTTATCGGATCTCTATATGACCACTCCAATTGATTAAGGAAATTGACCATGTGAAAGGGAAGCGAAAGCGCAGCCCCCTGCAGAGGAGTATCATCAAAAAGGGAGGGGTTTGACGATTGTAATTTGTGTTCCAGTTTGAAAAAGGAAGAAATACTGAGTGAGCGTAAGCAAGCGAATATTGCATTGAGAAATGGGACAACTTTACTGCGTCAAATTCCTCTTTTGATACTACTGCCTATCCATGAGGAACAAAAGGTTCACAACATGTGATGTTCATACAACACAATTATGTCACATGGTTTGGCAGCCACAATTGGATTATCCCTAAAACCTACAAAAAATCATTTCTCCCAAAACCGGCTGGACAGATTCGAGGGAAAATTCTCACACATGTTCCAAGCCAATAGGTGTACAATTGTAAAGGAATAATTGAATAGGTCACATGGTTTGGCAGCTATATTGGATTGAAAGAAAAATATAATAATGTTTTCTCTGGAACCACTTAATCAAACGATGTGAAACTTCACATTTATGATCTAGTGGGATGGGGAATACATGTATTAATTTCAACTTAAACGGATGCATGGTCGGCATCCAGACTTATTTAATTTTTGATGTGGGTTCTTTTTTTTTTTGAATAAGGCTCACTGGCTGTGCCTGGATGGGTTTGGAGGGTGAGGAGTATCACTGAAATGCCAATCTATCCAGGTTCCTCTGATGACTTAATCGTTGGCTTTTGCTTGTTCAGGTTTCTTCTGATAATTCTATGCAGGACTGACCGAGTTGGTCTTCCATTTGATTTTAATTGAATTAATTTTAATCCTATTGAAATTCATTGAAATAATGATAATAATTTTTAAAAAACGTAAATGGGTCAGGGTCAGGTGTCCGATGAAAGCGGGGTTGCGTCAAAGCATACGTCTTGGTACCAGTCATCAAACTGCCAGCTGTCAATAAAGTGATCATTCTAATTATGTCTCATTAATTATTATCACACAGTACACAAAAACACCTCAACAACATAAGTCCTGGTATGGGGTCTGCAATCTCTGATTCCCCTTTTTTCTTGTTTTATTTGCAATGAGAATCATGACTGCTTTGATTCATGTAACAAAAGAAAGTAATTAATGTCAAAGAATTATTGTGTTTGCAGCATGCTGTGGCCAACTGGCCAGCCATGCCTTAAAAGAATGGAAAAGGGTACTTCAAATGCCCAATTGCTGGAAACCAAAGGTTAGTTTAAACATCTCCACTGCTTTCATGAAGCCATAGCAAAGATGAGCAAGATCAGCGCAACTACTGCTGCATGTATATTTGTCTCTGCAATTTATCCGCTACGAGATGTTAACAGTTCGAGCCGCGGACGATGTCGTTTACCGAAGGACATCGACAGAACACGTCTCGAGGTGAGTTTTTGGGTAACGGTTCGTTTAGACACGTTTTTCTGATGAGTAACGAGCATTCGGCTCTGGCTTCGTCAAGTCCTGCAATCACTGCGGACGATGTTCGTTACCGAAGGGACGTCGACAGAACACGTTCTCGAGTGAGTTTTTGGGTAACGGTTCGTTTTAGACCACGTTTTTCTGATAGAGGTACAAGCAATTCGCTCATGGCAATCAAAATTAAAGTTGTACTCAAAAGGTTCTCGTCAGATTTCAAGTCAGATAAAATCGGGTCATGAGACGGGGTTCTAGTCTTGGTTAATGCGATCTTCCAAATCGAGCCGCAAGTCATTAGATCTGATTTGAAAAATGGAGTCATGGATTTTGAGTCTCGATCAAACTCGTGAGGTCTTTTTCAGTCAGCTGGACGATCAAATTACGCAAGAGGTGATTTTTGTTCTATTTATTAAACTTTCAACATTCAAATAGTTAAGTGTAGCCTTTGGGATAATCAAGTATTTGAGTCACAACCTTTAAGTCCCCATGTGGTGAATTCCGACATATCGCATTTTTCAGTCGTATGAATCTTTGTGTCCTGAGTCAAATTAAATCTGAGTCCACAAAAAAATTGACTTGAAATTCGAATAAACGATCTTGGCCTAAGCAGTTCATGAAACTTGAATGCAAAAATTAAACTGAATGGAATATAAATTTGCTCCTCTCACCCTTCGTATTCAGCCAAGGCTTGGTGACATCCATGCTGAGGGGTGGCTTGTTTTTGAATGCATGCCCTGATACCAGCACACTGGTACTCATTTTGCCAACCTCAGAAGGATTTTACCCGGCTGATCAATCCACTTCAGTTAATTGAATGCCAACAGGGGCTCAAACTCGGACCCTAAGATCTCAAGGCCACAGCTAACCGAACGCTAAGGCCAACACCAGGCTTCTGAAATTTCTGCTCCGTGAATCAAGCAAAATCAATGAAACATTATGAGACGAAAGTTGAAAGTTAATATAGGTGTACTCGCAAAAAATATTTGTGAAAATTGCATCAAGTGAAAGCATCATCAAAATGTTTAGGCATTTTGTTTTCTGCAATGTCTTGGCTCGTGGAGCGGCTACAACATAGAAAGATCAGGAAGTAACAGAACAAATAACTCATTGGATGTAAGAACATAGCAAGGAAATGGCAGAGGTTTAAGACAGAAAGGAGATGGGAGAAAGACAGAGATTGCCGACCTGTCTGCAAAGTGAAAGTGATAAGCCCAGAGATTCAGCTTCATCACAGAAGATTCTAATAAGAGTGAAAACTTTGTTTCCAATTAAGCCCCAAGGCTGTGCATGGAAATGAGGCAGGGGCACCACGCTCAGATTAGAGAGTAGAATGAAGCTCTTGTAAGTGGATAGGAGTTCAGGTGGTACAAATGAAAGAACTTGTATGAAAGAGGATGCTCTAAACACAGACCTGGCTTTGGAGGCCAACTTGATTTGTGGTTTGCCGAAGAAATGAGCATGGCCTAATAGTGAGGCCCAGAAGTTGAAGTGACTGCCACTCTTGTCAAGAGGGTTGGGATGGTGAGAGAGAGAAGAGAAGACAGGCAGACAGCAGACAGAAGACAGAAGAAAGAGCGATTGGAAAAATATTTTTGGATTGAAAAACTATCCATTGATGAGAGAGATTGTTGATGAAGGATTCGAATAGGACTGGGACGGAACACTGCCCTTTTGGCACTCCAGCCTTGACATGGAGAGGAAAATGGGAGGGTCCCGTTGGATCCACGTGCTGACGATGAGAGTAGAAGTAGTCATTAGTCCAATATTTTTCAATTTCAAAAACATTTATTTCCATAGTTGCCAAATTCTTCTTCTTCTTCTTCTTGCTTTTTTTTCTCTTCTTCTGTATGGCAGCTTAGCTGCGGGGTGCTATCATTTCTTGAAGCGCGACCTGTGTCGCTGATGCAGTGCCTCTCTACCAGTTACACACTGGGGTTACTACATTTCGCCGACCTCGAAGGATGACAGGCTGAGTCAACCCCAGTGTCGTATTAACTCAGCGGCCACGGGATGAAACTCAGGACCCCTAGGATCCCAAGCGCATACCCTAACCAACGAAGCCAACACAAGGTTCATAGTTGCCTTATAATTACGTAAAAGAAAAATATATGAAAGTAATAATTCCAAACTTTGGTGAACATCAGAGAATAGCAATCAAATAGCACATCCAGAGGCAAATATGAGGATAATTCAGAAGCTGATGCTTGTATGATAATGCCTATGGACCTAACAATATAAATGACAAACGATAAATCGACCAGAACTAAGGAATGACAATTATGGAAACTAAGTCAAGAATAACTGTGATAACAAGAATAACAGATAAAAAGAATGAATAACAATAAGGTGAAGATTAGCAAAAGTGAATAACAAATCAATGTGTAAGAAAGGAAACTTTTCATATTAGTTCAAATTTGTTTATGAGAAGACTTAAACCGACCACAGATACTGTGCCTTTATTGCTCTCATTCTTTGCTATAACTAAGACGGGCCCATAATAACAACGAGATGCACCATGAAACCCATAACGACAGCGGTTGATAAAAAAAAATGATAAAAAAAAAAAATCATAGCTCCAGGCGAAGCTATACGCACTGAGGTTGTTTGCATTGACCAAAATTCTCCTGAAGAGCTACTTGACTGAAATCGGGAATTGAATTGTTTCAATAATTTTTTCCGGTTGCCCGATTCAAACGAAACTTGGATATTGCGCGTCAATTTGAAAAAAACACGAGAAAAGAAAGTCGAATAAATTATGTGCGTAATTTCTCACCAATTTTAATGTTATTAATGACAGAAGTATTAGATCGAATGCGATGCTTTATTTTATGCTTCAAAATAAATCGTTCTTTAGTCTATCTAAATTTTTGAGATTTTAAAATAAATCATTTCAAGAAAAAAAAAAAAAAGATAGCTCCAGCGAACTATCGCTGAGGTTGTTTTGATTGAGATCAAATTCTCCCGAAGAGTACTTGACTGAATCGGGAATTGATTCTTTAAATAATATTTTTTGGTTGCCCCGATTTGAACAAAACTTGATACTGCTACACCAAAGGAGAATGGTGAGTAACGGTGGCCCTAAAAAATTTTTGTGCTATCGTGTAAGCGTTTGGCTGTAATTTTGGGAAATACATACATACATACATATATACAAGATGAGAGTTTTAAGTAATATAATATAGAAGATCGATACACGTAATGTAATTAATAGAGAATGATGTGCGAGTAAGAAGGTAGAAATAAGTTATCTTGTGATCTTGTGAAGCATGTGGATATCATGGACTGCTGTAAGTAAGATGAAAATACTTATGGAAGAAGATTATTGATATGCTTGTATACTAATATCCCTGTATGGTAATTTATATATATATATTTTTAAAGTGTCATGTGTTGGTTTGTGACGAAAAGAGGTTGCAGTGTGGTTCCATGGATAAAAGGGTACAGATCCTTCCAATGTGCTTTTTGAAATACTGAAGTAAATGTAGCTGATTCGTATGAGAGCGTGCCACAGACAATGTTACATTATATTCAGTAAAGCTGCTGTCACACCTTGACGTTTTACCCAGCGTATGCCGACGTATGAATTGGCGAATACGCGGCACAGACGTCGAATACGTTATGGTAAGTTTTGTATACGTTTAAGACACGCTGACGCACGCTGGCATACGTATTGTAGACGCCGAGCTGCGTCGACAATTTTTGTGCATGCACAAAAAATTTGTCGACGTATGCCACGTATGACTTACACGTTCCGCATACGCTGGCCAAGTTGTAGCACGTTATCGATCGTTGACACACGGTCGACACACTTACTTGTAAGTTACTCATAAAGTCGAAATACGTCGAGGTAATGCTAGCGTACTCCAGAAACTTATTTCTACCTATGAGTAAACGTGCTTTTGAACCTAAATGGTGGTAACGTATTCTCCACGCATATTGACGTATGTGACGTATTTGACGTCTCCGGCGACCACAGAACTTACTGAACGTGTTTCTGACTTACAGCTACCGTATATGCGTATTGGCAGATTTTAGGGGAATTGGTATATAAAAATGGGTTACAGGAGGAACCCGTCAGTGTTCCAGACCCATGGTGAGCAGATGTCCATGTCACTCGAAGATGGAGGATCCGGCAAGGCGAGACAGAATACCTACTAGCTGTCTCCTCCAACATTAACATGACCTACGTCTTTGATTTGACCTGTACCAGTTGCGTGCCAATAGAGCCGGGAGAAGAAGAGGTGAACGGAGGAGAAGGAACTGGTGAGACCATGGATTCGGGAAGGCGGTTATGATTTGAATCGTCGAGCGCAGCCTTTAATAGCTACGCCACGTGATCGTCGCTGATAGCTGCCGCGCTATTGCATAAGTTAACTATTCGTTGGCATAAGTTGTGAACGCCGACAACGCAAGCATTCATTGTATAAGTTATTATAAGTTATCGGAAACGTCTGTGTACGTTTACTATACTTATGCATACGTCCACTCGTTAAGAAATACAACTCTTATAAACGCCCAAAACTGAAAAAAACCATCAATAGTTCAGTGTAGCGCCAGCGTTTTAGATCAATTTTGATACGTTCGCCATACGCTGGCTAAAATCGTCAAGGTGTGCCCGGGGCTTTAGGGAGAATTTATGGTATTATAACGGGAAGAATAAAACTACAAGGAGAAGGAAGGTACCGAAGTTTAGACAGTAAGCCGTGTTTCGAGAAACAATCTTAATCAGGTCAATGAAATGTGATTCATCCATTAAGTTGTCATCCCAAGGAAACACTGCAAAAATTTCGTCAAATAAACAAAAGTACAGGCGGTTCATTGCTGTAGAGATCAAGCAGATGAGTGTCAGACAGAGGTATGGTGGATTTTCTAAAAGACATACATTGTTTTATTGAGATTTATGGAGAGTTGTTTGATTATAAACAAGGTTAATGAGGTCCTATAAGAAGTACTGATCAAATAGTCATAAACTCAGATTGAAATAGATGATAGTTTTTATCATCAGCAAAGAGAAAAAAGATAAATAAAGAAAGAAACATTAAGTAGATCATCAACAATAATAGGAAAAGAAGAAGCCTCAAGTATAGATCCTTGGGGAAACTCCATGGCTGATAGCTTTCCATGAAAGAATTATGCTTTAACGAACTGTATATTGTTTGCCTAATAGAAGATCATCTTTAAACCATCAGGCACAACCTCGAACACCATAAAAATCAGCTTTGGAGAGAAGACTTGTGATCAATCGATCAAGGGCTTTGGAAAGTCAATAAACCCCATTACAGTGGTATACAATCTGTCCAGAGAGGGAATTTTAAATTAAATCTCGGCATATGAATAAAGCCATATCTGGTGGATGTTTTTCGATGAAAGTCAAAACCTGCTGAGCAAAATAATGTTATAGTTTGAGAGAAATTTAGTGAAGACGGTTAATAAACAAGTCTCTTTTCAAAAATTTTAGAAAACACAGGAAAACAGATATGTCTGAATTGTGAATGACCTGTCGATCACTATTTTGGAAAAACAGGGAGTAACTTTAAGCAACCTCATTCGGGAAACAAACAGTAAGAAAAGATAAATTGAATATATGCTAAGGGTGAGAAATAAAGATGTGACAGACTTTATCACAGAACGAACGAATTTCAATCAAAGCCACAACTAGTGGAACTATCTGAGCTTCCTGGCAATCTTCAATTATTTCAAAAATATTTGTTGGTACAAGGAAAAACGATGATGTATTGGAGTGTGCAATAGTCCCTGAAGTTCAATGTTAGTTGGTAGATTTATTTGCTGGTGATGCACCAAGTTAAGTAAATTATGAATTGAAGGAATTGGCAATATGGAGCAATTCTTCGTCGAGAAATATGAGATTGGCAATCCTGCCTATCGGAGCAATTTTCTGGATATCCGGCTTTATTACCTTTTGCCAAGAATGTGAAAATTGAATGGCATGGAGTTGGCTTTGGATGCCATAGGCAGAGTTTGGAGAGGAGGTGGGATGCTCATACTATTGAATGCTCAAGATGTATCGAGAGAGATGGCCCTGTCTCATGTCTGACACTGAGGAGGCCTCCAATCCAATGTTTGGGGGAAAAGCAGCATGTCAAGGTGAAGTGACCTGGTCTGATTGGATGGTTTTGAGATCAAGCCATGGAAAAAAAATAGTGTTTTATGTCGACTGCGACGATTGAGTCAGTCATCCTGATGATCGGATGCACGCTGAAAGTTTTAGTTAACAGAGAAAGATTTGCACCTTTTTTAATGATAAAGCAGTGATGTTTTTTGATTTTCAAGCAGATGGAAAGATGACCTAGGGCAAGATAGGATGTGGCAAGTGGCAGCAGAGGCAGTTTTTGGACACGTGCTGATGCCAGCATGGTCCAGTTACTAAATAGAGTCGCGGAATGTCAAGAAATTTCATCCACCTTCTCAGGTGAAAATGACACAGAGTCCAGGATCAGTTGGGTACAGCATGGTGGAATCGAGTAGAATGGGTTAATAAGAGAGAGGGTTAAGGATGCAAAGAATTTGGAAACAAACTCAGAATGAAGGCATTTGCCTTGGCGCCCTAGTGGGTCAGCTGTGATTCCATTTGAAGTGAGGAAGGGAGGAAGGGGAGCATCCTTCGGCAGACCTTGCCAAGGCCACCATAGGTTTTGGTAGGAAGAGACAAGTTTGCAAAGTTAAACTTGATGTTCGCGAGATGTTTAGATGAAAATATGGAGAGAGATGTGACTTTCACAAGCATGTGATTAAGGTTAAGCCACAGTTGCCTGTTTAGCGATCAATGGTGAGGGTTGATTCGATTTGAATTAAACCCAGTTCACACCGTGTCAGTGTCATAGCAATGCACCTTGGATGAGGATTGATGATCAAATTTTGGCCCCACTGGTTGCGTCATATTGAGGAACGGGTGTGGCTGCTGATGCAAGTGCCTTTGACATTGAGCAGGAAATTTAGAAATTTGTTTGGGTTCCCTATGATAATTTAATATGGCAATGACTGTTGTTGCAAAATGAGGGTAAGAATAAAACAGTGCCAAGGTTATGATATTTAAAATGTAAATAGTATAGTGTACATATAATGCTTGCATGTTAGACTGCGATGGTCTCTTAGCATTTGTTTGTTAATGATCTCTTACTCTGATTTGAATCTGAATCCCGTTTGCCCCTGCAATCCTCCCTCGATGAATATGAATGCGTGTGGTGCAATCTCTTTCTCTCTAACGTCCTGATGGATACGAAATGCCGTTTGGAAGGAAATACAATGCGAGTGCCAGAATAGCATTTTCACAAAACGCAGTGCAGCAGAACGCAGTAATCTTGTATGACACAGCAGATGTAAGGTTGAGAGGTATTTTGATAGTTGAGCTGAAAAAGCAGGAAGACATGTCAGATAATTTCAATATCTTGGTATCAAATTTGAAAGTGTGATATGTTTTGTTCTTACTTGAATGAACTCTTGCCGCACCCTCCCCCAGCGACACTTGGTCTCTCCGCGGAGTTCCGCATCGGTTTGGCATGAGCATTCAAGAGTTTGACCGATTTCCTTTGTGGAAACGGAATGATATGAAGAAGAAAGTTCACAACCTTTTCTAGTTAATTTCACCAATCGTACATCCTCTAACATGTGCACGATAATTTGAAATCTGGAAGATGTGTACTACCTTGAAGAGCCGAATTCGCGAGAACCTGCAAATGGAAAGGAACAATTTTGCTTCTGCCAAGTGAATGTATCATTTGTATTGGTAGACTAAATGCAGCCAAATGAACCAACTGCATGAACCTCAGTGCAGACTGCCCAGGTTAAGCGAAAAGGTGGATGTTTTTTTTTCTTTCTCAAAGTATCTAACATGGTTCAATGTTTTCTCATATTTATGTGCTTCAATTCAGAGCAAGATCAAAAGAAGAATGAACTTTTTTTTTTCTTTTTTACAAAAGAACTTGGCAGGAACCTTCCAGATGATTTGTCAAGATGTTTTCAAGACATTTTCAACCATGGCTCACCAATTTGTTGTAAAAAGTGATAGGTACAGCTCAAATCAAAGGTTCGTCTGGCTCTGCTACTTGCAATAGCTCTTGTTTCCTGTTACAAAAAGGAAATGGACTGCACTGTAAGAGAATGAACATGAAAAAAAAAATACACCAAAGCACAATTGCAGGTGCTCAGGTACAAAACACAAAGAGGTCTCTTTGAACGACCCTGTGTGGAATTGTAACTTGGATGCTTCTCTCTCGTGTCCTGACAACAGTAATCAGTCTAACTACTTTATCTGTACACCTATAACAAGCTCTGTGGCTTTTTAAATTGAATCCTTCACTTGCTTCCAACTTAAACGGTGACAAAAGCATATTTTTAGTTTGTGTGTGAGGTCAATGTGTGTTTAGCGAGTAAAGGCCTCCGTTGTAAATGTATACATGCCATCTACTTAATAACAGGAATTCTCTATTGTAAACCAGACAACGCCGATAATCACCCCGAGGGGAATTATATTTATGTACGAAGGGACATTTTAACTGTCAAGAGGGAGCAGACTCCCCCAGTTTGGGAAAGAAAAACTTGAATAAGAAGAAGGGAAATAAATGTATCATTATTATCAACAAGAAGATGCAGATGAAAATATTATATTTTCCATAAATGATACGATATTCATCTATAACATATAGTTGTATGCAAAAGGCTGCTATACGAAGTTAGTTATAAATAGGGTAAGTTTCTAAAAATTACAAATATTCACGCTGTGCCTGAGAATAAATATTTATTTATTTTTAATTTCAGTTTTTTATTTATTTATTTTGGATTGTAATGCTGCCTGGCCGTTTACTTATGACATGTACCTTTCAACTCAATTTTGTCACCATTGCCATAATTGGAAGACCTTCACTCCATCAACTTAATATCTGTCAGATATATCGTGTCATTAATTTTCGTCGCGGGCTGGGAATTGGTGACTTAAATGCACTACTTATGTTCATTTGGATTGAGATATTGGGGATTTGGAGCGTCCAATGGAAATGCCCAATGTATTTGTATGTGTTTCGAAACCATTTGCATACTTTTGTTGTGAAGAATCGCAAGTGCATCAAATGGAAAAAAATACCCCTACCTGGACCGCTCTTTAAGAGCCAACTAAGCCATCTCAATTTCCTCACCTCATAGTGCTGTACACTCTTTCCCTCATGTGCATATATATGTTTAGAATTACTCCAAATCCCATTGAGTAGACATCTTATTAATTGGCCAGGCAGCACCGTATGAATCATATATATATATATATATATATATAAAATATATATATATATATATTATATATATATATTGATGATGCAAGTAAATTATGAAATGTATATGGTTCGGGCACAGCGTTTAATGTCATTTTGAAGGCTAAAGCTGTTGTTTTATCAATGAAACCTTAATAACACTAAACAAATAATACCAAGTACTACAATGCGCAAACTCAACCTACTCGGTAGGATAATAACATGGATTTGTTTTATTCTCATTTCCAACGCTCTCTGAAAAGGAGTTTTTGTGGGGATGGATTTTTTGGTGTGTGGTGGATGCATTGGGGGGTTAAGGGATGGATTTGGGGGTTCTGTGGTGTCTGGCGATGGGAGGGATTGAGGGGTCAGTAGAGTAGAAAAGCGCAGAGGTGGGTTTGAAGAGAAAGCACCCAGGTGATGACTATTGGATGGATTTGTTGGACGGGTGGATGGATTCGGGGGTTGGGGGTGTGGTATGGGGGATGGTTTGTCGGTTGTGGTACGGGGCATCGGGTAGTTGGGGGGGTGGGTTTTTGGGAGGAAGAGGAGGATTCCTTTCCCATTTAAGTTGGATCTTTTACTTGTGAAACAAATTTTCATTGCAGTTGGTTTGTTTGGCAAATTGAACTTAGGTGTGCTAGTAGCAATGCTGTATCCACCATCAGAAGTTAGAAATCGCATTGATAACCATACAGTATACCCGAAATTGTCTAAGGTTGTCAGTAATGTTTTGAAGTGCCATTTACACTTGCATCCAGCAGGACACAACCTGGGTATTTTATCCATTGCCAGATTAAACAGGAGCCTTAATAACATTCCTTTCAGCTAAAGTAGCACAAAAGTCACTTTGCATATTTGTATGCATATTCTAATCGAAAACATGTAAACTGTAAGATTCACTGTGTCCAATGGCTGTTGCTGAACGTAAACCATTGAGGTAATCAATCACCAGGTACAAACAAGGCGCCTGACAACCGTGTTAATGGAGGAAACTCCGTGCAACTTCGTGATGTTCCCATTTTAAATCATATTAAGTTTGTAGTTTGTCCATCTCACGACATTTCCCTTCTTCCGTATTCGCATGGCTACCTGTCGATGATAAAAAAAAATTATCAGTGGCGTTATTATTTTCAATAACCTTACTTTTTCAAGCACCATAGTAAGGTGCTTCAGAATGGCTTCAGTGTTGTTTTTAGTCTCACAATCAGATTCCCTGTTTCTCATGGGATCTGCTGGAAATCTCATGATAATTGGATCAGATGTTATGGAAGGTTTTTGTGAGGGCACCTAGAAGATTACACACTTTGGGCATCACCAAACAAAGTGTACATTATCTAAAGGACAAATCTGGAGCTTTTTCACTTGCTCAAATATGAATTTGGACAAGTTTGGTGGAGGCGGAATATGGACATTGTCTGGAATTGGTATTTTCTGCTTAATTTGTGAACAATGTACAATGGTGTGAACTCTGGAGAAACAAAGGGCAAGGGGTAAAAGTATGAAATGAAATTTGCTCAGTGAATGGACAAGAAATACCCGCCCATCACCCCCCTTGTTGTCCATCGACTCTGGTGTGCACTCATTACGCTACCATTTATTTTTCATCACGACGTCCTCCAGTAATGCGAATGCTAGTAATGATGTGGTTATGATGATTATGAAATTATCGGTGAAAATAATAGAATCAAGTCAATGAAAATGTTTGAGTGTAATCCAGGGCGCCTGTTAAACTCCTCTGGCCACATGATCCAAATCCAATGCACATCTCACTTCTTGGGATCTGGTCGCATTGTGCGATCATGCTACTGATCGTGAATGACAGTTTGAGGGTACAATGCTTGTTTCCTTCTGTCCTTGGAGTGTCCCCTTTCTCTGCTTTACTGCCTGTGGTTTCTGAAAGCATGCTGTGTTGGACGCAATTATTATTATTTTAATTTCTGATTATAAATTTGAGTCTTTGGACTTGCTTGATCAAACGCGTTCCTTTTCAGTGTTGTACATTTTTCTGCTGATGATTCTTTGAACGTTAAAGAATGATTGAAAACTTTTATCCAAAATTTTATTTTATGGTCAAAAATTCCAATTTTCTCTGTTGGTGTTTTCTTATAAAGCACTGTGTTGAGACTGGCGCGATGATTTATTGGATTATGCAGAATCTGGAGAGATGAGGATTGTATTGTATTTACGAAGACCATTCATTTATTCCACAACGAGGTGTTCACATCAGCCAGGACCACCATTGTTTTGGTTCGATATACAAGTATTATAATTTGTTGAGAAAATATATTTTATTAACTCATTATATATGTAACTTCATATTGAAAGAATATTAATTTTTTTAAATACAGAAAACTCAGTTCATGGAAGAGAAAACATCACGGGTTCACAAACTGATGACGAAGGGGGCAGGATGACGAGGACCGCATACGACTATAAGTCGGTAGAGTAGAAAAGGACAGGTGGATTAGGGAGAAAGCACCAGGTGATGACTCTGGAGGGTTTAATGGCACGACACACGGGAATTCTTGACATAGACGAGAAATGAAAAGGGAGAGGCAATTTTCACGTTAGAATTGGGAAGGGAATCAGGTACAGGACACCTGAAGAAATGCGTGCGACCTAGGAAATGCGAGACGAGACAGGAGGAGGCCGAAATTGGAAGCAAAAGGAAAAAGATGAGTTTCACGGCAATCACATGCGGTCAGCCTTCTTTAGACTTTTGTGGCATATCATCGTTAGTAAGACATTGTGAATGTCCTCGTGTTTGTGAAAATGTAGTGGCATGGATTGGACATCATGGGGGAATATTAAATCCCCTTGCACACTTAAATATGACAGGACACAACTTCAAGAGAGTATTTAAATAAATCAATGTGTTGTTACACACACAAAACAACAGGCAAACAGGATCAATTGGAATGATGTTGGCATTATCTTTATCCATTGAGAGACGATTTAGAGAATATTGGAAATATACTTGCATGTAAATCATTTGCCATGCAGATCAAACTAAAAGGAATTAAAATATTGTACAAATAAATCGATCGTGGGAAATAAAAGCCATTTGTCTAAATTTCTCGTGGATTGTCTTCCCATCGGCTGTAATCACTTCATGAGTGGCTGATACGATAGCCTACAGGTACACACATTCACCACACTAAGACTGTTCTAGCCTGGGTTACACAGCAGGGCGTCATCAATGTGTGTGCTGTCCGTCGATGGGGGTTAAACGGGAATTTCCCTGTGTTCATCATTCGTTGTGGAATTAAAAGATCCCATGGTGTCCTTCATGAAGAGTTGGCGAGCTATCGCCATCAACCTGAAAAAGTTAGAATTCCTGCCCAACCGAAAGAGGGCACTGCGTCAGTTGGCACGCCACACCCCAGTCATGTTATGCACAGCCATAGTCTTGGTGCTGGCATCTGAAAGAAGGAAGGAAAGACTTTCATTCGAGTTCAAATTTGGGTCAAAGGAAACAGAAGATCAATCGCTTGCTTTTCTTGTAATTTTCTTCTTTCCTGGAAGAATCTGACAGAAAACATATTGATCCACAAATGTGAAGGCTTAACCAAATTTTTTTTGTTTTGATTAATAAGCTCTTTCTCATTATTCAATACCAGCAAATACCAACCTGTCGCTTTACTGATGGGAACACTGAGAGGGAGGGGGGGGGAGGGAAGGGAAGGCAGACGTGTGGAGTGGAGGCATCAATTACATTCACACTGTCTCATTAAATGATTCTTGCATAGAATAACAGTGAAGATGACAAAATAACAGTCTGAAATCCATTTTTTACCGCTCATCACCACGAACACTGTCCAGATGGAGAGATAGATGGATGTGGGGTAGGGGGAGTTGTCAGAGAGAATATGTGCTGCTTTTTTAATACACACACACCGCGTTTAGGCTGATGTCGGGATTTCCGGGAAATCAAGAGGAGGTTGGAGTCAGTGTGATTACTGACTGCAGTCCGCCATGTGTACGACCCAAAACCTTGAGTAGCTTTCACTGAAGAACAACGTACAATTTTGAAGACATTCAGGGAGATGTTCACAAAATTAATGCTTTACAAACATGCTGCGTGTGATGGGTGGAAAAAAAAATTGCTGGTATTTAGAAAAAAATGTTAACACGGTAAACGACTCAGAAATCGGCGTATCAATAATATTTTTGCTTTGAAACTCACAAGGAAACATGTAACTTATAAAGGCAATCGATTGAGCCAACATGCTGTAGAAACGCGGGCATGAGGACAAAGGAAAAACGCATGAAAAAACTCCATAATGATACATGATGAATCTTTGCCTACCAGCGGCAGCCCGTATAAGGGGGGTGTCTGTCAACACCTGAACGTTTAGCCAGCGTATGGGTCAAGGTCTCAAAATGTATGTAAAACGGCTGGCGTAGCTGAAACTATTGAGTTTTTTTTTTAAGTTTCTGGGTGTATAATTAACGTGTGCGACGTAATGCATAACCTATTAGTAAGTACACACGAACGTTTTAAATGACCATATAGAATAATTAATACCAACGAATGCTGAAGCGTGTTGTCGGCGTTCACAACCTATGCCCACAGATAGTCCTAACTTATGCATAGCGCGGCAAGCGTATCGCCACGATCACGTGGCGTAGGCTATTCAAGGCTCGGCTCGACGATTCAAACATAACCACATAGACATCGAGTGTGAAAGCCACTGTCACACCCTTGACCGTTTTAGCAGCATATGCCGATGTATGAAAAATTTGCCGAAATTACGCTGGCACAAACGAGGCCGTCGCCCCCCCCCCCCAATACAGTTTGGGTAGTTTTGTATACGTTAGAGCACGCGGCAATACTCGTAGTACGTCAACGCTGCATATACGCCGCATACGCAGTACGTCGAGAAATTTTCAGCATGTTGAAAATTTCTCGATCGTACTCGACGTAATGACACACGTTCCGCATATAGCTGGCAAAGTTTAGGCACGCTACGCGATCGCTTTGACACACGTCGACAAATACGTTACTTGTAATTTACTCAAAGTCGAAACAAGTCGACGTAATGTTTAGCAACCGCGAACTTAATTTTAGACTCTATGGTGTAAAGTATCTCCAACGCACATTGACGTATGTATGTTTTTTTTTTGAGACGTATTTGACGTCTTCCGATCGACCACAGAACTTACTGACTTGTTTTCTAACTTACAGCTACCGTAGCAATGGCGTATTGCAGCGTTTAGGGGAAATTGGTTTTTAAAATGGGTTGACAGGATGGAACCGTCAGTGTTTCAGACTCATGTTTTATTTTTTTTTTTTTTTAGTTGAGTGTGATCTTTTTTTCCGCATTTGTTGGCGTATTCATAACGAGTTGGACAAATGCATAACGTATTCACTTAACGTACAAGAACGTTTCGATAACTTATAGTAACTTTATACAACCGATTGCTTAGCGTGTTGTGGCGTGTGTCAACGATTGCGTAATGTG
>CM068953.1:10955603-10971749 GCA_035128595.1 Eptatretus atami | reverse complement strand
CATGGCATGTCGACACACCCACGGAGAGTCCCGACAGATCCGAATCTACCCATATGTACCACATCCATGTGTACTGTACACGTACCTTGACCTTGTAGTAACTGTCGATTGGACATCCCGATCAGGACACGAGCTGTACTGTACAGCTTGTTAAGTGGCTTAAGCACTCAAGCAAGCATTCCAACAGAATGCTTGGCTTGGCAAGGGATTACCAATTGCCATCGATGCAACTCTGTACTCGGAAACGCCCAAGCAATGTCCGAATTGGACAAATCAACACTTTTTGAGGAGTGGGAACTGCTGATGCTTTCAAATCTGGAGCCTCCATTTTGTAATATGCTGAGTTTAGAGATTTTCTTGGTTATTCATCTATCTATAATTCCAGCAATCTCTGTCTGTCTGTATGCGACCGCCGTTTCTCGACGACCGCCGTCCGATCTGATTGAAACTTCCAGGAATATTGCCGGGGACCCGCGGATGTGCCTTTTCGAGGTTTGATATTAATCGGATGAGCGGTTCCAAAGTTACGGCCATTTATCTGTCGACCAATTACAAGACACGGTGCTATGACGTACAATTAATGTTTATTTATTTCTTTATTTTTGCACGATTGACGTCACAATTCTTCTTCTTCGTTTGGTATGACGTCACAATCGACGCTGGGACCTGAGTATTTGCCTTTTCAAGGTTTGATATTAATGTCTGTGTGTCTGTATGCGACCGCCGTTTCTCGACGACCACCGGTCCGATGTGATTGAAACTTGCCAGGAATATTGCTGGGGACCGCGGATGTGCCTTTTCAAGGTTTGATATTAATCGGACAAGCGGTTCCCAAGTTACGGCCATTTATTTACCAAACCAATGACAAGACACGGTGCTATGACGTCATGAATGACGTCACAATTGATGTTTATTTCATTTTAAATTAAACTAAACGAACTCTTTATATTCCTCATCACATGCTCAGGCAAACAGGGATCACAACAATTTAAAGGACACACAAGGAAGATTAAACACGGGATTTTAAAGATTACTCCTGGAATCTTTCATTTATACAGAAAAGTGCCGTTAGAGAAGACAGCCGGCTAAAGAGGAATGATGATGGCAAGAGGGGGGTGGGAGAAGAGGGGGTGAGAGCGAGGGGGGTCACAATTCAAGAGAGGGGAGAAAGGAGGTGGCGAGAGAGGGGGAAAGAGGGGGCGAGAGAGGAGGGCGAGAGAGAGAGGGGGAGAGAGGAGGGGGAAAAGAAAAGGGCGAGAGAGGGGGGGGCGGATGTGCCTTTTCAATGTTTGATATTAATCGGACAAGCGGTTCCCAAGTTACGGCCATTTTATTGCTTTTTTCAGTGTTGGAAAGGTAGACATTTGGTAGACATTTGTGAATACATTTACAGAGGGGCGAGCGAGGAGGGGGGAGAGAGGGGGGCATCACAATTCAAGAGAGGAGGGGGGAGAGAGGGGGCGAGATAGGGGGGAGGAGGGGGCAAGAGAGGGGGGTGAGAGAGAGGGGCATCACAATTCAAGAGAGGGGGAGAGAGGGGGGGGTGAGAGTGGGGGCGAGAGAGAAGGGGGAGAGAGGGGGGCAAGGGAGAGGGGGGAGAGAGAGGGGAGGAGAGAGAGGGGCGTCACAATTCTTCTTCTTCTTCGTTTGAT
This sequence comes from Eptatretus atami, assembly GCA_035128595.1. Classification (NCBI taxonomy): domain Eukaryota; kingdom Metazoa; phylum Chordata; class Myxini; order Myxiniformes; family Myxinidae; genus Eptatretus; species Eptatretus atami. Next base: position 10,970,097 of record CM068953.1, on the reverse strand, counting down.
ATGATGTCACAATTGACGCTGGGGACCTGAGTATGTTTCCCAGGTGTTTCCCAAGTTATGGCCATTTATGATACGGTTGGTCCGATCTAATTGAAACAATGCCCCAATCCAGTCGTCGTTTACGAGAGCGAAGGAATGAAGCTGCACATACTGGCACGCACCTATGGGCCGCATCTACGGGCCTGCACTAGTATGTGCAAATGAAATAAAGCCACAAATACTGGTGTCTCCAGGCGTTTATAAGCACTGCAATATACCCAGCGATTCGTAGCTGCAATGACAGCCATTCAATAATATGAGTGAGGAAAATGAAAAAAAAAACTAAATCGTTGCGGCCTGTTGCAAGTCAAGGCATCGTTGAGCAGGCCAAAAAACATGGCGGCTTCAGACACCAGCGACGTTACCCAGGAAACACCTTAAGACCCCAGACAGCGAGGTGGCCGTGGATCACCTGATGATGGATATAATTAAATAACGCCGTTAATTATCTTCAAAAGGGGTGTTTTAATTAACCCAAACATCCAATTTTCACTCTTGCACTTCCGTGGAGCTTTCTTCGTTCGCATGCAAGTTTCAGGATGCTCGGTTGTATGGTTTTGGAGTTATGGAGGTGACACACACACACACACACACACACACAACACACACACACACACACACACACACACACACATTTATGAGTATAGATAAGTCTGATCCGCATGTACATGCATAACACAAAAGCACAAAATACGCACACATGCAAGCGTGCCCCACACATGTAAATGTCCAAACACATGTGATATATTTTAGAACCACATATGATACAAAAACTCAAAAGTTTTCTTTATTTTCAAGTCTGGTGATTGAATTTGAATGTGAAATAAAATGATGACTTCACAGGAGAAAGCTCAATTTGTCGAATGGTTCATGGAGATGAAATCCGACACGCAAGTTCAGCGTAATTTCAACACAAGGTATGGAAGGAATCTGCCATCGCAGACTTGTTCTGTAAGCTCACCTTTTACTCGTGTTCTGTTTGCACGTTTTTGGAGTAGTGCATTTATAGCAATTTTGAATTTGCGTTCATGAGCATTTGGAATTCCGCGATTCAAGTTCGTGGGTAATGCTGTGATTTAATTTTTGCAATGAACATCATGAAAACGTGTTCGTTATAACAGCTGATGCTGGTTAGATAGATTGCTTCCCTCGCCCTCAGTAACTTTCTGGAAACCCGCCATCTTAGCTTCATGCGTTTGGTGAAGTGTTTACCATTTTGTGCGTGAATTTTGCTGATGTAATGTGTAGTTTTTGCAATCATGAATGGAAAGCATCCGTGGTGTAGTGAGGTTGGTAGTGTGAGCAAAAGACAGAAGAAGGCCATCACTATTGAAGTAAAAATGGATGTTTTCAGATGGTATGAAAGAGGTGATGGTACAGCTGGTATGAGGTGTGCGCTGGGCCTTGGCGAGTCCACGTTGCGAACAATAAGAAATAGTGCAGAAAAGAAAAAAGAATGTGCTAAATGTGGAACCTCATTTCGTGCGACCAAGACATCATGTGCCTGTCAGCATGCTTGTGATAAAAGCAAAGGCCAGAAGCATTTTTAATGACTTGATAATGAAGGTGAAGTGAAGCCATTTAATGCTAATTCTGGGTGGTTTTCGAACTTCCGGAAGCATTACAACTACCACAACATCAAAATGACCGAGAGGATGCTGCTGCCGACACTGATGCCGCCGATAAATTTCCTGCATTTCTCGAGGCCATTATCGAGGAAGGTGGATATTCTCCAAAACAAATTTTCAACATTGATGAGACTGGTCTATTTTGGAAGAGGATGCCATGTGGGACGTATATTTCTCGTGAGGAGAAGAGCGCACCTGGGTGTAAAGCAGTGAAAGATCGCTTCACACAGTTTTTGGAAGGTGACGCTGAAGGCGATTGTAAATTGAAGCTGTTAATGGTTTACCATTCAGAAAATCCCAGGGCGATGAAGGGATATGTTAAAAAATGTTTGCCTGTCTATTGGTGTTCAAATGCCAAGGGCTGGAGAACAAGCAAAATATTTTGTGAATAATTTAGCTCCCAGCTTCTGACCGCGTTGAAGGAATATTGTGAGAATTTTGGTGTTAAAATTCTCATCCTCCTCAGTAATGCCCCAGCTCATCCATAACGAAAGCATTAAGGTTGTGTTTCTTCCACCCAACACGACATCTCTAATTCAACCCATGGATCAGGGAGTGATTGCTGCATTCAAGGCGTATTATCTCCGAATAACATTTGCAAAACTGGTGAAATAAACTGAGAATAATCAGATGACTGTAAAGGAATTCTGGAATGCCTATACAATAAGGATGCTCCATGTAATGTTGAGGAGTCTTGGAAGGAAGTTACCCATTCCTGCATGAACGGTGTATGGGGCAAACTTTAAAATGGTGTATTAATTAAAAAAAGAAAAGCAGATCAAGGAAGCTCAGACGACTTTGTTTTCCTTTTTTTTCAAAAAAAGGATGGGAAAGAACATCCAAAGGACGATGCCAGTGAGCCCTCGATATCTCGTGGTCAAAAAGCCAAACCGCATCTCGTACCCTCTCCAATTCAACATCCATCAACATCATTAACACCACCATCTTCACCAAGGTCATCTGACACAGATGATCCCCTTCCTCCATAACTCCTCCACCTCCTTCCCCGAAACACTTCCAGAAACAAGACCAGCAGCAACAGGTAACGCAGTGTTGACATCCCCTTTCTTGAATTTTTCAATTTCATTTGTTAGAATTTATGAGATGCAGCAGTACTCTGGAGTGTTTTCACAATTTTTCATTGTTTATATCTTAAACATGACAATTTAAAGAAAATAAACAACTGTAATAGCAAAAATATGACCAAAAAAATGAGGATTGATGCAGCACTCCCCCGAACCTCCACCGATTACATGATTTCTTATGGGGAAAATGGTTTTAATTTACACATTTTTATATTTACACAAAACAAAAGCTTTGAATGCCTGCAATTTTTGTTCTAAATCAATATGCTGAAGTGGAAACGCATGTTTTTCTTGAAGTTGTGTGTATTGTAGCTTGAACTGCGCAAAACAATACATTTTACAAAAATCCTATTCATGCAAAAACGGTCTAATTTGCCGAAAACAAGCATTTCTCAGAACTAGAAAGCTTTGTCTGACTCCACTTTTTGTTCCAAATCAATATTCTGAAACACAAACGTGTATTTTTTTTGAAAGTTAGAAATAGTGTGTATTTTAGCTCTAACTATGCAAAACAATACACTTTACTGAAAAACCTTATTCACACTAAAATGGTCATATTTGCCTCAAGTGAGCGTTTTTCACAAAGCAAAGATTTGCCTGATTCCAATTTTTATTCCAAATCAATAATGTGAAACAAAAATGTGTATTTTACTTGACATAATATGTATTTCAGCATGCACGACCCAAAACAATACATTACATTGAAAAACCTTATTCATGCAAAAACGGTCTAATTTGCCTCAAACAAGCGTTTTTCACAAAACAAAAGCGTTGCCTGACTCCAATTTTTGTTCCAAATCACGAGTCTTAAGCAGAAACACGTGTTTTTCTTGAAATCATGTGTATTTCAGGTTGAACTATGCAAAATAATACATTTTACTGAAAAACCTTATTCAATCAAAAGCTGTCTAATTTGCCGAAAGCAAGCGTTTTTCACAAAACAAAAGCTTTGCCTGACTACAATTGTTGTTCGAAATCAAGATGCTGAAGTGGAAACGGATGTTATTCTTGAAATAGTGTGTATTTTAGATTCAACTTCGCAAAACAATACATTTTACAAAAAAAACTGAGAAATGCAAAAATGCTCAAAATGAGCCTAAAATAGGCGTTTGTCACAAAACAAAAGCATTGCCTGACTCAATTTTTTGTTCTAAATCACTATTCTCAAGTGGAAACGCGTGATTTTCTTGAAATCATGTGTATTTTAGCTTAAACTTTGCAAAACGATACATTTCACAGAAAAAACTTGTAAACACAAACATGGTCAAATTAGCCTAAAACAAGTGTTTTTCGCAAAACAAAAGCATTGCCTGACTCAACTTTTTGTTCTACATCACTATTCTGAAGCGAAAACGCATGATTTTCTTGAAATAGTGTGGAATTTAGCTTCAACTTCGAAAACGACACATTGAACAGAAAAAACTTAAAATGCAAAAATGGTCAAATTAGAATAAAACAAGCGTTCTTCACAAAACAAAAGCATTGTCTCAATTTTTGACTCAATTTGACTCATTGACTCAATTTTTATGCCTCCGCACCAAGGGTGCTGGAGGCATTATGTTTCCGGATTGTCGGTCCGTACGGATTTTCGTTTATGCGATAACTCAAGAAGCAAATTGTAGAATTTCATCAAACTTGGTAAAAAGGTAAAGAAAGACAGGGCAATTAAGTGATTAGATTTTGGGCCAGCTGTGATAAAGGTCAAGGGTCAAGGTCAAACTCAGAAATTTTACTGTTTAGCCCTAACTAAAGAAATATTGGACAGAATTTCATCAAACTTGGCACAAAGGTAAAGTTAGACAGGTCAATTAACTGATTAGATTTTGGGCCAGATATGATAAAGGTCAAGAGTCAAATATGTCAATACTCAAGTGTTTGTGCGGGAGAGAGGAGGCATACCCATCGACTGCGCACAGTCAAATTACTCTAGTTTGTTCTAAATCACTGTTCGGAAGTGGAAACACGTGATTTTCTTGAAATAGTGTTGATTTTAGCTTCAACTTCGCAAAATGAAACATTGAACAGAAAAGACTTAAAAAGCAAAAATGCTCAAATTAGCCTAAAAGAAGCGTTTTTCACAAAACAAAATCATTGTCTGACAACTTTTTGTTCTAAATCACCATTCTGAAGCGGAGACGCGTGATTTTCTTGAAACAGTGTGTAATTTAGCTTCAACTTCGCAAAACGACACATTTCACAGAAAAAAAAACTTATAAACGCAAAAATGGTCAAATTCGCCTCATACAAGCGTTTTTCACAAAACAAAAGTATTGCCTGACAACTTTTTGTTCTAAATCACTACGCTGAAGAGGAATATCGTGATTTTCTTGAAATAGTGTGTATTTTAGCCTAACTTCGCAAAACGATATTTGACAGAAAAAACTTTTCAATGCAAAAATGCCCAAATTAGCCTAAAAAAGCATTATTCACAAAACAAAAGCATTGTCTGACTCAATTGTTCGTTCTGAATCACTATTCTGAAGAGGAAATAAGTGATTTTCTTGAAATAGTGTGTATTTTAGCCTCAACTTCGCAATACGATACATTTCACAGAAAAAAACTTAAAACGCAAAGACGGTCAAATTAGCCTCACAGAAGCGTTCTTCACAAAATAAAAGCATTGCTGACTCAATTTTTTGTTCTAAATCACTATTCTGAAGCGGAAACACGTTATTTTTCTTGAAATAGTGTGTATTTTAGCTTCAACTTCGCAAAACAATACATGTCACAGAAAAAAAGTTGTCACATGTCACAATACATGTCACACCAAAAACACAAAATGGTCAAATTAGCCGAAAACAAGCATTTTTCACAAAACAAAAGCATTGGCTGACTCGATTTTTTGTTCTAAATTACTATTCTGAAGCGGAAATACATAACATGATTTTCTTGAAATAGTGTGTATTTTAGCCTCAACTTCGCAAAATGACACATTTGACAGAAAAAACTTTTCAACGCAAAAATGCTCAATTAGCCTAAAACAAGTGTTATTCACAAAGCAAAAGCATTGTCTGACTCAATTGTTTGTTCTGAATCACTATTCTGAAGCGGAATAACGTGTTTTTCTTGAAATAGTGTGTATTTTAGCCTCAACTTCGCAAAACGATACATTTCACAGAAAAAACATTTCAATGCAAAAATGGTCAAATTAGCCTAACATAAGCGTTATTCACAACAAAAGCATTGTCTGACTCAATTTTTTGTTATAAATCACTATTCTGGAGCGGAAACGTGTGATTTTCTTGAAATAATGTGTATTTTTGCTTCAACTTCGCAAAACAATACATGTCAGCAAAAAAAAGTGAGAAACAAAAAATGGTCAATTAGCCTCATATAAGCGTTCTTCACAAAACAAAAACGTTGTCTGACAACTTTTTGTTCTAAATAACTACTCTGAAGCGGAAACCGCGATTTTATTGAAATTGTGTGTATTTTAGCTTCAATTCGCAAAACCATACATTTCACAGAAAAAACTTACCAATGCAAAAATGGTCAAATTAGCCCAAAACAAGCGTTTTTCACAAAACAAAAGCATTGTCTGACTCAATTGTCTGGTCTGAATCACATTCTAAAGTGGAATATGTGATTTTCTTGAAATAGTGTATTTTAGCTCAACTTCGCAAAACTATACATTTCACAGAAAAAAACTTGCAAACACAAAAATGCTCAAATTACCCTAAAAGAAGCGTTATCACAATACATAAGCATCGGCTGACTCCATTTTTTTGTTTCAATCACTATTCTGAATACGGAAACGCGTGATATTCTTGAAATAGTGTGTATTTTAGCTTCAAATTCGCAAAACGATACATTTCACAGAAAAAACTTAAATGCAAAAATGGTCAAATTAACCGAAACAAGAGTTTTTCACAAAACAAAAGCGTTGTCTGACTCAACTTTTTGTTCGAAATCCCTATTCTGAAGCGGAAACACGTGATTTTCTTGAAATAGTGTGTATTTTAGCTTCAACTTCGCAAAACCATACATTTCACAGCAAAAAATTATCAATGCAAAAATGGTCAAATTCGCCTAAAACAAGCTTTTTTCACAAAACAAAAGCATTGTCTGACTTAATTGTTTGTTCTGAATCACTATTCTGAAGCGGAAATACGTGATTTTCTTGAAATAGTGTGTATTTTAGCCTCAACTTCGCAAAACGATACATTTCACAGAACAAACTTTTCAAGGCAAAAATGGTGAAATTAGCCCAAAATAAGCGTTATTCACAAACAAAAGCATTGTCTGACTCAATTTTTGTTCCAATCACTATTCTGAAGCGGAAAATGTGATTTTCTTGAAATAGTGTGTATTTTAGCTTCAACTTCGCAAACAATACATGTCACAGAAAAAAAAAAGTTAGAAACACAAAAATGGTCAAATGAGCCGAAAACAAGTGTTTTTCACAAAAAAAAGCGTTGTCGGACTCAATTTTTTTGTTCTAAATCACTGTTCTCTGAAGTGGAAACGCGTGATTTTCTTGAAATAGTGTGTATTTTAGCTTCAACTTCACAAAACACTACATGTCACAGAAAAAAAGTTATAAACAAAAAATGGTCAAATTAACCGAAAACAAGCATTTTTCACAAAACAAAAGCATTGGCTGACTCGCGTTTTTGTTCTAAATTACTATTCTGAAGCGGAAATACGTGATTTTTGAAATAGAGTGTATTTTAGCCTCAACGTCGCAAAACGACACATTTGACAGAAAAAACTTTCAACGCAAAAATGCTCAAATAGCCTAAAACAAGCATTATTCACAAGCAAAAGCATTGTCTGACTCAATTGTTTGTTCTGAATCACTATTCTGAAGCGGAAATACGTGATTTTCTTGAAATAGTGTGTATTTTAGCCTCACTTCGCAAAACGATACATTTCACAGAAAAAACCTGCAAACGCAAAAATGCTCAAATTACCCTAAAATAAGCGTGATTCACAAAACATAAGCATCGGCTGACTCCATTTTTTGTTCTAAAATCACTATTCTGAAAGGAAACGCGTGATATTCTTGAAATAGTGTGTATTTTAGCTTCAACTTCGCAAAACGATACATTTCACGAAAAAACTTAAAATGCAAAAATGGTCAAATTAGCCGAAAAAAGTGTTTTTCACAAACAAAGGCGTTGTCTGACTCAACTTTTTGTTCTAAATCACTACGCTGAAGCGGAAATACGTGATTTTCTTGAAATAGTGTGTATTTTAGCCTCAACTTCGCAAAACGAATACATTTGACAAAAAAACTTTTCATGCAAAAATGCTCAAATTAGCCTAAAACAAGCGTTATTCACAAAACAAAGCATTGTCTGACTCAATTGTTGTTCGGAATCACTATTCTGAAGAGGAAATACGTGATTTTCTTGAAATAGTGTGTATTTTAGCCTCAACTTCGCAATACGATACATTTCACAGAAAAAACTTAAAACGCAAAGATGGTCAAATTAACCCTAAAATAAGCGTGATTCACAAAACATAAGCATCGGCTGACTCCATTTTTTGTTCTAAATCACTATTCTGAAGAGGAAATACGTGATTTCTTGAAATAGTGTGTATTTTAGCCTCAACTTCGCAATACGATACATTTCACAGAAAAAAACTTAAAACGCAAAGAGGTCAAATTAGCCTCACAGAAGGTTTTCACAAAATAAAAGCATTGCCTGACTCAATTTTTTTGTTCTAAATCACTCTTCCTGAAGCGGAAACACGTTATTTTCTTGAAATAGTGTGTATTTTAGCTTCAACTTCGCAAAACCATACTTGTCACATGTCACAATACATGTCACAGATAAAAAAACACACAAAATGGTCAAAATATATCCGAAAACAAGCTATTTTTCACCAAACAAAAGCATTGTCTGACTCAATTGTCTGGTCTGAATCACATTCTAAAGTGGAATATGTGATTTTCTTGAAATAGTGTGTATTTTAGCCTCAACTTCGCAAACTATACATTTCACAGAAAAAACTTGCAAACAAAAATGCTCAAATTACCCTAAAAGAAGCGTTATTCACAAAACATAAGCATCGGCTGACTCCATTTTTTGTTCTAAATCACTATTCGAACGGAAAACGCGTGATATTCTTGAAATAGTGTGTATTTTAGCTTCAACTTCGCAAAACGTACATTTCACAGAAAAAAACTTAAAATGCAAAAATGGTGAAATTAGCCCAAAACAAGCGTTTTTCACAAAACAAAAGCATTGTCTGACTCAATTGTCTGGTCTGAATCACCATTCTAAAGTGGAAATATGTGATTTTTCTGAAATAGTGTGTATTTTAGCCTCAACTTCGCAAAACTATAACATTTCACAGAAAAACTTGCAAACACAAAAATGCTCAAATTACCCTAAAGAGCGTTATTCACAAACAAAGCATCGGCTGACTCCATTTTTTGTTCGAAATCCTATTCTGAAGCGGAAACACGTGATTTTCTTGAAATAGTGTGTATTTTAGCTTCAACTTCGCAAACCATACATTTCACAGAAAAAACTTATCAATGCAAAAATGGTCAAATTCGCCTAAACAAGCTTTTTTCCACAAAACAAAGCATTGTCTGACTAATTGTTTGTTCTGAATCACTATTCTGAAGCGGAAATACGTGATTTTCTTGAAATAGTGTGTATTTTAGCCTCAACTTCGCAAAACGATACATTTCACAGAACAAACTTTCATGCAAAAATGGTCAAATTAGCCCAAAACAGGCGTTTTTTTCACAAAACAAAAGCATTGCTGACTCAATTGTCTGGTCCGAATCACCATTCTTAAGCGGAAATATGTGATTTTCTTGAAATAGTGTGTATTTTAGCTTCAACTTCGCAAAACCATACCATTTCACAGAAAAAAACTTATCAATGCAAAAATGGTCAAATTGCCTAAAACAGTTTTTTCCACAAAACAAAAGCATTGTCTGACTTAATTGTTTGTTCTGAAATCACTATTTCTGAAGCGGAAATACGTGATTTTCTTGAAATAGTGTGTATTTTAGCCTCAACTTCGCAAAACGATACATTTCACAGAACAACTTTTTCATGCAAAAATGGTCAAAATTAGCCCAAAACAGGCGTTTTTTCACAAAAACAAAGCATTGCTGACTCAATTGTCTGGTCGAATCACATTCTTAAGCGGAATATGTGATTTTCTTGAAATAGTGTGTATTTTAGCCTCAACTTCGCAAAACTATACATTTCACAGAAAAAAAACTTGCAAACACAAAAATGCTCAAATTACACTAAAAGAAGCGTTATTCACAAACAAACGCAGGCTGACTCGATTTTTTGTTCTAAATCACTATTCTGAAACGGAAACGCGTGATATTCTTGAAATAGTGTGTATTTTAGCTTCAAATTCGCAAAACATACATTTCACAGAAAAAAACTTAAATTGCAAAAATGGTCAAATTAACGGAAACAAGTGTTTTTCACAAACAAAAGCATTGTCTGACTCAATGTTTTGTTCGAAATCACTATTCTGAAGCGGAAACACGTGATTTTCTTGAAATAGTGTGTATTTTAGCTTCAACTTCGCAAAACCATACATTTCACAGAAAAAAACTTATCAATGCAAAAATGGTCAAATTCGGCTAAAACAAGCTTTTTTCACAAAAACAAAGCATTGTCTACTTAATTTAATTGTTTGTTTTGAATCACTATTCTGAAGCGGAAATACAGATTTTCTTGAAATAGTGTGTATTTTAGCCTCACTTCGCAAAACGATACATTTCAGCAGAACAAACTTTCAAATGCAAAAATGGTGAAATTAGCCCAAAATAAGCATATTCACATACAAAAGCATTGTCCTGACTCAATGTTTGTTCGCAAATCACTATTCTGAAGCGGAAAAAGTGTGATGTTCTTGTGAAATAGTGTGTATTTAGCTTCAACCTTCGCAAAACATACATTTCACAGAAAAAAACTGAAAAACACAAAAATGGTCAAATTAGCCTCGTACAAGCGTTCTTCACAAAACAAAAGCGTTGTCTGACTCAACTTTTTGTTCTAAAATCACTACGCTGAAGCAGAAACACTATGTTTTCTTGAAATAGTGTGTATTTTAGCTTCAACTTCGCAAAAACATAATTTCACAGAAAAAAACTTCAACGCAAAAATGGTCAAATTGCCTAAACAAGCGTTATTCACAAAAACAAAGCATTGTCTGACTCACTTTTTGTTCTCAATCACTACTCTGAAGCGGAAACACGTTATTTTCTTGAAATAGTGTGTATTATTAGCCTTCAACTTCGCAAAACAATACATGTCACAGAAAAAAAAGTTGTCACATTGCACACCAAAAAACACAAAAATGTCAAATTACCGAAAAACAAGCATTTTTACAACAAGGCATTGGCTGACTCATTTTTTGTTATAAATACTATTCTGAAGCGGAAATACATGATTTTCTTGAAATAGTGTGTATTTTAGCCTCAACTTCGCAAAAGACACATTTCACAGAAAAAACATTTCAATGCAAAAATGGTCAAAATTAGCTAACATAAGCGTTTTCACAAAACAAAAGCATTGTCTGACTCAATTTTTTTGTTATAAATCACTATTCTGAGCGGAAACGTGTGATTTTCTTGAAATAATTGTGTATTTTAGCTTCAACTTCGCAAAACAATACATGTCAGCAAAAGGTGAACAACAGAAATGGTCAAATTAGCCTCAATATAAGCGTTCTTCACAAAACAAAAACGTTGTCTGACAACTTTTTGTCTAAATCACTACTCTGAAGCGGAAACACGCGATTTTCTTGAAATTGTGTGTATTTTAGCTTCAACTTCGCAAAACCATACATTTCACAGAAAAACCTTATCAATGCAAAAATGGTCAAATTAGCCCAAAAAAGCGTTTTTCACAAAACAAAAGCATTGTCTAACTTAATTGTCTGTCTGAATCACCATTCTGAAGTGGAAAATTTGATTTTTTGAAATAGTGTGTATTTTAGCCTCAACTTCGCAAAACTATACATTTCACAGAAAAACCTGCAAACACAAAAATGCTCAAATTACCCTTAAAGAAAGCATTATTCACAAAAAAAGCATCGGCTGACTCCATTTTTTGTCTAAATCACTATTCGGAAACGGAAACGCGTGATATTTCTTGAAATAGTGTGTATTTTAGCTTCAAATTCGCAAAACATACATTTCACAGAAAAACTTAAAATGCAAAAATGGTGAAATTAGCCAAAACAAGCGTTTTTCACAAAACAAAAGCATTGTCTGTCTGAATCACCATTCTAAAGGGAAAATGTGATTTTCTTGAAATAGTGTGTATTTTAGCTCAACTTCGCAAAACTATACATTTCACAAGAAAAAAACTTGCAAACACAAAAATGCTCAATTTACCTAAAGAAGCGTTATTCACAAAACATAAGCATCGCTGACTCATATTTTTTGTTCGAAATCCCTATTCTGAAGCGGAAACACGTGATTTTCTTGAAATAGTGTGTATTTTAGCTTCAACTTCGCAAAACCATACATTTCACAAGAAAAAAAACTTATCAATGCAAAAATGGTCAAATTCCCTAAAACAAGCTTTTTTTCACAAAACAAAAGCATTGTCTGACTTCATTGTTTGTTCTGAATCACTATTCTGAAGCGGAAAACGTGATTTTCTTGAAATAGTGTGTATTTTAGCCTCAACTTCGCAAAACGATACATTTCACAGAACAACTTTTAAAAGGCAAAAATGGTGAAATTAGCCCAAAATAAGCGTTATTCACAAACAAAAGCATTGTCTGACTCATGTTTTGTTCAAATCACTATTCTGAAGCGGAAAATGTGATTTTCTTGAAATAGTGTGTATTTTAGCTTCAACTTCGCAAAACAATACATGTCACAGAAAAAAGTTAGAAACACAAAAATGGTCAATAGCCGAAAACAAGTGTTTTTCACAAAAACAAAGGTTGTCTGACTCACTTTTTGTTTTGAAATCACTATTCTGAAGTGGAAATGCGTGATTTTCTTGAAATAGTGTGTTACTTTAGCTTCAACTTCGCAAAACTAATACATTTCACAGAAAAAAACCTTAAACACAAAAATGGTCCAATTAGCCTCGTACAAGCGTTCTTCACAAACAAAGCGTTGTCTGACTCAACTTTTTGTTCTAAAATCACTACCTGAAGCGGAAACACATGCTTTTTTCTTGAAATAGTGTGTATTTTAGCTCAACATTCGCAAAACATATATTTCACAGAAAAAACTTTTCAACGCAAAAATGGTCAATTTGCCTAAAACAAGCGTTATTCACAAAACAAAAAGCGTGTCGGACTCATTTTTTTGTTCTATATCACTGTCTGAAGTGGAAAGCGTGATTTTCTTGAAATAGTGTGTATTTTGCTTCAACTTCACAAAACATACATGTCACAGAAAAAAATTATAAACCACAAAAATGGTCAAATTAACCGAAAACAAGCTTTTTTCACAAAACAAAAGCATTGGCTGACTCCTTTTTGTTCTAATTACTATTCTGAAGCGGAAATACGTGATTTTCTTGAAATAGTGTGTATTTTAGCTCAACTTCGCAAAAACACACATTTACAGAAAAAACTTTTCAACGCAAAAATGCTCAAATTAGCCTAAAACAAGCTTATTCACACAACAAAAGCATTGTCTGACTCAATTTTTGTTCTGAATCACTACCTGAAGCGGAAACGTGATTTTCTTGAAATAGTGTGTATTTTAGCTCAACTTCGCAAAACATACATTTCACAGAAAAAACTGCAAACGCAAAAATGCTCAAATTCCCTAAAAAAGCGTATTCACAAAACAAAGCATGGCTGACTCCATTTTTTGTTCTAAATCACTATTATGAAAAGGAAACGCGTGATATTCTTGAAATAGTGTGTATTTTAGCTTTCAACTTGGCAAAACGATACATTTCACAGAAAAAACTTAAAATGCAAAAATGGTCAAATTAGCCGAAAACAAGTATTTTTCACAAAACAAAGGCGTTGTCTGACTCAACTTTTTGTTCTAAATCACTACGCTGAAGCGGAAATACGTGATTTTCTTGAAATAGTGTGTATTTTAGCCTAACTTCGCAAAACGATCATTTGACAAAAAAAAACTTTCAATGCAAAAATGCTCAAATTAGCCTAAAACAAGCGTTATTCACAAAAAAAAGCATTGTCTGACTCAATTGTTTGTTCGGAATCACTATTCTGAAGAGGAAATACGTGATTTTCTTGAAAGTGTGTATTTTAGCCTCAACTTCGCAATACGATACATTTCACAGAAAAAAACTTAAAACGCAAAGATGGTCAAATTAGCCTAAAAAGCGTTTTCTTCACAAAATAAAAGCATTGCCTGACTCAATTTTTTTGTTCTAAATCACTATTCTGAAGGCGAAACACGTTAATTTTCTTGAAATAGTGTGTATTTTAGCTTCAACTTCGCAAAACCTACTTGTCAATGTCACAATCATGTCACAAAAACCAAAAAACACAAATGTGAAATTATATATCCGAAAACAAGCATTTTTCACCAAAACAAAGCATTGTCTGATCAATTGTCTGGTCTGAAATCACCATTCTAAAGTGAAATATGTGATTTTCTTGAAATAGTGTGTATTTTAGCCTCAACTTCGCAAAACTATACATTTCACAGAAAAAAAACTTGCAAACACAAAAATGCTCAATTCCACTAAAATAAGCGTTATTCACCAAAAATAGCATCGGCTGACTCCATTTTTTGTTCTAAATCACTATTCGGAAACGGAAACGCGTGATATTGCTTGAAATGTGTGTAATTTT
>CM068953.1:10914278-10945091 GCA_035128595.1 Eptatretus atami | reverse complement strand
CCTTTTTTTGTTCTGTGGTATTGTTTTTGGCCGAGTTGAAGTATCCACTATTTCAAGAAGAAATACATTTTTCCGGGCTTCAGAGCGTGGATAGAAAAGAAAATTGAGTCAACAATGTTTGTTTTGTGGAAATCCTTGTTTTATGCTAAAGTTTTGACCATTTTTTCGCATTGATAGTGTGTATTTTTCTTGAAATGTATGGTTTTATTGTGGAAGATATATGAGCATAAATACACACTATTTCATAGAAAATACCCGCATTCTTGGCTTCTGTGTGTTTAAAACAAAAGTTGAGTCAGCATGTTTTTGTTTTATGAAAGCCTTGTATTTGGGGCATAAATTTACATCTATTTGTGTTTACCTAAGTTTTTTATGCGAGTATGTAAGTTTTGTGCAGTTGGAAGCTGAAATACTATTAAGAATAGACATGAAGAGCGTTTATACACACAAGGGGTTCCTGAATGGCTGTAAGATTGGTGAAACAAAAAAGATTTGGTCAGTGTAATTAGCTTTTGGTTTTACGAGGGCATATGAGTTATTGATCGTATTTTAATGGCGATAAGTTTATGTGTTGTTTAGTGATTTGATTATTGCGAACTTAAGAGCTAAGCTAATCAACGAGTTATAGAAAACCAGTATTCTAAGTTGAGAAGAGAGTTAGTAGATTTGACGAAAATTGGTCCAGACAATATTTTCTTTTGTGAAAAACATTTGTTGTTCGGTAATTTGACCTTTATTTTTGCGTTGTAAGTTTATTTCTGTGAATGTATGTTGTTGGCGAAGTTTTGAGGCTGAATAACATTTTACAATAGAATCAAGTTTGCACTTCAGAAATGGTGAGTGAGACAAACATAGTCAGATAATGCTTTTAGTTATGTGAAACGTTGTTTTAGGGCTAATTTGGACACGTTTTTGCATTTGTAGTTTTTTTCTGTGAATGTATCGGTTTTTGTGAAGGTGAAGCTAAATAAGGTCTCCAAGAAATCATGCGTTTTAAGATTAAGATATGTGATATCAAGAAACAAAAAATCGAGTCAGCCGTATATATGTTTGTGTGAATGAGCTATTTAGGGGTAATTTGGAGCCAATTTATTATGCAATTTACAAGAGTTTTTTTTCATTTGTGTATATTTGTTTCGTTTTAGCGAAAGTTAGGGCTAAATAACATTAGGCTATTTATTGAAAATCGACGCGATAGTAAGGCTCGTTTCAGAATAGTGAATTTAGACAAAGATCGAGTCGGCCGACTGCTTATTGTTTTGCGAAATACGTTCTTTTAGGGTATTTGAGTATTTTCGTTTGCGAGTTATTTTTTTATTTGTGAAATGTATCGTATTTGTCGCTAGAAGAAATAACGACACTTTAATATCAAAACTTCATTATTTGGTTTAAAAGGATGATTTCAACAAAACAGTTGAGTCGGCAATGGCTGTTGTATTGGTGAAAAATATGGTTTGGGCTAATTTGAATTTTATATTGATTGGATAGGTTTTTTCTGTGCATGTATGGTTTTGCGAAGTTTGAAGAATATAAATTACACCTATTTCATAAAATTCCAGTGTTTAAATTGTCAAGCGTGTGTTTAGACAAAAGTTGAGTCAGACAATACTGCTTTTGTTTGGTGAAAGAACGTTGGTATGAGAGATAATAGTAATATTAGAAACACGATTATTATGTGTTTCTAATTTTTTTGACTGTTGTACATGATATGTGTTTTTGCGAAGGGTGAACATATCCATTATTTAAAGAGAGATAACACGGAAGATATCGCTCCGAGTGTAATAGTGATTTTTACAAAAAATGAGTCAACATGCTTTTGGTTTTGTTGAATAACGCTTATGTGTAGAGCTGAATTTGACTATTTTTTGCGTTGAAAGTTTTTTTCTGATAGAATGTATCGTTTTGGTCGAGAGATAGAAGGCTAAAATACACACTATTTCGAAAAAACGTTTTCGCTTACAGAAATAGGCGATCAGAGAAAGAACACTATGTTCAGAGCAATATGCTTTGTTTTGTGAATAAGGAGATGTTGAAGGTAATTGAAGCTTTTGTGAGCGGTTGAAAAAAGTTTTTTTATTTGTGATGTGAAGATTATGCGAAGATTGAGAGTTAATCCACTTTTCAAGAAGATAGCAGATTCGCTTCAGAGTCGTGGATTTAGAACAAAAAGTGATCAGCAAAATTATTGTTTTGTGGAAGACGCTTGATATGAAAGGCTATGGTTGAGCAATATTAATTTGTGATATTTAAAGTTTTTTAAATGTGAGGTATATGTTTGTCGAGTTGAATTAATATAATCAAATTAAGGATTTGCAACTGCACATTTATCAGATTCAAATAGTGATTTCAAACAAGTTGAGTTCAGATCACGCTTTGTTTGTGAAGAGCGCTTGTTAGAGGCTAATTTGGACCATTTTGGTGTGTTTTAAGTTTTTTTTTCAGATGAAATGGTGTTTTGCGATGTGAGCTAAACACAAAGTACTTTAATGTCCGTGTTTCCGCTCAGAGTATAGGTGATTGAGAAGCAAAAAGTTGTCAGAATCAACGCTTTTGTTGTGAAGCGCTTGTATGAAGGCTAATTTGACATTTTTTTTGTTTCTAACTTTTTTTTTTGGTGTGACAAAAATGTATTGTTTGGAAGTATTAGATTATGGAAAATCACACACATTTATTATGCAAGAAAATAAGCACGTTTCCGTCGGCAGAATGGGTGGATATATCCAAAATTGAGTCAGTACATGCTTTGTTTGTGAATAACGCGGTTAGGGCATAATTTGACCATTTTAGAGGTTGAATGTATTTTTTCTGTGAAAGTGTATATTTATGGCTGACGTAGAGGGGCTTAAAAATACAGCACTATTTAGAAAACCGTATTTCGCTTGCAGATAGCGGTTAGAACAAACAATGTGATCAGTACATCCCGCTTTTTGTTTTGTGAATAAGGTGCTTGTTTTAGGCTAATTTGAGGCATTTTATGACGTTGAAAAGTCTTTTCTGTCAAATGTGTCGTTTTGCAGAAGTTGAGGTTAAAAAGTAACAGTGGTATTCAAGATAGATCATGTATTTCGCGTTCAGAGTAGTGATTTATGAAGAAAGTTGAGTCAGACAACGCTTTTTGTTTTGTAGAAGACAATCTTTGTTTTGCGGCTGATTTGACACTACATTTTTGTGTTCTATACTATTTTTTTGTTCGGTAGAGCTGTATTGGGTATTTGCGAAGTTGAAGCTAATTATACACACATTTCAGAAAATCACATGTTTCGTTGAGAGAGTGTTAGACAAGAAATTGAGTCAGACAATGCTTTGTTTTGTGAATAGCTATTGTTAGTGCTAATTTGAACCATTTGCATTGGGAAAAGTTGTTTTTTCTGTGAATTATATGGTTTATTAGGCGAAGTTGTCTAAAGATACTTCTTCAATAAAATCGTGTTTCGCTTCGCGGATACGTGATTTAGAAAAGTTGTCAGACACGGCTTTTTGTTTCGTGACGCAAGCTTATGTCGAGGCTAATTTGACGCCTTTTGTGTTTTTAACGTTTTTTTCTGTGAATGTATAGTTTTGTCGAAGTTGAAGCTAAATAAATATAAAATTATCAAGACACGCATTTTCGCTTCAGCAGACGATGATTCAGAAAAAAAATTTGAGTCAGACAATGCTTTTTGTGTGAAAACGCTTGTTTTCAGACAAATTTTGACCATCTTTTTGCGTTGAAGTAGGCGTTTTTTCTGTGAAATGTATGGTATTTTGCGAAGTTAGACGCAAATACACAGCATTTACAAGAAATTCCACGTATTTTTCAGGCTCAGATAGTGACTCATAACAAACAATGAAAGCAACAATGCTATTTGTTTGTGGAAAACGCTATGTTTTATAGCTAATTTTGACACATTTAGTGCATTGATAAAGTTTTTTGCTATGAAATGTATGGTTTTAGGAAGTTGAAAGCTAACAATACACAGCTATATGTACAAGAAAATCACGCCATTTCTGCGTTCTGAATAGATGATTTCAGCAAAGTATGTGAGTGCAGACAATGCTATTGTTTTATGAAAACCGCTGTTTTGGCGTAATTTACCCATTTTGTTGTTTCAAGTTTTTACCTGCGAAGTGGTCGGTTTTGCTGAAGTTGAAGCTGAAGTAACAACTATTAGAGAAAACCTGCGTTGCCGCTTCAGAGTAGTGAATTTAAGAACAAAAATTGAGTCAGACAATGCTTTTGTTTTGTTATAAACACAAAAATGGTCAAATTAGCCGAAAACAAGCGTTTTTCACAAAACAAAAGCATTGTCTGACTCAATTTTTTGTTCTCACTCACGATTCTGAAGTGGAAACACGTGATTTTCTTGAAAGTGTTTATTTGAGCTTCAACTTCGCAAAACTATACATTTTACAGCAAAAAACTTACAAATGCAAAAATGGTCAAATTAGCCGAAAGCAACGTTTTTCACACAACAAAAGCAATGTCTGACTCAATTTTTTGTTCGAAATCCCTATTCTGAGGTGGAAACGCGTGATTTTCTTGAAAGTGTTTATTTTATTATTAACTTCCCAAAACGATCCATTTCACAGAAAAAACTTGTAAATGCAAAAATGGTCAAAATAGCCAAAAACAAGCGTTTTTCACCAAACAAAAGCATCATCTGACCCAATTTTTTGTTCTAAGTCACTATTCTGAAGTGGAAACGTGTGATTTCTGGAAATAGTGTGTATTTTTGCTTCAACTTCGCAAAACGATACGATTTCCAAAAAAAAACAACTTATAAATGCAAAAATGGTCAAATTTGCGTAAAACAAGCCTTTTTCACAAAACAAAAGCACTGCCTTACTCAATTTTATGTCCAAAATCACTATTCTGAAGTGGAAACGCATGATTTTCTTGAAATACTGTGTAATTTCGCTTCAACTTCGCAAAACGATACATTTTACAAAAAAAAATTGTGAACCTAAACATGGTCAAATTTGCGTAAAACAAGCGCTTTTCAGAAAACAAAAGCTTTCTGACACCAATTTTTGTTCTCAAGCAATATTCTGTAGGAGAAACGCGTGATTTTCTTGAAATAGTGTGTATTTTAACTTCAACTCCGCAAAACAATACATTTTACAAAAAAAAAAACATTCACGCACAAATGGTCTAATTTGCCTCAAATAAGCGTTTTTCACCAAACAAAAGCTTTCTCTGACAAATCAGAGAAAAGGAAGACATTAGAGGTTTGGGTGGTGGAGGTGTTCAACCCACGTCTCTTGGGTTTGGATTTGTTAACCGCCAGCGAATGCAAAATGTTTGTGGCCCAGGGTGTCATGCAGGTGGGTTTCGAAGAGCTGCCACTAGGGCAGTGGTTTTCAAACTTTTTTTAGTGGCGACCCAAAAGATTAAAAACCCAATTCATAATATATAAGATAAGATTTAATATGACACAAGAACATTTACTGTTTACTTTATTCACCATCGTCATGTTTTCATAGACGAGTAAACGGAGAATAGCCGAAGTATCCAAATAGTACAGTTGAATGTTTCAGAAGTTTAGTCCGAATGACATTTGATTATATCAGTGAGAAGGATGAGCTTGTTTTTCAGAAACAAACTTCTCTATTCGTGGAGAACTAGATGACAATGCAGGATCATATATCTCCATTTCTAGGCGATTTCTGTACTTTGTTTTAATCACCACCATGGTGGAGAAGACTGCTCACACAAAGTATGATGAAGGATATGGCATGAGAACCTTAATGACGCGCCGTGACAGGGTCGGGTACGACAGCATTTTGCACCAGAATGTAGACAACAATTCATCACCGCACAAGAGCCGGCGCTCCTGAATCCTGCTGGAGCTGTACAAGCTCTTCCTGTGCTGTATCATCTTCATCAGCAATCGAGTCCAGTGGAGCCGTGAAAGGGTCCCGAACCGCAGAAAAGGACGACACATCCAGCTCAGGGAAATAGTGCTCGAACTGTTCAATGAGCGACCGAAGGTGACGTGCTATCTCCCCAGAAAGACTGTCGAGCTCAGTATCATCGTACTGGCAGGTCGTTAGATGCTCCACCAGACGGGGGAAAAGGCTGAAGTGCTTAACAGCTGCTTTGTCTGCCAGTAATTTTAGAGTCGCCAGAAATCCGCTCATTTTGTCGTGAAAAATCATGAGTTGGCGTCTTTGCCTTGAGGGAGCGGTTGAGGACATTGCGACGTTCAAAGATGTCAACGAGATAGCACAGTTCTGACAAGCCAAGATTCCGACTCAAGCAATGCCTACCATGCCGTTTCCCTTGGTTGCGTAGGAACTCCTTCAGTTCATCTTTGAGCTCGTAAACGCGCAGAAGAAGGTTTCTCGAGATAAACTCTGACTTGAGTGTAGAATAGTAAATTCTTATGGTCGGCATCCATCTCCTGGCAGAATAGCCTGAATAACCTAGTGTGGAGGGCGTCTGATTTGATGTGATTCACATTTTTACGATTTGAAGAGCACGCTCTGCAAGGTTCTGGCAAGGTACGAGAGGCGAGCGCTTCTGGTGAATCATGCAGTGTCCATGGAGGTCTGAGGAGCCACCTCAAGCAATTTAGCCTTGAATCCAGAACGCACTCCTAACATTGCTGGCCGCGCCGTCTGTTGTAGAACCGAGCAACTTTCCGAAGTCCAGATCATGGTCAGGATAAACTGCTCTACTTTCCCAAAAATGTCCTCGCCTTTGTGGTGTGCGTCCAATGGTTTGATGAGCAGAGGCTCATCGACAAAGTTATCAGCCTTGATGAAGCGGACCCAGACGATGAGTTGCGCATACGGCGATATCAGTGGACTCGTCCAACTGTATGACGTGCCACGGCGATTCCTTGATCTTCTGTACGACCTGAGCCATTACGTCCAGCACTCATATCTTCAATTCTGCGTTGGATGGTGTTGTCAGAGAGGGGTATAACTGCCAGTTTCTTCGCCCTTCCTCCCAACCATCAGAGATACCATGTCCTTTGCACGTGGCAGCAAGAGTTCTTCCGTAATGGAGTGAGGCTGTTTAGTCTTGGCAACATGGAGCGACACTCGATCGAGGCCTCTAATGCCCGAGAATTGGTCTGATGGCATGTACCCTCTCTGTCAAGACGCGTATTCTTGAGTGCAAGAAGTTTCCTCTCAAAGACGCTCTCTCCTTATCCTGATAAGGCGCATGTTTGTAGTCAATGCCTCTGCAACTTATTTTGTTTCATAGACTCCGTAGAAAGCACTTCAAAACAAATCACACACTGAGGCCTCTGTGCCCCACTTTTATCCACCACGTAGTAAAATCCAAGGTCCAGAATTTATCCTGGTAAGAACGTTCTCGAGATTTACTGGTGGCCGGTGCTCGCATCACAAATAAGGTCTTGAGTCGTACGTGGAGACGTGAATATAGACGTTAATGATAGAGTCAGAGTCTGAGTCTGAGAGGCCATGGATCAAACCACTTTTCCCGCCAAAATGAACCGCCCTTCAGCGAGCCCGCATATCGGCTGGATCCCATTCGTCATGTTGCGCCGGTTCCCATACTTTGAATGAACCGTTTATATTACATCCCGTAAAAGCGAAACCGATCGAAAATAGACAATTTTTTTCCGCTGCAAGCGAACGCCGCGCCCCACGAAATTTGCTCGGCGACCCCACTTGGGTGTCGTGCCCCGGTTTTGAAAAACCAAGCACTAGGGGGTGTGAGCACGGAAGAGAAGGTGGAGCTGGAGGCTTCTGATCCAGTGTCCATTCCCCGGGTGCCGGGGCGATCGTCCCGACATGGCGGGCTCACCCAACCTGGCGGGAATGGACACTGTGGTGTGGTTGAGCAGCTGGTGGGGCAACCAATCCCAGGCTTGGTCATGGGCCGTACCCTTGTAAATACTGACAGGCCTGTGGTGGCTGTCAGGGTAATTAATGTTTGCACAGAACCACACACTATAGGACGGGGCACGAAGATGGCAGACTGTACCCCAGTTATTCATGCCGCAGAGGTGAGAGACTAGAACATCTGGCCGGATCGACCCCAGAGGAAATCTCTGGAATGTGATTGGAATTGGTCCGATCCCATTTGCGAGATGATAAATCAGTCGTGCAGATTTGGAGGAAGCCCAACGGGAGGCCTTGCACAAACTGATTAACCAGCATTTTGGAATCTTCTCTTTGTCTCCCGAGGACATTGGACGTATGGGCCTGGTGAAACATCAGATCCACATCGGTGAGGCTTGGCCTATTCGTGAGCCTGCCCGGCAGCTCCCTTGGGGCAAAAGGGAGGAATCTGACGAGCTGGTAGAAAAGATGCTGAGTGCAGGCGTCATTGAGTCCTGGGAAAGTCCTTGGATGTCACCTGTTGTGTTGGTTGAAAAGAAAGATGGGACTACGTGTTTTTGCACAGACTATCATCAGCTTAAAACGTGACACTCAAAGACTCCTGTCCTCTGCCTAGAATTGACGATACCCTCGATGCCATTGCGGGCTCAAATTGGTTCTCAACTTTGGACCTCAAGAACGGGTATTAGCAGGTGGAGATGGACAAGACAGCGAATAGACTCGTCCGGTTTTCCAGAAATAACACGTTTCGGGGCATTTTTGAGTAAAAGTGGGAACCAGGACTTTTAACCTAATTTAAGTGTGCTGATTCTGAAAAAAATTCATTTTGAAAACAAAATGGCCCTCAAGTTATAATGAATTGCCCCCTTCTTTGAAACTCGCAGTCTCTGGTGAGATTCTAACAATACAATTTCAAATATTTCACAAGTATTTATTGCAGTACATTTGCTTTCAAGTAAAAATGGTAGTAGTTCTTTATATTTTAAAAAACATTTCTGTGTGGTATGCCTCATGTATGCACAAACACACAAGCTTCACAAACCGTTCATACATGTAGTTTCTTCCTGTTTCCTACATCCGCACATTGTAGTGCAAGGCATGTCAGCTTTACGACACTTGCAATGGAAACTTCTGCACTGGTTACAACATGAACAGCAGACAAATTCCAGGCATGCATCTGGGACAGGACTACGTGACATTAACTTCGGCTGAAGTCCTGCAGTAGTCCGTTCCCAGCTCATTTCATCGGGCGAAGGAAGATTGGGCTCAGGACAATGGGCATTTCTCCAAATCAGTGCTTGGTAGTGTACTCTCATCAAATGAAACTGTAGAGCATCACTCGGTGGTGGTAGTGATTCTGGTTGTCCACACTGCGTAAACATATGGTGGCGAAAAATGTCAACTGAATCTGTGTAGGTTGCATTGTAGACCCTGTACATAAATGTTTCTGCTGATATTCTTGTCTCATCTGTCTGTTCTCCTTCTCCGAGTCCACGGAGCAGTGGGGAATATCTTCCATGTTGACCGTTTGCTATGATTTGATAAATATGATGTGTCGCAACCGGTGAGAGCATGAAAAAGCAGGAACGAAGTTGAAGTACACGGCCTCAATAGGTATATACTTCCGCTTTGTTGATGTACTAGACATCACCAGAGAGATGTACATTACATACGGGGGAAATGAGACGAGTAATGGGAGCATGTCTGTATCCCTTGCATGATCAACAACTGTGCTGGAATTACTTTCTATGGCATGCAAGACCATTCTTGTGTCGGCCTCTTCATGTCTTGCCCTTAGAGAAGAAACATCAGTTGTCACTTTTGATGACTGAACTTCAAGTTCATCTTGAAATCCTCCTGCTGCTATTATCTCCTTGTTGTGTGGAGCATTTGAGATGCGTTTCTCTCAAAGAAATCTGGCAAGATATGCCTTGTTTTCAGGAAGGGCCATGAAATTTTCCCAGTTTCTTGGTAAAGGGATGTCAGGACCTTCAGCAATGTGTCTGATTGGCCATGCAGACTAACTCTGGAGTGCTCTTGTGTTGCACTTGACTGACTCATGTCTGTATCTGTCAAACACAACTTGTATTCTGTCATACGGGAATCCGATTTGTCGGACTGATCTTACAAATATGTCTGCTAAGTCACCAAATGGAACTGCCCCAGAAGGTTTTCCAACAAGATGGCGTGATAGATCAGGGCACGATGAAATGGCTTTCCTTTGATGCAGGAAGATGGTACGATTATCGTATTCGTGCTGAGGCGATTTTGGCTCTCGTGGTGAAGCAAGACGCTGGCCTTTGGCTCTTGGTTGGGTCGTGACGAATGGACCCTGAGCTTATGAGAGGGTAGTAGTAAACACGGTATACATTGTATAGTTAATTGGTATTGAGAGAAAAGAACGCTTAAAAATTTCAGGGGAATTTTTTTCTTTCTTTTCTGAGAAGACTCGATGCGTGCATGAAATGGCGATGATTGTACTCGATCATGACCCACTGGAAGGAAGTGAACTGGGGGGAGTGTTGAGTGATAATAATAGGGTAGGAGCATCCCCATCCCAACTGTCAGTCCCTCCATCCCCCACAGTGGTGGAGGATGGGACGCAAAGAGCGGGTGCAATGTCCAACCAAGACTTGTTTCATTTATTAATGGAACAAATGAATAAACAAAGTGAACGATTGGAAAACAAAATGAATGAACAAAGGGATGAAATGATAGAACAAATTAAAACCAAATGATATAGAACAATTAAAAGAACACCAAAATTTTTTTTTGGAAACGACGACGAAATTCATGAACAAACGAATGAAATGGGGGAAAAGTTGGAAGAAGAAATTGGGTCAACAAATAAAATAATGGACAAAGTAAATGAGGACATGGAAGGCTATCGCACCCGTGTAGATGCCATAATGCTATGGCAGGTGGAGGAATTGGGATTTTGTAAGCAGGGGTGGTGGTTTGGCTGAGTCGGTGCAAAAGTTGGAAACTTGTGTAAGAGAACAAGAACTGGTGTTAGCTGATAAAGGCTTATGGGAGCCACATTTGACTGGGGAAAGGATGGATGAGATGTTGCAGGAGCAGCTGAACACTTGGGACAATATCTTCAAGGGAGAGGTTTGAGAACCAAAAGTTTCTGTTCGTCTCAATGGTGACACATTGATGATTCTGTTGAGACCATGCTAGGGCTGACTGACTCGTAGGAAGTTGGGTCGCACTTGCTGCACTTTGACATTGGGGATGTTCCTGAACAGGATCGAGCAGATTTGGCAGAGCCAATGTTTGAACCACTTGCAGGACATGTAGAGGAGGAGAGTTGCAGTGATGGTAGCTTCCTGTTGGTTGAGCGAGAGGCTCATCTTGAATTATGCCAGAGTGAGACAAGTACAGGCTTGGAAGAGAAACAGGTCCGCATTTGCATCTTGGGCATCCACCAAGAACAAGGTGCCAACACCGTCTGGGTTTTGGGGGTAGATTTAGGAATTTCATGGGAAAGATAGGATTGTATAGAGCTGCTTGGTCCGTGGATGTGTGGGAGATATCTCAATGTAAATTAAGTCGGGAAACTGTGAGCTTAAGTGTTACTTGTCACCAAATGGGGGGTGGTGCTGTGTTAATTCGGAAGGGTCGAAGACTAATTTGTCCCAGTATGTGATTACCCCCTGTGACCTTTTCCTACGTTTTTGCATTTACAAGCCAGCAATAACAAGAATTACGTTTTTATAACAATACCAACAGCAGCAGAAACTGTGCTAGCGAGCAGGAAGAAACCACGCCTTCTTGTTTCATGCAAACAAGCAACGCCCTGAGGCTTATGATTGATAGGTGGATGTCAGAAGGTTCGGTGGTGACGTGAGTGAGGAGATGGCGGTTGCAAGAGAAGGGCATTACGGTTGCTTCTCCTCGACAGGACAAAGAAGGCTGCCTGATTCTCATGTTCGTGCTGTGTGAATTTGCCCATGTACTGGGGCAAGATGCAAGCCATTGACTGTTCCGCTGAGCCTTGGAGTGAGGAGGGAAGGAGAGCATGCCTCGTGGCCTGCTCAGAAATTGTCTCGTCGTGTGGGCCATCGATGTGAACAGACCGGGTGCAAGAGAGGAACGGACAGCATATTCACTCGTAAGAAGCAACAGGGCAGTTCGTGAGCCCTGACGTCGAGTGCCATCTCCGAATTGCTTCGACATGGTTCGATCGTCAAGTCCTAAAAGATCACTCTTGGACCCGAAGCTAAGTGCCGGGAGAAAGGGAGGATTTTTCTTTTATTTATTCTTTTGCCCTTGTCCGTTTTTTTGACTGAGTGTGGAGGTGCCTCAAATAGGAAATTAGATTTAGTTTACCTCACTTTCTGTTTCTATTATCACTTGTATTATTACCATCGCCGAAGGAGAGGGTATTGCATTTGGGCCCGTTTGTTGGTCTGTCTGTCAGTTTGTTTGTCCGCACAGAGCTTTCGTGTTTTTCTCTGCAACCGCGTCGGATTGAGATGAAATTTTTACCATTGGTGCGAGTACTCATGTAGAATGTTTTCATGATAATTATGACATCATAGGTCACGTAGTGTGGCAGCCACATTGGAAAAATACTGGAAAAACTTTCGACCTCTGTATCGCTGAAACCGCACCAAGGAAAAAACTTGAAACTTGGCACCATAGCAAGTACTCCTCAGTCCTCATGGAGAATGAGTTTGATTTTTATGACGTCATAACTGCATATGTGGAATGCCACATCCAAGCAGTATGAAAATTTTTGAGGGTCATCTCGGGATAAAATGGTCCACAGAAAAAAAATTCATGACTTATCGGTCAAGTGATTCGGCAGCCATATTGTTAAAAAAAAAAAACACATTCAAAAATCTTCTTCTCTGAAGTGGCTGAACAAATCAAGGTGAAACTTTACACGTATGACAGCCTGTCCATGAGAAGCAAAAGGTCAGAGAAGAGATGAAGGCTGTCTTTACATGGACATATTTCAATCATTTACGCAGATTGGCTACAAACATTCGTTTCCAAACTCTCAGCATACGGCATCTTGGGGCACCTCCTCTCATGGCGTGCTGACTTCCTCCACTCTCTCATATTCAGCACATGGCTCTCTCAAAGCGATCCCCTCACCTCTTTTCATTGTTGAGGCTGGAGTATCTAAGGGCAGTGTCTTGGACTCAATCTTATTCCTCATCTTCATCAACAATCTTTCCCATCCTGGAAAATCCTCTGTGCCTCTTTGCTAATGGCTCCACCCTCTGTCGTAGCATCACTCGTCCTTCAGATAGACAGCCTGAAGCTTCTTCCTTCTCTGCATACCATGATGTAATCAAGAGCTGATCCAACACTGGAAATATGTCTTTCAATTCTGACAAATCTCATTCTCACTCTGTTTCTCCAAATGGACTGCCAACACAAACAGGGTGGCCTCCAAAGCTTGCTGCTGACTGGGGATCCCCTGACGTGCCTTGTCTTTCTTTGGTAGATCATAATGTCTGGTAATTTAACACCTTCATCCGGAGCTTGATGGAGTACTGATCTCCCCTCTGGGCCGGCGACCCTGTCTCACACCTTCCAAATATTGAAGACTTGGAAAGGAAGGCCCTCAAAATCATTGGACTCTCCCACGATGAAGCTGACTCTCTGAGCCTTTTAATTTGGCTTTGTGGTCTCCTGTCTTGTACCACCGCCATTCTAGTCTTGGTCTTAGATGTATGAACACTTGCCTTCAAACTGCCTAGTCTGGGTTCGGATCCCAACCCAGCTATGAACTGTCATCCTTCTGTTTCACAGGCATGGTGATTCAGCGATGTGCGTGTGCCATCCCTCGGATGGACGCTAAACTGGTCGTCACATCTGCAAGCTTTAGTTAGGGGATGTTAAAGATCCCACGATGTCCTCTTCGAAGAGTTGGCGAGCTATCGCTGGTGCAATGAACAAATGACAGTCAGTCCAAACTACTGCAAGGAAGGCAATGGCAAACCACTTCGTACAACTCTTGCCAAGAAGCTGCTTCGGCAGCACCAAGGCTCTGTAAAAGAGTATGGAACATCAGAATCGGAAGTATTGGCTTTATCGCACAGTCATTTCAACTTTGATAATGCCGCCCCCTGGTGGACCACAGCATGAGCTAGCCATGATAATGGTCGTATATTGGACAGCACAGAGGGAGATCTTGTAACAGATTACTGAATGGTTCATGATATTAGTATGATGTTTTGTGCACTTTAATACGGTGCTTGGTGTGAAGTTCGGTTTATTGTGGTTGGATCCAAAGTCCACAACCTGAAACCTGTGAAAGCCATGATCAGAGGCCTATCCTCTCTGATATTCTTGGGATTGGTCACTTGCAAAACTGCAGTGTTTGGTCTCTCAAAATGTTTTAATGATATAATAATATTGCTTAATACTGTAGGACCTTCTTTGTTAATGTGCGGAAACAATATTTGGTAATTCGTGTATAACCATAGCATGTGTTTTAAAATCCACCACATAAGAAACGGCTCATGCCTTACCCTCCTTGAGGGTCATGCTCAGGATGGAAAAGCCAAACAACTGAACCATCATTTATTAACTGGAAATACAGAGGCATGGCCTGATGTTATAGTATGTGAGCTCTTAAGCCGCTGTCACACCTTGACGTTTTTAGCCAGCGTATGGCAACGTATCAAATGTATGTAAAACGCTGGCGTACGCTGAACTATTGATGTTTTTTTCCAGTTTTGGGCGTATGCATAACGGATTAGTAACGTACACAGAACGTTTCGATAACATATAGATAACTTATACAAACGAATGCTTAGCGTGTTGTTGGCGTTCACAACCTATGCCCAACGATAGTCTAACATATGCATAGCGCGGCAGCATATCGCGACGATCACGTGGCGTAGCCTTTAAAAGGCTGCCGCTCGACGATTCAAATCATAACCGCACTAGACATCGAAGTGTCAAGCCGCTGTCACACCTTGACGTTTTAGCCAGCGTATGCCGACGTATGAAAAATTTGTCGAATACGTTATGGGTAAGTTTTGTATACGTTAAGAGCACGCTGGCATACGTCGTAGTACGACGAGTACGTCGACAAATTTAAGCATACTGAAAAATTTTCGACGTATGCCAGCGTATGACGCACACGTTCCGCATACGCTGGCCATAAGTTGTGGGCACGTTGTGCGATTGTTGCACACGTTACTTGTAAGTTACTCATAAGTCGAAAGACATCGAGATAATGTTTAGCGTACCCGAACTTATTTCTAACCTATGAGTAACGTGCTTTGAACCTATGTGTAACGTATCTCCAACGCATATTGACGTATTTGACGTCTTCCGGACACCACAGAACTTACAGAACGTGTTACTAACTTACAGCTACCGTATAATGGCGTATTGGCAGCGTTTAGGGGAATTGGTATATAAAAATGGGTTCACACAGGAGGAACCGTCAGTGTTCCAGACTCTATGGTTTTTTTTTCTTCGGCATGACGGTGATGTTGACACTTCGATTTCTAGTGCGGTTATGATTTAAATTGTTGAGCGGCAGCCTATTAATTATATTGTATTATAACCGCACTAGAAATCGAAGTGTGAACATCACCGTCATGCCCAAGAAAAAAAACAAAAAAAAAAAACAAACCATGGAGTCTGGAACACTGACGCTAACCATTACCTCGACGTGTTTCGACTTATGAGTAACTTACAAGTACCGTGTGTCAACGATCGCGTAACGTGCCCAACCACGTTACTCATAGGTTAGAAATAAGTTTCGGGTATGCTAAACATTACCTCGACGTGTTTCGACTTATGAGTAACTTACAAGTAACGTGTGTGAACGATCGCGTAACGTGCCTTCAACTTATGGCCAGCGTATGCGGAACGTGTGAGTCATACGCTGGCATACGTCGAAAAATTTTGAGCATGTTAAAATTTGTCGACGAGCTGGCGTACTACGACGTATGCCAGCGTGCTTCAGCGTGCTCTTCACGTATACAAATCTTACCCATAAGTATTTGACGTGTGCCAGCATTTTAGACAAATTTTTCATACGTCGGCATACGCTGGCTTAGGCCTAAGTCACATTTGCTCTACGGCGAGGATACGGCGGCCGTACGCCCTCTGAATTGACAGAAACGTGCGGCGCGCAGAGTTTCTGAGGTGGCCTACGCCGTATGGCATATTTTACAGGCCGTAAGGTCGCCGTGGAATTATAACGCGGAGTTATAACTTTTTTCATTTCTACGTTCGCCGTAGCAATTCGACAAGCCGAAAAAAAAAACTGGTAAAAAAAAAATAAATTAACCCATTCGTTACCGTCCGTCTGGCCACACGTTCACCTTAGGGCCCCCTGCGGTCGCCTTGCGGGCACTTTGAGGCTACCTTGCGTCTGCCTTGAAAATTCTATGGCGCCGCAGGGCCCCCTTAAGGTCACCGTGCGACATCAAATCAAAGACCATACGGCAACCCCACGTTTTCCGTCTCCACAATTTCTAAGACCTAAGGCCTAAGTCACATTTGCTCTACGGCGAGGATACAGCGGCCGTACGCCCTCTGAATTGACAGAAACGTGCGGCGGCGCAGAGTTTCTGAGGTGGCCTCAGGATGGCCTACGCCGTATGGCTATCTTTTACAGGCCGTAAGGTCGCCGTGGAATTATAACGCGGAGTTATAACTTTTTTTTTTCTACGTTCGCCGTAGCAATTCGACAAGCCGAAAAAAAAAACTGGTAAAAAAAATAATAAATTAACCCATTCGTTACCGTCCGTCTGGCCACACGTTCACCTTAGGGCCCCTGCGGTCGCCTTGCGGCACTTTGAGGCTACCTTGCGTCTGCCTTGAAAATTCTATGGCCGCCGCAGGGCCCCTTAAGGTCACCGTGCGACATCAAATCAAAGACCGTACGGCAACCCCACGTTTTCCGTCTCCACAATTTCTAAGACCTAAGGCCTAAGTCACATTTGCTCTACGGCGAGATACAGCGGCCGTAGCCCCTCTGAATTGACAGAAACGTGCGGCGGCCGCAGAGTTTCTGAGTGGCTCAGGATGGCCTCGTACGCCGTATGGCTATCTTTTACAGGCCGTAAGGTCGCCGTGGAATTATAACGCGGAGTTATAACTTTTTTTATATTTCTACGTTCGCCGTAGCAATTCGACAAGCCGAAAAAAAACTGGTAAAAAAAAATATATATTTCCCATTCGTTACCGTCCGTCTGGCCGCACGTTCGCCTTAGGGCCCCGTTGCGGTCGCCTTGCGTCTGCCTTGAAAATTATATGGCCGCCGCAGGAACGCCCTAAGGTCACCGTGCGACATCAAATCAAAGACCGTACGGCAACCCCACGTTTTCGGTCTCCACAATTTATAAATACGCCGTGCGGCTCCCGAAAATAAAAACATATGTGACTGCTACATTGTGTGACCGTGGAAATACTGCGGCCGC
Organism: Eptatretus atami; assembly: GCA_035128595.1. Classification (NCBI taxonomy): domain Eukaryota; kingdom Metazoa; phylum Chordata; class Myxini; order Myxiniformes; family Myxinidae; genus Eptatretus; species Eptatretus atami. Next base: position 10,927,881 of record CM068953.1, on the reverse strand, counting down.
CGTATAATTGCTAATGGCCGTAGATTTTGGAGACCACGGCTGTCGTGGCAAATGTGACTTAGGCCTAAATAGCCGTGGGCTCCCCGAAAATAAAACATATGTGACTGCTACATTGTGTGACCGTGGAAATACTGCGGCCGCCGTATAATTGCTAGTGGCCGTAGATTTTGGAGACCCCACGGCCGCCGTGGCAAATGTGACCTAGGCCTAAATCGTCAAGGTGTGACAGCAGCTTTAAGAAGGCAAACAAGATGTTATTTCGATGCAAAGGAAAAAAATAAAATACTTTCACACAAGACCCTCTAAAGGCTGTACTTTGGCTGAAAACATCACGTTTTTGTCTGCTGGCTACATCCACAGCTGTCATGGATTTTTCATTTCATGTTTCCAATGTTCCTTTGGAGACAATTGCCAGTGCAGGTATGATACCCTCCCTTCAGATAAAAGCAGAAAATATCAAGCAAATCACACCAGGAAAGTGATGCGCTTCATGGCTATAGATGTGGAGTAAAAATTAAAAAATTAAAATAAAATAACCTATTGGAGTCACCATGCCATTATGTGAAATGATTGAAAAATGAAGCAACCCTAGTTGGAAAAACATTTTTTCTTAAAGCAATTTTTCACACATTTCTCAAATTAATTCCCCATGATTTCATCGTTTCTGAATATTTGGTGACAAAAGATGCAAAAACTATCACTAATGGCATGTGAGCAGTGTTAAAGGGATGGCAAAGTAGAGCTAACATTACCAGGTCATTTCAGCAGTCAGTAAAAGCAAAATTTTTGTTGTGGAGGTCAAAAATACCGTAGTAACTTAAAAAAATAGCAGGCCATTGTGCATTGACACACTCTGGCAAAATTCCAAGTTCCGGCCTTGGTTTCAGGCTGCATCAGCAGTACCCTGCGATGGATTAGTGACATATCCAGGGTTTTTCGAGAAATGTTCATGACTTAGCCTTGCTCGTCCTGATGCAACCCAGTAGGGAATGGGAGTGATTATTATTACATTATATACATGTAATGTCATATGCATTGCTATTTTACACACTTTAACTTAATGGCAAGAAAATTTAACTTTGAACCAAAGATAGCCAGGGACTGAACAGCCTTGAGTCGTCAACTGCCAAGGCCTTTGTTCAATGGAGTACTGCTCTCCGCTGTGGGCTCGGAACCCTCACAACACCGGTCACTTCTGGATTCTGTGGAATATAAATCTCCCATGTGACAAGGCCGGAGCACAAGGTCGATTGATTTCACATCTCAGGCAGGTCAGTGGTCTCTCTGTTTTTTTCCTTCCTCTTGTCTCATCCCTTCAAACACCCTCAGCTACTCCAGGACATCCATGTTCTTCCAGTAACCCCCTTTGAGTTAAGCTGTCAAAGTCCAGGTTGACTGCACACTTCAACTCTTTTGTTCCTTTTTTTTTTGTCCCTTTTGTGGAACTACCTCCCAGAGAGTGTTCACTCATATTCTTCCCTCCCAGGTTTCAAAGAAACAATGCAGTCCCACCTCCCCCTTCCTTACCCAAAATATTTATTCCCCTAATTAACCCTTCTAAACCCAACCCTCGAATTTGCCAGTTGTGTGTGTTTCCTCCCCATCCTCTTCAACCTCATTTCCTGTCCATTCATTACCTTGCTGGTTGTATCCAATGGTTGCCCCGCTGCCCCCTCTGGCATGTCACTATTCCACAAGCCTCGATCTTGTTAATAAATTAAAAAAAACTTAGCAAATGGGGCATTCCATGTCAAGTGAACACACCCTCCCGACACTAATATCAATTTTCTCCCCATATGTTGGTCATTTATTCACTTGGGTGAAAAACCAAAATACCAACTTTTAGACCTGTGGGCCATTTTAGCCCCCCCCCGCGCTGCCCCACAATCTTCCAGTGGCTATATCACAGGTTGTAGTGGTCCGATTTGGCTGATCTTGGTATCAAAATGCTCGTAAAAGCGAGATCTTTCGAATCACGTAAAGTAAAAACACTCCGAAACAGTAATTCAAAAGTTATAGTTTGGGGCGCCTTTGACCTTGGGCCCCGCTCCCAGCCAAACCGATGGTCTCGATTTTTTCGTGTGAGAATACCCCTTCATATACTCAACACCTCAGCATAAATGAAATGGATCTCAATGGTTCAAGTGTGATGATGGTTTTATTGTTCGGGGACTCGGGTGCTGGACACAATACGCCACAATACATAGCACAAATATTTGAACACAAGATTCCAATACACTATATCAGTATATTGTACATAAATTTTCCACATGCACATGCAGGAACTGGAAGTGATACTAGTATGAGTAAGTTTTTCCTAGCATATTATAGTCAAGATTTTTTTATCCAACCAATGTTTTTATTGACAGCTGTGTTTCTTTTTTACTGATTGTGTAGGTTTTCTACGGAAGATATAATCAGAAATGTCTAAAATACAGTGATCTTCAATGTCAGGAAAAAAAGAAACTATTTGTGGGCCTGTTTGGATGAAGAAAATTCACTTTCACTTCATGATGTCCTGAAAGGCTTCCATGATGCAGGCAAGGCACCATTTCCATCAGTGCACTGTGACATAACTTGAAGAGATTCCCGTTAAAAGTTGGTGTATATTTTGAAAATAGCTGACTCGATACGGTGTTCCTTGCTAAGGCTGAATTTGCGTACTTGAAGAGCAGTTTCAGAAATAGGGATGAAAAGCATGAAGTTTTTGAGTTCCAGCTATGGTTTTGGCCGTTTTTAACCTTTCTTCCAGATTTCGTTCTTCCTCGTCATACGCCTCTTGGATCCCGTAACCGAACGTCATTTCATTGCAAACCATTTTCAGCAAAGGCGAAAAGATCTTTTGGAGAAATAATTGACTGTCGTAAGGTCTACGCAGGCCTCTCACGTGTTGCTTCTCGTTGACTGTACCTCCCATGCCATCTGAAGGGCCTTCCATGACTTCTCGCCATATGTTGGGGAGAAGTCAACAACTTCCGGTTCCGGTTTGGCGCGTCGCAGGTCTCCTTCAGGGCTCTCTGCTGACATGTCAAAGTTAAGTTTCCGGTCGTTATCTGTCCCATTTTAAACTGTTTATTTCTCACCTACATGTTACAAATAGTGTGTTCCTAGTTCGGTTTTGTTTCAAAAATCGTGTCAATTTTGTGAGATTTGTCGAACTTGTCTTTCCCGGTGCTTGAGGAGTTGAGGCCTACCGGTTCCCCTCAGTGTACAATCGTGTTTATTTGTTTTTTTCCCCATTATCTTCATTCTCTAACGCCCCATCCTCCAATTATCTCTCTATTTTTCTTAAATCCAAAAAAACAAACAAAACAAAAAACACGCTACCTTTCTTCTGATTCTTCTTCTCTTCTTCTTCTTTTCTTCCTCGATTTTTTCTACAACACTTCCATGACCTAAATCTGTGAAAACTTCTTCTCAAACATTAATAATAATAACAAAACGATCTCTAATAATGCTTCATTCTTCCTCTTTCACTCGTGTGGTACTCTTTAACTGCACTATTACTATTTAAACAGACTGCTTCAATTCGACCTCTCCTTCATACCTTGCTAAAAAATCCAACTATTACAGCATTCTCTTCTCTCATTCCCTGAATTAGCCCTTTATTGCATCCATCCAAGAATTGGGGTTAAATCGCATCTCTGACCTAAAACTTAAAAAACCCCAGTTTGCTATGAATGATCGCTTCATCACCAATCTTTTTTTTCCACTTCAGTGCCACACACCCCTCAATCTCAAAGCAACCATGCCACTCTTTCCCTCCAGCTCCCTCTCACCTCTCTCAAAAACTCCCTCCATTCATCCCCTCACTCACCTTCTCAAAGTTGCCCCCCTCCCATCCACAAAGCTGCCTCCTTCCACTGCCCTCTCACCTCCACTCTCCCTCCACCTCTCAAAATTATAATCCTCAACTGCTCTTCCCACTCTCTTGTCCCCACAGCACCACAGAGCCTTTCTCCTCCTCATTCAGCGCAATCCCCCACACTTTCATCAACCCTCCTTACTCGCCCCCTCGTCCCTTGTCCTACCCTCCTCCTCCCTTACCTCTTCATTAAAAGTGTGGCCTCAATATCTGGGGCCTTCGCTCAAACCTTTCAGATCTCTCCATACAGGTTGCCACTGACAAACCAGAATATAATCTGCCTAACAGAAACCTGACTCCCAAGTATCTCTCCTGGTTACTCCTCGTCCCTGGTGGAGGAGTTGCTCTCTTCATCCAAAGACCGTAATTCCTCACTCTCCATGCACTGCCCTCATTCCCCCCACCCCAGGAAATACCTCTGGCTACGGCTTCCCCTCCACTCCCACTCTTCTTTATATGTGTACTGTACGTCCACCTAACAGTAATGACTCCCATGTACACCTCACTATCCGAAAACATGGACAACTTCTATCTTCTCATCCAAACTCTCTCTGCCTCATATGTGGCGACTTCAATTGTCATCATGCCAGTTGGCTAGGTGTGGGTACTTCTCACCTGTCATGGCACCTCAGCAAAGCTTTCTGCGACTCATCGGGACTGACTCAATCGGTCAACCTTCCCGACCCGGATCTCAACCAATGGTACAACCATCTTTCTGGATCTCATTTTGACAAATTTCCCTGACAATATCTGCTGCTCTTCCTCCGCTCCAATCGGTTCTTCTGACGCACGTCCTTATCAAAGTAAGACATCTCTCTGGCTATTATCAGAGAACTACCTCACCAAGTGTGTATCACCTCAGAGAGCCAGAAAACAACATTTTCTAATCTCAAGTCTGAACTCTCAACCCCTCTCCTCCTCAAATCCTGGTGGCGTCTAATCAAATCTGTTTCTGGTCTATGTTCCCCTTCCATCCCCTCCTTACCTCAAATGGCCGCACTGCAGATACCGCACGTGAAAAAGCTGAATGCCTAAACTCGGTGTTTGCAGCTAAATCTTTTGTGTCCAAACCCGTCACTTTCTCGACCCACTTACCAGCTCGCACCAACTGTCCCTGGTCTCTGTGTCCTTTTTCTCCTGACAAGGTGGAGAGCTTGCTGTCAAACCTCGACTCAGACTCTGCAAACTGGTCGCAGACGGCATCAGCCCACGTGTCCTCAAAAGCCTGCTCTTCTGCTCTTGCTCAACCCTCTCTCTGTTCTTTTCACTCTCATTTGCTAAGGTCATCTGCCATCTGCTTGGAAATCAGCAAACATCACTGCCCTGCATAAAAAAGGTGCAAAACATATCCTGCAACTACAGACCAATCAGCCTTCTCCAATCATCAGCAAGGTTATGGAATCCATCATCGCTTCAGACATTAAATCCTTCCTCTTCTCCATGGCCTGATTTTCCGATCATCCATTTGGTTTCAGACCAGGTCACTCTACACACTGGATATGCTGCTTCTGCTCTGCCCAACAATGGATGGAGGTCCTCAATGCCAGACGGAAATCCGAGCCGTATCTCTGGACATATCACGTGCTTTTGACACAGTCTGGCACCTGCCTACTCACCAAAACTCTCTTTCCATGGTATCCAAGGCCATCTCCACTCATGGCTCGCAGACTTCCTCTCCTGTCGCAGTCAACGTGTGCCTAAATGGAGTTCTTTCATCCCCTCTTCCTGTCCAGGCTGGAGTTCCTCAAGGTAGCGTTCTGGGGCCTGTTTCTTTTTCTGGTTTTCATCAATGATCTTCTCGACTCTCTGGGAAAATCCTCTATATCTCTTTGCTGATGACTCCCCCCCTCTAACCGTACATTGGTCATCCCTCAGACCGGCAAGCAGCAGCTTCTTCGCTCACTGCAGATCTGGATAAATCACAAACTGGTCCAACACGTGGAACATGGTCTTTCAATCCGGACAAATCTCACACTCTCACTCTCACTGTCTCTTTTGAAAGGACGCGTTTGGAACCCGCCCCCCCCCCCCATCCACTTTCTCAACAATCCTCTGGAAGAAGTCCTTTCTTTCAAGCTTCTGGGTCTCACTACTCGCCATGATTTTCCTGGGAAAGCCACATTTCAACCTCGCCTCCAAAGCCAGTCACCGACTGGGAGTCCTTCCTCGGCCACCTGAGCTCCTGACCACTTACAAAGCTTTTGTCCGCAGCTTGATGGAGTACTACTCTCCCCTCCGGGCTGATGCTCCTGCCTCCACCTTTCTCGCTTCACGCTGTAGAAACCAAGGCATTTCGGATCATTGGCATCTCCGCAATGAGGCTGAGTCTTTGGGCCTCTCACTCAATCACCGCAGGTTGGTCGGGGTGGTCTTTCTGTCTTCTACCGTCTCTCTCCAGCTCTTCCACACCACATTTCCACAGGGCGCTTAAGATCCGCTAACACCCCCTTCTGGTAAAACTACCAAAATCACGAATCACTGCTCACCTTCACTCTTTATTCTCTTTTCCCCGCCTTTGGAATAAACTCCCTCACTCTATTCATTTCCCATTCTTCCTCCAGGCCTTCAAAACAGCTGTTCACCACCACCTCTTATCATCCCCATTCAATATCCTCGTCTTTTCTACCCCGCGATAATCCACCCAAGCCACCTCCTTCAAATTCCCTGCTTTCCTTCCTGAAAGTCCCTGTAATGTCCATCTTCTATTCCCATGTTCCCCGTCCCATCCCTCTCCTTCCACAGATCTCTAATGTCTCTGTTCCCACTGTTTTGCCTTCCCACTCCTCCCTCTTGTCTCATGCCCCCCTTGCTGTGCGTTGTGTGTTAGCTCTACATGAGCCTCGACAAGGTATACAGAAAAAAAAAATACTTGTGGCAAAAAATGCCATTCTGCGTCAATACCGATACTCTGATTTGTGACGACATAGGTTTTATGAAGGCTTTGCAATTCTTATATTGGCCAGCGGCAACCATCTGAGAAACAGTAAAGTTTCTTTACATTTCCAAAGCTAGATTTCAAGTGTTCAATGAGCATTCTTTGGAAGAGGTGGACTGAGACAACGTCGTGAGTATTGCATTCTGATATAATCGTGACGAATCGTGGTTTAAATTTGAAATCGTAAACAAGGGGTGATTGTCGCTTGAGAGCAGTTTCCAATGGAATCCTTGGGCCGCATCCTGTACGACAACGAATAGTTAATCTAAGAAGTCTCCAATAATGACAAATTCTCCTTCACCGATTTCGTCTTCTTATTTTTTCAGAAACTGAGATTGGGCTTGGCAATGAAGTCGTGTCTCACTAATTTCACCGCGCGTTCACAGAATTGATTAATGATTCTTCCAAGGCAGGACCATGGAGCTCAGTTCAGAATCTGTCGGTGGATGTCCCCGTTTAACTGAATTTCATCAATATCCTCTAGTTCATAAGCACTCAGTAGCTCGGTTTTGAAAGTCTTCAATTGATGGGCAACTTTCACAGTTTCTGAAATAACTGCCGGTTGTGCTGGGTTACTCAAACTATGCGTGCTATCACATGATGATAGCTCGGAAGTTGGCTATCTGTGGCATTTTGGAACCAAACATCATGAGTTTCAACATTTTGATGTATCGTACATACACATACACTGTGTGTACGCCTGAACCGGCCAGGACACACTCGAGGGACGGAGCATGGCAAACTTCGCGAATCAAACTTTCAAGCCAGGGTTCTTCTCTTTTGAATTTCTGAAACAGTTCCTTGAGATTGTTTAGTACCAGGTTTAGTACTTTTGAATTTTGTTTCTTTCAAATGTTCATTCTGACCACCCACACAGTCCCTTTTTTCCTGGCATTATTCGGCTGACTTCATAACTTCGGTAAATTCGGTTACGGCGGATTTCACTTCGTCAAGCAATATTTTTACCCTGTTTGGGATTTGGAGACGATAGCATACCATTTTCTTTCTCTAATTTTGGCTTGCACAGCCATTCTTTGGAAGCAACTGAATTCACTCATCATCCCTCTGATGCTCATATTCCTAGCAATATTGTCAGTATACGTATTTGCTCTGAACGGCTCGAAACAACGTATTTTTCTTTTCAGGCTTTTTATCACCTCTGGCATGCAGTTTTCATCACGTTTTGACGCTGTATTTTGTGTTTTCCCTCCGCAGTGCTTGGTCAGCACTAGTTCTAATTTCTTTCGCACAGAATCTTCCACTTTACTTCGCTTTTCAGTAACATACCCTGGGTTCCTTTCCGGCTTTCGCCTATCATCAATAACGACTGGTTTAATAGGTCAACTTCTGCTTCTCGCATAAAAACTCCTCGTCCTCATCTGTCGAATAGATTCTGCAATGCCTTCGATAGTACCACTTCTGATGATAATTCGAACTGGTCCGACAGATGATTCTTCAATACACTCTGGTGACAACTGAGAAAGTTTTTTTCTGCACGAAGTACAAAGTCTGTCATCTTTTTTTCACGCTTTGAAGAAATTTACTCAATATATTCATTTGACAGCATTGCAAAGATCTTTTCGTTTTATGGCAGCTGAACGGATGCAACAGTATTTTCGGACTCCTTTCGATCTTCAGTTGCCATGCTTACTGCAAAATATGCAAAACCTGAGATTAGCCATTTATAACTTCATTCGATGATGGTTATACAATAGACACAATAGGCAGAATAATTTTTCGCAAATGATGCAATATATATATATTATTTATTATATATATATATATATTATTATTGTTGTTATTCGTCTTTCAGCTGCTCCTGTTTAGGGTCGCACAAGCGGATCATCCGTTATGATCCGCATACTGATTTGGCATAGGTTTTTACGCCGGATGCCCTTCCTGCCGCAACCCTGGTCGCCTCTTACGACACAGGGATAAAGGTGCTGTCACACCTTGAGTTTTAGCCAGCATGGCAACGTATAAAAATGTATGTAAAACGGCGTACGCTGAAGTTTTGAGGTTTTAAAAAAGTTTTGGTCGTATGCATAACATATTAGTAACGGGCACGAATGTTTCGTTGTCTTATAGATAAACTTATACCATCGAATGCTTGCCTGTTGTCGGCGTTCACAACCTATGCGCCAACGATAGTTTAACTTAGGCATATGCGCGCTGCACGTATCGCCGACAAACTCGTGGCGTTCTCTGTTAAAAAGCTGCCGCACGCCGATTTAAATCATAACCGCCTGAAATTGGAAGTGTCAACATCGCAGTCACACCTTGCGATTTGCCAGCGTATGCCGACCTATGAAAAATGTGTCTAAAACGCTGGCACACGTCGAATACGGTATAGGTAAGTTGTGTAATACGTTAGGAGCACGCTGAAAAACAATGAAGTACGCTGTCCATATTCCGTGGTACGTCTAGTACGTCGTGAAATTTCAAGCATGCTGAAATTTTACGACGTACTCGACGTATGACACAAGTTCCCGCATACGCTGGCATAATTTTCGGCACGTTCTCCGCGATCGTTGACACAACGGTCGGACACACGTTACTTGTAAGTTATCTAAGTCGAAACACGTCGAGGTAATGTTTAGCATACCCGAAACTTAATTTTTAACTTACGTGTAACGTTATCTCAACGCACAATGTTGTATGTAGACAAATTTGATTGACGTCTTCCGGACGACCACAGAATTACTGAACGTATTTCTAACTTACATCTACCGTATAATGGCGATTTGGCAGCGTTTAGGGGAATTGGTATATCAAATGGGCTTCAGAAGAGGAACCCGTCAGTGTTCCAACTCCATGTTTGAGTAGATGTCAATGTTAGTAAGTATGAAGTAGTAGTAGTATTAGGTGAGCGTGTCAGAAGTAGTAAGTAAGTAGTAGGTCCGTGGTCAAGTAGTAGTAGGGGAGGGTTGGGTGATCGATGGAGACTATTTTGCACCATTGTTCGATGTTCTTTTCGGCTAATTTTTTTTTCTCATTCCACGATGAACTAATTTTTTTTTGTTTCAGTTTTTAAAGTATTCAAAACGACTTGGACAAATGCATATGTACTAGTAATGAACAAGAAGCTTCGATAACTTATAGATAAGTTATACCAACGTGTTTTTATTAGCGTGTTTTAGGCGTCCACAACTATGCCCAACGATAGTCTAAAGGGGCTGTCACACCTTGACGATTTAGCGCAGCGTATGCCGATTTATGAAAATTTGTCTAAAACGCTGACGCACGTCGAATAGCGTTATGGGTACGTTATGTGTACGTTAGGTGCACGCTGAAACACTACCATAGGTCGTATTACGCTGGTTTAAAACGTTGTATTTTGGTTTGTCCAAAAAATTTTGCATGCTTGAAATTTTTAACGACGTACTCGGCGTTTGGCTCACACGTTCCGCTACGCTGGCCATAAGTAGTAGGCACGTTATGCGATCGTTGACACACGTTAATTGTATGCTACTCATAAGTCGAAATACGTAGAGGTAACATTCGCGTACCCGAAACTTATTTTTCTAACCTATGAGTACGTTTTGTAAGCACGCTACACGACGTTGTTCACATTCGCAACACGCTACTTGAAAGTTCCTCATACGTCGAAACATCAATAAGTAATGTTTAGGGTACCCGTGACTTATTTATAACCTATGAATAAACGTGCTTGGGAATTATTACGCTATGCATACGCTAGACTATCGTTGGCATAGGTTGTGGATGACTAAAACACGATAAACAATCGTTGGTATAACTTATCTATAAGTTATCGAAGCGTTCTGTGTTCATTACTAGCTACATTAATGCATTTGTCAAAGTCGTTTTTAATACTTTAAAAAGTAAACAAAGAAATATTTCACCGTGGCAATGAGGAACAAAAATTAAGCCGAAAAGACATCGAACAATGGTGCAAAGTAGTCTCCTAATTCGTGGACGATAAAGGATCCAATCATACCCACCCCTCTCCCATCACGCTCACATACTATTACTCGACAAAGACATACTACTCACTACCATGCTGACTCTTGTCACGGCACACAACACTACTCCTAATAGTATTACTACTACTGATACACTGGCATTGACATCTACTCACATGGAGATCTGGAACAATGATGGTTCCTCTTGTGAAGCCCATTTGTATATACTAATTCACCTTAACGCTGCCATAGCCATTACATGGGTAGATGCTAAGTTAGCAAACACGTTCAGTAAGTGACGTGGTCGTCCGGGAGACGTCAATCTAATTCGTCTACATACGACAATAGTGGTTTTTAGATACGTTACAGTATGGTTCATAGCATGTTACTCAAAGTATGAAGCACGTATACTCTAGGTAAAAGCATGCTACCAAGGTTAACGCCGTAACTCATGTTCATAGCACGCTAGTATGGTTCAAGCAAGTTACAAATAGGTTTGAATGCACGTTACTGCGTAGTTTCAGCACGTAACATAGGTTCATGAGCACGCTACTCATAGGTTAAAAGGACGTTACCCCATTGGTTGAAATTAGGTTTGCGGGTAATGTTAACATATTACCTTGATGTGTTTCGACTTATGAGTAACCTACAAAGTAACCGTGTGTCCGTCGTCGTGATAAACAATCGCGGAGCGTGCCAGGAACATATGACAGATTGCATGCGGAACCGTGTTAGCCATACGCGAGTACGTCGTAAAATTTTCAGCTGCTTGAAATTTCACGACGTATTACACGCTACCACATAATATGACAGCGTACTTCATGTTTTCCAGCCTACTCGTTAACGTATACAACTTACCTATACCGTATTTTGACGTGCGCCTAGCGTTTTAGACACATTTTTTATAGCCGGCATACGCTGGCAAAAATCGTCAAGGTGCTGACTGCGATGGTTGACACTTCAATTCTCAGGCGTTATGATTTAAATCGCGTCCGGCATCGTTCTAACAGGCTTACGCCACGAGTTCAGCCGGGCGATACGTTTAGTGCGCTATGCGTAAGTTAAACTATCGTTGGGCATAGGCTTGTGAACGCGCCGACAACAGGCTAAGCATTCGTTGGTAAAGTTATCAATAACACAACGCAAACGTTTGTGCCCGTTACTATATGTTTATGCATACGACCAACAACGTTATGAAATACGCCCAAAACTTCAAAAAAAAAACATCAAAATTTCAGCGGTACGCAACGTTTTAGCATACATTTTTATACGTTGCCCAATTGCTGGCTAAAAAAACGTCAAGGTGTGACAGGGCCCTAAGTTGCATAGCGTGGCAGCGTATCCGTCGACGATTACTGAGGTTTTCTATTCATAGGAGCTGCAACTTCACTTTTAATAAGTGCCTATCACTCCCCTACTTGTTTTGGACGCTGCGTGCTCGGCAATTGAAATCGTTTTCCATTGAACGAGTTCAAATCGCCTTCCACTCGACTATTGAAATGATTTACGACTTGAACGATTTACAATAAAGGCTGTCCATCGCCTATTGTTTTTGGACGCTGGTGCTTCGGCAATTGAAATCGTTTTCATTGAACGCAGGAAGTTAAGATTTTTTTAAACTCGCCTTCCCACAGCCCTGCAGTCACGGCACCAAGCAGCAGCAGGCTCGTGCAGCCTCATGCAGGCTCAAGCGGATCCCTGTAGAAGGTGTACTGCTTGGTTATCCTGGACCCACCTGGCTAGCAGCTCGTCGAACATCGCTGGGGCATTACGCGGAAGTTGATGAAGGAAATGGGCAGGGTCACCTTCGTTCCGGAGTTCCCCATGAGCTGGTCATATATGCCGTAAATGGCGTCGGCTCCATCCATGGTCTGACCCAGTTTCCCCTCATTCTCCTCCGTTCACGTCTTCTTCTCCCTGCTCTATTTTGGCACGCGACTGGTGGGCAGTGTCCAATCGATGAGCGTCATGTGATGTTCGGGACAGGTAGGCTATTGTCGTCTCAGCTGCCGTATCTGCCTTCTTCGGAATGAACACTGGACATGTAACTCACCCGAAGTCTAAAAAAAAGACGCGCTTTCTCCGCGAAGCCCTTTTATATACCATTCCCCTAATCGCTGCCAATACGCCATTATACGGGTAAATCTGTAAGTTAGAAGCGTTCAGTAATTCTGTGGTCGTCCCTGCAAGACTAAAATACGTCTACATACGTATATGTGCGTAGGACATGCTTTACATAATTCCGCAAGCAGTTACCATAGGTTTATAAATAAGTCACGGGGTCCCTACAACATTACTTGACGATAGTTTCGACGTATGAGAAACTTTCAAGTTAACGGTTGCGAAAGTGTGAACAACGTTCGTGTAGCGCTGCTTACCAAAACGTACTAAGTTAGAAAATAAGTTTCGGTACGCTAATCATTTACATCGACGTGTTTCGACTTATGAGTAACGTGTGGTCAACGATCGATAACGTGCCTACCAACTTATGGCCAGCGTAGCGGAACGTGTGAGTCCCATACGCTGGCATACATCGTAAATTTCAAGCAAGCAAAAATTTTGAGGACAAACCCAAAAGTACATAGTTTTAAAGCCAGCTGCTCTTCAACGTATAGAAAAACGGACCCCATAACGTATTCGACGCTGTGCCAGCGTTTTAGAAAATTTTTCATAAATGCAACTACGCTGGCTAATCGGTCAAGGTGTGACAGCCGGATTAAGGATTGGGTTTCAACCATGATTCCGGGCTGCCTACACCTCTCATGCGTGCCAGAGCCTCCATCCTCAGCGAGCCTCCGAGTAGCCGGATACAGGCGCACGCCACTATGCCCGGTGTATATATATATAATATAATTATAATTGTGTTACGGTTCTGGAAAA
>CM068953.1:10856774-10875188 GCA_035128595.1 Eptatretus atami | reverse complement strand
ATCAACTTCTTCACTCTCTCCTCTTTCAATGTATAGGAAGTATCCACTCTCTGAGACTTTACAGTTTCCTTTTGAGCACTCAGGTCAATCGCATAGATTGTATACAGGCTTTTAAATGCTGTCATATCCAAAATAGGTCTTATTTCGCATTACTTCACAACCTTTTGGTAAGACTTGTATGCTTCAGCAAATCATTTTTTCCCCAATTAATTTCCAATCTATCTCGTGGATAAAATGTTCCATCCAGAGAAACATGAAGTTGTTTCACCTTAGCATTATCACTCAACACATTATTCTTATCAATAGCAGTACTGTATCTCCATCTGGCTTCTTAAAAATGAGCTACAGGTATCGTGGCTTTCCTTCCAGAACACCCAAATTCCACGTGTAAGTGGTTTGGTTCAGTTTAACGTGTTGACATCTTTTAAGGAATGATACATTGAGTGGTTTCTTTGAGTTAAGTCTTCTATTCAACATCTCTACTGTGTTAAGATTAGGAGTATATTCATTAATATACCAACTCATTTCATCAATATCAAATTTATTCTGAGCACCAAAAGAATCAGCAGCACCAAAAAGCAATCTATTTTCATTATCATTCCTTTGCCATTGAAATCTAATTTTAAGTCCATACAGAACTTTATCATGATCACAAAATCCAAATATACCTTTAAGAGGAACTGCCACAGTAAAACTATGACCTGCTTTTGTATTATCATTATACATTCCTTTTCTTTGACGATATCCATTGTCTGTGTTTGTTCCCGTTGCCATATCAGGAATAAAACCTTCGACAGCTCCCTTTCCCATTCTATCCCAAAATGAATATAGTGTAAATTTCATCATTTCAGATGAAGCAGACATAATCAACCACTTCAACTTCTTGTGTTCCAATATACAAACGAACACTATCAAAAATTTTCCAGAAGAAATCATTTACGAGTGTAGCGTTTGTGTGATTCTCAGCTTCAGTGAATGTAAATTTACACAACAAGAAACTTCCGTCGAGATTCAAATAAGTTTGTTGATTATTTATTTCAAAACTTTTTGTTACATTTGTATTCCAGTCTGTTCCAGTTCTTGCATTTACCTTGAAGTGGTTTTCTTTTTCATGGAGTTTGAGATGACAATGGTATCATCCAAATCATAGGTACTATTGGTTCACGAAAAAATATTTTCACGAAGAATATAAGTGACCACGAGATTCGTTATTGTTGTGTGTCTGTCTGTCTGTCTGTCTGGTCAGGTGACCAATGTTAATGGTTGACAAGTTATAAGAAGATGGATCACTTACTGGATTTCAGTGAAGGTTATTGTGCAAAATGTCAACCGGGTTTGGTTCACAATTAGAATTTGACTGTGGCATTCACCTTTAAAGGTCAAAAACATGTTGTGACATTAAATAGGAAACGGATAGTAGCTATAGCTTATGAGTTAGGTTCGTCGAAGAAGTCGAACCAGTTCTTCTCCCACAACTTGAAAATTTGCATTTGTGAATATTTAAAGGTCAAAGGTCCAAGGATTATGACTTTGGTGCAAATTCTGGAAACTTCCCAGAACGATGTATACGTCATTTAGGCTTATGTCATTGTCACATCCTCGGAGTATCCATACTTTGATGAATCAGCGTAAAACAAAATTGTAAGGTGGCCACGGGCAAGGTGTCGAGATAGAGAAAAATGGTTCAAGACTAGTTGTAGGGAATGACCTCAAATTAGCATAAAAAATTTTGTATCCAGCTCTCCAAATTTGGCGGTAGTGCTGATTTTTATGTCAATTCGAAATTTTTCAGTTCACTGACCTGTGACCTTGAACCTTGGGAGTAAATAAAAATGGAGCTCCGGGGGCCAATGCAGTTGCCATTTGGGCTAACTGCTATGCGGTGCCTTGGTACCAAATATCAACCTGCCAGATTCGACACCCACGGAGAAGATGATTTTATGTCAATCGGCAATTTATCTAGTTCGTGACCTCTGTAACTTGGACTTGGACGAAAATGAAATCGAGCTCTGTGAGGTTGCAGTGCCATTTTGCTAACCCATACGAAACCCATGCCAGATTTGACAAACCTAGGATGAGATTTCAAATTATTCGGTACCCAAAAACATGTTCGCATTTCTAAGTTGTGACCTTGTGACCTTGACTTGGGACGAAATGAAAAATCGAGCTCCTGGGCTATGCAAGGTGCCAATTGGGCAACAAATACCGAAACCCTGTCAGATTTGGACAAACCCTAGGAGAGATGCAAATGAAATCGGCTACCCCCAAAACACTGTTTTCATTGGGCGTGAGCTCCGCCATAATGGGGCAGAATGCCATTTTCAGGAAGAACACAATAGACATGGATATAAACCTCCACAATTATAGGATCGGATTTCAGAACCACGGGCTAGTGAGGAAGACAGAAGACAACGACAGACAGAGTACAGATCGACGACTAAGACAGACAGACAGACAGCCACAACATAACGAATCTCGTGGGTCACTTTATCTTCGTGAACATATTTTTTCTGTGACCAATAGTACCATGATTTGGATGATTCCTTCTTCTAAACTCCATGAAAGAAAAACCCTTCAAGGAATGCAAGAATGAACAGACTGGAATACAATTGTACAAAAGTTTGAATAATAATCAACAACTTATTGATCTGACGGAGTTTCTTGTGTGTAATTTACATTCACTGAAGCTAATACACAAGCGTCACTCGTAAATGATTTCTTCTGGAAAATTTTGATAGGTTTGTTTAGTATATTGGACACAAGAAGTTGAAGTGGTTGATTATGTGCTTCATCTGAATGATGAAATTACACTATAATTTCTTTTGGAGTAAATGGAAAGGGAGTGTCGAAGGTTATTCTGATTATGCACGGAGCAAACAGACGATGATCTGTCAGAAAAAGGAAATGTATAATGATAAAAAGCAGTCTAGTTTTACTGTGGCAGTTCTTTAAAGGTATATTTGGATTTTGTGTCATTAGAAAGTTCTGTATGGACTTAAAAATTGATTTCCAATGGCAAAGGAATGATAGAATAGATGCTGTTTGGTTGCCTGATTCTTTTGGTGCTTCGATAATTTGATTATGATGAAATGAGTGTATATTAATGAAATATACTCTAATTCTTAACACAGTGAATGTTGAATAGAAGAATTCTTACTAAGAAAACCATCATGTATCCTTCTTAAAAATGTCAACACGATTTAACTGAAACCAAACACTTCGTGGATTTGGGTGTTCTGAAGGAAGACCACGATACTGTAGCTCATTTTAGACGCCGATGAGATACAAGTACTGCTCTTGAAGATGAATGTTGTTGAGTGATAATCTAAGGTGCAAACCAAACTTCCATGTTTCTCTGGATGGACTTTTTTCCAGAAGATAGATTGAAATTATTGGAAAAAAAATATGTGAAGGCTTCAGTGTTACCAAAGTGGTTGTGAAAGCAATGGCATATCGAGCCATTTTTGGTATGAAGCATTTAAAACCTGGTTTATACTCTTGCGATTGCCTGAGTGTCAAGGAAAACTTAAAGTTCAGGAGGGAATTCCTATCTCTGAAAGAGGAGAGAGTGAGAAGTTGATAATTGTTTGCTTTTGAAGAAACGGGTAGTGAGAATAATGGTTTATTATTAGTTCCTATTTTGATAATAAATGGAAGTAAGTGCCACTGGGGTTTATGTAATCAATCATCTAATACTTTATTGTATTCAAACAAGCTGTATGATTATTTATACATTCAGAGAAAGGAGCAGGTAAGAATTGATGTTTGCTCACAAGAGAACGCGTGAAATCATTCTTGACACATGGCACTTAAAATAACTTAAAACCATTGTTGACAATATTCATAAGAGAGCGAGTGGAGGATTCTCCCTTTCTATTCCTGTTATTGCTTTTTAGTGCAGCTGGAGCATGACGGGTGGTATTGCAGCAGGGTGAAACTGCAAACGAGATAAGGTAATCCTGGCTCAAAAGGTTGATAGACATAAAAGATTGAGAAACAAATTATGGAGTGTGTATATTGTTAGATTTTTGCTGAAAAATTGAAAGCCACCTGATTAAGCGAGATGTTTAGTTGGAGATAGTGCTTTCTTCGATTCACAGAGGTGTTTAAAATTAACTAAAGGAAATGGATTGTATATTTTATAAATGCAGATTGATGAGTGTTTAAAGAATTTGAATCATACAACTCAATTTAGAACTTGTCAAATATTGAGAATTAAAATTATATGTGGTTTTATGTATGAAGTGAGTTAATGTAAATACTAAAGATATAATATGAATTTAGAGATAATAATGGACGGTTCTATTGGTTTGTATTTATATAATAGGTTAAATATATTTGATAGTTTTGAGTTTGCACACGTTGAAGTAAAATTATGTAAGAATGGGTTTATCAACTTTAGTAAGAATTAAATTCAGTGTTGTGGTCAATTATGTCATATGTGTTAATTTCACACAACAAATATAAAAATTTATTGTGTTTGTTATTCTCTATAATGCTTTGTTGGAAAAGATGTTCTCCCTATATTTTCTTTTTTTGTGTATCCCAAGAATGGATATTACATCAAATTATTACACAAAGCAGGCTGAACAACAAGAATAGAGGAGCAAAATATTAATAGAAAATGTTATAAATTATAAAATATCCAAGCCGCTGATGGATATACTTGAGATTAGGATTTTCACATATTATTAATATTATAATATTATATATTTAATATTATTATATATAAATTATATTTAATTAAACGGCTGAGTATTCCAAGATACAGACGTGTTGATTTCTATCTCTGGTTCTGCAGAATTCACAGTTCCATGGAAAATAAAATTTTATAAGAAGGGCGATCGTTTTGTAGGGAGATTGAACAATGGGATTAAATATGAATGATTTAGGCGTATAATGGGCATTAATTTTGAAACCGAGAAACCTTGGAAAATTACTCAGTTTCGTAGAAGAATTATCACTATGGTGCATCCGAGAATGAGTTTTGTGAAGCACTTTAGAAACAACAAATTAAAAATTTAATAGGGGTAAAATCATATGGTTTTTGCCTAGTTTATATCATTGAACACAAAAGAACGATTATCTGTAATTAAGTAGGAATACAAACTGATTTTTTAACGATGGGAAGATGAGAAGTATTTCTGTCATTATAGATATCTATAATATATTTCGAAACGTAAATACAGCAAGAAGTTCAGAAAATTATCATTTCTTGTCCAAGCTACCTTCAAGAAAAGGGTATCGGTTTTTAATAAATATGTTTGTTCTAAATAAGAATGCGGTATTTTCAATAGAGATTGGCTTACACTGATGTTATAAACCAACAACTTGATTTATTAAATGTTAATAATTGAAAATTTGAAATAAGAAAATAAGGCTCTTGAATGTCAGAATGAAAAATTATTTTGGTTTCTTTTGTAAAAAAATTTTGGTGCAGGAATCAGAAATTCCGCAGAATATGATGTATGATTTCTTGGGGTGAATTAGTGTTTCAGGATAGTAGGATGAGGAAGAGTTTGAAGAAACTGAGACAAGAGAGGAGGGAGAGGATAAGGAGGAGAGGAGAAGAGAGAGAAGGCAAGGGAGGGAGAGAGAGAGAGGAGAGGAAGAGGAGAGGGGAAGAGAGAGAAGAAAAGAAGAGAGGGCGAGGGGAAGAAGAGGAGGGAGTGGAAGGGGAGAGGAGATGGGAGGGAGAGAGGGAGAAGGAGAGAAGGAGGGAGGAGAAGAGAGAGGGGAGAGGAGAGAGGGAGAGGGGGAGAGGGAAGGAGGAGGAGGGGAAGAGGAATGGAAGAGAGAGAAAGAGGGACGAGAAAGGGGGAGAGGGAGAGGAGGATGGAAGAGAGAGAAGGAAGAAGAAGAGAGAGGAGAGCGGGGAGGGGGAGAGAGAAGAGAAGAGTGAGAGGAGAATTGTTAGAGAGAAGAGAGAGAGGAGGGCAAGGAATTAGGTGAGGAGATGACTCTCTCTTTCAGGGTAAAGCAGTGACTATGACCTTGTCTGCCATGTGACTTTCTGGGAAAGTCACATTTCCACTGCTCTCAAAGCAGTGCCGATGGGATCCTCGTCGTGTCAAAGTCTCCTCGGCCTCTTGAGTCCTGACCATTTACAGCTTTGTCCATAGCCTGATGGTATGCTTCCCCTCTGGGCTGGTGTCTGCTCCACTTTTTCGGTTCCGCTGTCAAACCAGGGCATTTAGGCGATCATCGGCATCTCGCATGAGCTGAGTTTGGCTCTCATCAATCACCGCGGTTGGCTCGGTGGTCTTCTGTTTCTACTATCCTCTCAGCTTGCACCCCCTGCTCTTTGCGATTGTTTCCACACTTCACAGGGCGTCAGGTCGCAACACCCCTTTGGTAACTACAAATCACGATCACTGTCACCTTACTCTTCATTCTTTTCGCCTTCTAATTAACACTCCCTCCTCTATTCTTTTCCCTTCTTCCCTCCAGCTTTCAACAGCTGTTACCACCATACCTTAATCTACCCCATCAAATCTCGTCTTTTCTACCCTCCGATAATCCACCCAGCCACTTCTTCATTTCCCTGTTTTCTTCCTGAAGTCCTGTAATGTCCTCTTCTTTCCCCTTTCCCCGTGCCATCCCCATCCTCTTCCTCCACGATACATGTGTCTGTTCCCCACTTTTTGTCCCTTCCCTCCACCCCTCTTGTCTCAGCCCCCTTGCTGTACGTTGGTGTTAGCTCTCAACGAGCTCGCGTATACAAAATAAATAAAAAAAAGGGGAGAGGGAGAAAAGAGAGAGAGGATGATTAAATTAAAAATATGGAAAACAGTGGATTATAAAAGATCGCAGGATTACGAAAATAGATCGATCTTAACGCTGTGAGGAGGAAACAAAGAATGACAGTCTTGAAAATTATGTGCAGGTATTAACTCAATTCGGAGAAAATTTAATGAGAAAAGTGGGATAAAGAAGAGAAGAGGAAAGATGATTATTATTGATGTGTGGTGTAGTTGACTTTGATTAAGTTTTCCATTTTCTCTCTTAAATAAATGAAGGAGAAAGACTTTTAGGATTCTTTATGTTTTAAAATTAAATCAATGTGCACTTGGAACTTTAAAAAGGTTTTCGCATCTGTAGGATTTTTCTATACATAATGGTTATTGTCTCATAGTAAAAGAAAACAAGAGTAAAAAAGTCGTAATGTTTTAATACCAGATAATGGTTTACAAGCACATGTGTCGGTGGTGGCTCATAAAGAGTAAATTCTCCATACACAAACGGGGGAGATATACGAGGGTTTTATCAGGAAGTAATTTCAAACTAGTGACCAGGGATACTCCACCGGTTTCTTCATGTGGTCCCAGGAACAAACTTGAATAAGATATATGAAGCTGCATCCTAATGGTAAACATAAATAGAGTTGTTGAAGTGGTGTTGAGGCACAGATATTGAATTTGAATCGGCATGGAAATTGTGAGAAAACACGGAAGGAGATCGAGAAATGTTGTTAATTTATTGAGCAAATTAACCTTGAGAGAAAGTTGAGTAACTATCGGTGAAGAGATGATCGTTCTAAATTGAACTTGGCTTGGATCCAAAAAATTATAGCTTGATGATGTCAATGAATTTGAGATGATTGTAACATTAATCCAAAGTTTTAAGAGAAGGAGATTTATTCCAAGGAAGTTGATTATTGACGTTGATTTGATTGAACTCTATAAATGATAAGGGTACAGTATGCGTACTGACTTATTGTTAGAGTCAATATGCGTGGGTTATCCCTTGTGAAAAACCAAAGGGTATACCTTATGTTGACCTTTCAACGATATTTAATAAAACAAGAGGAAAACTGACAAATTGTCTGACTGCGAGGGTGCAGATTCGACAACGAATTTATGAATTTTCTTAAAAATACGATTGCATTTATTCAGCACTTTATGAAGGAAAAAAGCGGTTGCTATGAGGTTTTCAATCGCCTTTAAAGAGACGATATAAAATTCACTGCTCGGTTTTCTCACAATGGTTAGTTGTATTCAGGACTTGTAGATTAGTACAAGATATGATTTACTAACGAACTAAGCCATCAGAAACATTTACATTGATATGAATAAAGAGTTGATTTAAAGCCTAAGTTCAAGTGATGATACAGTTAGATATACAGTGGAAATTTCATTTTGAAGGTCTTATACGAAGCGGATAGGACAATTACTTTTTTTAAATTGATTGCAATACGGTACAGTTCCTTGACTTACATTATTGATTTGAGGGGAAGAGTTTTAGGTCATTTATTACAGAATTACAAAGACAAGAATAACAAATAGAAAATTTTCTGTTTTGGACTCCCCCTTTTTTGCTCGCCCTTTGAACCACCCATTTGACCAGCTACACCACACAAGCCACACCACATCCATTCAAATCCAATGATCTGTATTAGTTTATTTGTTCCAACACACGTTTATTTAATTTAAAAATGCTCCCCCTTCTGTGTTTCCCCACACAAGCCCACCAAAAGGCAAACCACAAGCCAACAAACCACCAGACCTTCACACAAGCCACACCCACAAGCGCCCCATTGACAAGGCCCCACACAAGCCACCCATTCATCCCATTCTTTCTGTCCCTTTTGCACCCACCTTTGACCCACACCCTATCACACCCCCACCCTTCCCAACACCACGGGGGGGGAGGGGTGGCATAGGGTGAGTGTGGTCGTTGGGGGAGCGAACCTAACTCCCAACCACCAGTAACTCCCCTATGATTATTATTCATAAATAGTTGTATTTATTAATATTAAATATGTAATTTTAATAGACAATATGTATATATAGTTATTATATTATATATATTATATGTTGTTATTGTTACGATCGGAACATTTGCATTAAATAAGATGTCCAAAGGTCAGTTATGTCGTTAAGTAGTGTGTGCGGATCCCTTCCCTTTGTCAGTGGGAGACAGGCGTGCGTTGGATTTCTTTTAGTTATGTTATTCATTAACAAGCATCTAAAACAACATCCATCTGCATACCCCTCGGCCATTCGATCACCGGTACAATGCTGCGCCCTCGGTGCGGGCCACGGCACTTTGCTGAGACGGATCCTAGGATATCAGGCAGTTTCACCCACCACGCTTTTTCGAACAGGAGAGGGGGGAGGTAGCTTTCTCCAACAAGGCCAAAACCGCCCGGAATTATGCCGTTGGGGAACTGTCATCAAAGGCGGACGCGAGGTTGTGTTCACCAAGGCCCCTCCCCGCTGAGGCGAGGTCATTAAAATCACTGAGCAATATCTGGAGCAGTTTGGTGGGTTTTTGCTGGTATGAGAAGGTTTTTTCTGTCACGAGGGGTTGAGCAAAGGTCGTCGAGGGGGACTTGGTCCGCTGGCCCTTACGAGAGGAAAGAGTTGAACCTGACCCCCTCCGTGGCCCAGCCATTCACCACCGAGCTTCCGCACGAATTCAAGTCCAACGTGCGACTGGGAATCAGTGCCAATTGTCGGGTTGCCGCTCGCACGAGTACCTTTCTCCGACGTTTCATACCCATCGAACTTACCCCGCTTGTTCTCTCCTTGGCTGCGAGGTCCAATAATGAATCTGGGTTTTTTTTTTGTGTGGTCTGCGTAATGTGGGCCCGTTGGTAAGTAGAATAAATAAGTGTTTTGGAACTTAAGATATGCTTGATTTCGCGTTACAGTTTGAGCCTTGTCTTTCACTGCAAAATAAATTTGAGACATGGTCCAGTTTCGGTTCGTCCTTTCTTGATTGGTCCGCATGGTTCGGATTCTGAGTTAGTTTGGGTTTTTCCCGTACTGCATTGTAGCGGCCGGGCGTTTGGCGTTTGATGGTGCACCGACCGGGTTGGTAGTCCGGTTAGTTGGACTGTACGTGTCAGGTAGAGTGACGGTTCGAGCAAGACGTGCCGAGGCGTGGGTTTCCCGGTAGTCGAAATGGCGTAGTTAATTAGGTAAATTGGTTTAGACAAAATAGGCACCGTAGCGGATTGATATGGGACCGTCGGTTAAACGACCCGCGGCTCGCGGGGTTTCAGGCGACGGCCTACATTCGGGGGTTTGGTGGACCGGCAAGCTTTCCCACTGTGGTCGTTTCGCCGACCCGGCACAATATGTTGTATTATGTATGTATGTATATTTGTATGTATATTGTTGTGTATTGTTAGTACGTGGGAGAACAGTA
This sequence comes from Eptatretus atami, assembly GCA_035128595.1. NCBI lineage: Eukaryota > Metazoa > Chordata > Myxini > Myxiniformes > Myxinidae > Eptatretus > Eptatretus atami. The sequence goes on along the minus strand of CM068953.1, from coordinate 10,865,033 downwards.
TTTGTACATGCGATTTGCAGGTTTTACTACAAAAGCGTAGGCGGTCTGTTTTTCTAGGTCACTTCAACTGTTGAAGTCGGGATCTAAAACAAAAATCCTGGAATCACATGTGATGATTTAATATATTTGCTTTAGCTTGAAATAGTATTTTGATACATCAGAAACGAACTATTATTTGGTCGAAACCTTGTTTTGATATTACAGAGATCGCGTTTCCTGGTGTTCTTCAGGTTTGCCAGACTGCGCAGGGATTGGGCCATTCATCGATCTTCTCGATCTTAGTTTCGGGGGGTCGCTGGGCACGACTTTAAGTCCTCCCAAATTTTCTATGTTCATGTCTGCGGGATGGTAGGCACTCGGCTTTGAGTGTTTTCGGCCATCTTGTTGCCTTGCTGTGTTCGGGTCGTTGTCTGTGGAAGACCCAGCCACGCCCATCTTCATGTTTGTTGAGGAAGAGGTGTGGCAGATTCCGTAACTGCCCATCATTCCTCATCGTGCGTGTCTGTCCTTTGCAGAAGGTCCCCAAGTGAGTTTCCACTCATGTTACGGTTGGGATGTGTTCTTGGAGTTTATATTTCTTCTTCTCCAACGGCGAGTGGGGTTTACAAAGCTTAGTTGTTATCGACCAATGCTTCTCCATCTTATGGTATCCGTGGTCTGGCAAACTTAGGGGCTTGACATCGCTGGCTTGAGCGAGGACCTTGGGTGCGTGCGTGTTTTATTCTGATGGCGTAGTGTGTTACTTATGGTTTTCTTTGATATTGTGGTCCGCTCTCTTCAGTTCATTGACCAGGTCCTGGCGGGGTGTGTGTTTGGGTGATCATTCACCTTTCTCTGATATTGGGCTCCCGAGGTTGAGATCTTGGTGGAGCCCCGACGAGGAGATGACTGTAGTTGACTTTTCATTTTCTAATATTGCGCACAGTTGTTGCCTTTCCAGCTGCTTGCTATTGTCCTGTTTAGCCCTCCCGCCGTGTGCAGGTCTACAAGTTGTCCTTGTGTCTTGGAAGCTTTGGTCTTTGCCCTTGTGGGAGAGCTGTCTTTTATGCAGATATTTGTAGTTCAAGGCAGTTAATAAGGTAATGAGTGAGAGAATGGAGGCTTCTTTAAAAGACAAACTACAGGTCTGTGAGGCCGGGATTCTTGACTGCTGTGGCTAGTAGGTGAGCAATATTATTTTGCTAAATGCAAATTATTTTTTAAATCATCAATGTTTTTCAGGATTTTTGTTTAGTTGCTTTCACGTGAAGTGTTTTTCTATGTAAAATAATACCTTCGTGCTTTTGTAGTGGGAAACTGCAAAATCGGCAGTGTATCAAAATTTGTTCTCCCACTGTTAATTTATTATTCTATATATTATATATTATATATATTATTTTTATTATTATGTCAATAGTATATATTATTATATATATATATTTATTATATATGTTGTACGACACGAATCTCTCGGGACTCGCCCGAACTCAGCCTTGACTCCTCGCACGACGACCAAGCTCTTGACGACTTCTTCGCACGGACCCCCTTATGACTTCTTTCCACGCGAACATGCGACTCGATCCGCCTTTTGGGCTGGGGCCGCCTCGACTCTTACCGGGCCAGGGCCTCGCCATCTTCCTCCGACTCTACTCGAAGCTGCTGGGACCTGTCCGAGATAGTTGGTTTGCGGGCAGCGTCCATTGTCATGTATGCAATCGGCTCGCGCCGCGGCGTGCCTGGGGCCTGGTGGTGTGATGGGTGGCGTTGTCGTCGATTGAGGAGATGACCGGTATGGCTGTTTGTTTTGTTTGTGGAGATGCTGGGTTGCGAAGGTGCTGTTGGGCGATGATGAGGAGAGTGACTGTGCTATTATGTTTGTGTTGTAGAGATGCTGGTGCGAAAGATGCGTGTGTTGTCGATGATGAGAGAGCGGTTCTGTTGTTTTCGTTGTTGTAGGAGTGTTGGGTTGCGAAGTGGCGTTGTTGTCATTGATGAGGATGATGCGGTTGCTGTTATGTTTTTGTTGTGGAGATGCTTGGGTTGCGAGGATGGCGTTGTTTGTGATGATGATGAGATGCGGATTGTGTTATGTTTGTGTTGTAGGAAGTTTGTGGTGTTGCGAGGTTTCAAAATAAAATTAGGAAGATAATGGCTAGCTCAAGTTCAGCCCGACCGACAATTGCCTTTACCATCGGTGGGGATCCTACTGAAAAATACTTTCGAATAATTGATTTCGGGGAACCTGAATGATGTTCTGTGATTTCCACAACGCAACATTGTATGTCTATATGTATTATGTGTATATATATTGTTCGCTTTGGAAATTCGCAACCCATTCAGGTTCCGTAGGTTGAGGTATTTGACATACATGTATATAGCAAACATTGTTTGAGTGATTAATTGATTTCATCGGCTCGACTTTGAGTTAGTCGTTTTTTGTTTTTTATTTTCGACAGCCACACTTCACCTCAACGCACCCTCAACAACGCCAGCACCGCCATTCACAACAACCACACTTTCGCCATCCACCAACGAAGCATCTTCCGGGTCACGTACGCGGTTTCGCGTTGAAACCGTCGAACGCGAGAAGGGGAAGGAAATCACCGCCGACGGGGCGCGGTTTCCGCCTATGTTCCCTGGGCCGGGCACAGGAGGGATTTTCCTCGCCCCCCCCGACATGGCGCGGGGAGGGGGACGCGAGGGACGCCCTTCTCGAAGCTCGTGAGGAGGGTGGAGCCAAGAAAGGGGCGGCGAGGGCCGGGATAGGCTCGGGGCGCAGGGGGTTCTTTCTTTGGGCGTTGCTCTTTTGTCTCTCTTCTGGTGGTTCTCTTGGGTTCAGTATTCTCGTCGGTCTTCTGGTCGGTGTGTTCGTGGTTCGGCTTTTAGCGGTCGGGCTCGGTCCGTGGGTCGGGCGAGGCAGGCCGGAGGCGCGGAGAGACTCGCCGACCCGCTCGGCCGGGTCCTGCAGCGGGCACGTCGGGACGGTGCAGGATCGAGGGAAGGAGGTCGCGACTTCCTTCTTTGGGTTTGTTGACGTGTTTGTTTTGGCCCCGTTGTTTGTAGAAATTGATAAGTGTTGAACGAGTTTGGTTACGGTAGTTCTCTCGTCATTGTTTTTTTGTTGCTTTTTTAACTGGGCTATATGTGATTCTGTGATTTATGTGTGCTTTTTGGTGTTGTGTGTAAATAAAATGCGTTTGTTGAATTGTTTGCCGTTTCGCTGCGTTTCTTGTGGTCTCCTTCTTGTTGACGTTAGGGTTGGTGGCCGCGGCGCACGTAATTAATTCAGGAACCGCGAGGCGCGTAACCGCTCGGTATTCCGATAGCACGACGGATGCTTAATCGGGCCGTGTCGAGTCGACTGGCGAGGTGGGTCGCCGGTTTAGCTCGCGTGGGTACTTTGAGTAGTCGGTTTGCGCTGAACCCTATCCCAGCGGGGAGTGGCGATTGGACCTGTGGTGTAGGCCGAAAGGACCCGTGGATAGATTCGGCGGTCGTCGGGGGGTCAGACGGATTTGTCCGTCGGTGGGCGACGTACCCGATTGGTTCGTGGTCGAGGCCGCCGGGGTGCGAGATTCGCACATTATTATTGTTTATATGGTATATTAATATATTATATATTTATATATAATATATTTATTTAATATGTACTCTTACTTGTGTTTCTGTTCATCCGCTCCTTCGCTTCCTCTTTTGTTGTGTTTTTTAATTTGTGGCGCTTTTCGCCCTATGTGTCCTTTTCCTCCCCTTGTCTCACTCTACTTCTACTTGATGTTTGGTGTTTCGACCTTTCCATTTTTGTTTCCCTATTCGTTTCCTCTTCTTAGGCGTCATCATGTTCAAAAAGAAAGTGTTTATGAGGATGAATGATAGTAAGATTTCTGAACTGACAAGAACTTCTTCTTCTTTTTGCATTCATTCCGATGAAGTTGACTTGTTGGTATCAACGTACTTTGATTGTATAAAGTCAAGGAAATTAATCCAATGTATCAGAAATATGAGTTCCATGCTGCATTAATCATAAGAGGCACAGAGATGTGTGGCAATGCCTACTTAATTACGGCAAGATTCCGATTTTTGGTCGCGCAGTAACACACGGTTTTTCAAAAGTATTCGTGATTGATCTTTAACCCAAGCAAGATGCTATGATGGGAATGCTGGCTACGTATCTGAAAGTATGGTCTTCATTATTGCTTGAGTTTCCAGGTTGCATTTGGAATATAGAATGGAACATGCATGTGGTCATCTTGATGGACACCTACTTCTCTACTCTCCTCTTGGTTTCCAATGTAGTATACCCACCACAACCTCACTGCCCCTAAATATTCTTTTAGTATTTCTTCATAGAGGGTGTGCACGCACCACCATTGCCTGGACGACATGGCACCCCTTTGAGAAGGCCGGCACATGGTGTGCATCGACAGCGGCCTCCGTCCATTCCGTGGTTTTTCTCCCATGTAAAGGCCGTCTTTGTTCATCACGGAGTGAATGTCCTGCTTCGATATTCACATTCTTGTTCCCGCAGGTGGAAGAGAGTAATTGCTTGCTGTTCTTTTTCTTGTGTCCTATTTGGCTGTCTGTATATTTGTTCCGTAGCGCCTGACTTTGTGGGGCAGGTCAAAGCGCAGATCGTGTTCTGCGCTTTCAGGTACACGAATTTTGCACAGTTCGTCAAAGAGTTTTTTGAATTATTCTCATCATGTTTTTGATGTGGTCTGTTCTTCAAATCTGCTTGTTTTGTGTGGCTCTGGTAATTCTGATAAATTTTTCAGAGTATGAGGATTTTTCCGGGTCGAATGTCTTTATATCCTTTCTCATTGTAGGTGAATAAATTTGTATGTGATATTCGCTGCCTTTGCTCTTGCATGTGAATTTTTTGGCATGTTTAGGGAGTGACGAGAGGAGAGTTCGCTCGGTTGGACAGTTGAATCCCAGGAAAACGTCACGATTGCATGTGATCATGGAATCCAGTTGGTTGAGCTTTTTATGTTTACATTGCTATAATTTCATTGTTCTCTACTGCTGCTTGTAGCGTTCTCAGTGGTTGTTGACATTTTCCTTCCTAATCAGATTGAGACCTGAATGGCAGATTTAGCATAAAGGGCCTGTGCCCATAATGGGCAGGTCAGAAAGAGGACGGTAACAACTACCATTTTTTGCGCTCCAGCTGCAGGAGTCAGGAAGGTCCTCAAGGCCAACCGACTTTGGCTTCACGCATGCTGTTCGTGCTAAACAGCCGGACAGCGCGACTACTCTCCCCGGCGCGGTCAAGTGCCGAGCATGGTAAGTTCCTTTTGGATAATTGCTTCTTTCTACACCACCCCACACAAACAACATTCACAACCACTACACGCACACCAGATGTTTTGTTAGTATAATACGCAATTAATAATTTAATTAACAGTCTGCAGCTTTCTGTGCTAAATTTAGTTTTTAAAAGATGTGATTGAAGGATGACCAGGCATGGCGAGGGTATGACACTGTCTAAGCTGTCTGCCTGGGTTTGTCTGACCGCGCAAGATCTGTCACTTGGTGTTTTGTGTGTGGGCAGTCATCCATATGTGCACCATCCCTGGTGGTTGTTACGCTTAAGGTCGTCTTCCACACGTCATTGGAAACGTTACAGTCCAACAGTGTCTTCGTGAGAGTCTGCCCGATTTATCGCCCGGCATGCTGAAAGAATTAGTTATCTGCCTGTCTGAAATGCGGGAAGCAACGCAAACACTGCTAATCCCGTAAGCTGCTCGGCAAACATGGGCCTCTTCAGGTATGGATTTGATTGATTTTGATTGTCGAATCAACACACCCCATGCTACTTTTATTTTATGCAAAATCACCACACAAAACTACCGTCTGATACGATTAACGTATATTGGCACCAGGTAAAGCTTTACCTCCGCAGTCTGAACATTTTGTCTTGTATCCATTGATAGCCGATTGGCATCCGGACCTGAACCCATCTAATTGGCTCGGTTTGGCCGTCCATAACTGAGTATTGTATAACTGGCCAACATTTTTGATTATTACTTATATATGGTTTGTTGCCCCGTTTAATGGGAAGAATCATTACAAATTAAACATCGGCAATATCTCGCTGGGCGCTACCTGTAGAACATGCACTTGAGAAGGAGTCGACGTGGGATGGAATCAGCAAATGTCAATGAACCAATGTCTAAGCAATACTAGTTTGGGGGTTTACCCCTGTAATGATCGACTTCGAGTTTGTTTTATTTTAATGGAGTTGATAATATTGGTTCATCGTATGAAGTTGTGGCAAGTTTTGCAATTGTGTGTGTTGCTTCGGGAAGAGCAGATCCGTATTGTTGGGTTAACGTCTCCCTTCCACCCAACGAGATCTTAGATTCCCGATTTTATTTGTTAGTTTTTTTTTATGAGTTGAATATTAGTACATCTGGGTAATGAAGTGGCGTCAGTGTTTATTGGATGTTTGTGTATTGCGATGATAAGCATCTACTATTTGTGAGGCAACCACCTTACCTCTGACCCCAATTTTTTTGCTGAGCAGACCAAACTTGGGTAATAACTGTGGCGGTTGTGGTAAGTTTGTCGACCTATGTGTCTTTCACAGTGCCCCCCTGCAGGGTGCAGGAGGTGGTGGAGGTGCAGGGTGCGGCAGTGGGGATGTGCATGGGTACAGGTGTGTGGCGGTGGCAATGCAGGGCAGAGCGGTGGAGGTGCAGCGGGTGGGCAGTTGATGTGAGCGGGTGGGCGTTGTGGTGCGAGGTTCCCCAGTGGTGGGGCAGCAGGTGCGGGCGTGTGATGTGCAGCGAGTGCATGGCAGTGGTGGTGCAAAATAGCTAATTGGTGCATATGGTCTGGGAGCGTTTTGCTAGATGGATGGAGCTATGAACTTGTCGTTCTTCTTATCAGTTTAAGGATCGGGAAGTAGATCTGATGCCGTTGAAGGAGCGGGGTTGGGAATTGAAGGGGGTGAAGCGAATATATGTTATGGTCACGCAGGAGAGTTGTACTGTGTTACGGGTGCCGATGATGGGAAAGTTTATCAGAGGTTTTGAAAATGTACAGCTATGGGTATGTTGACTGAAAGCAGGGTGGGTTTGTTTTGGGTTCCAAGTAGGAACAATGTGAAATATGCACGCGGCAATGCTACCGTGGCTGCAAGATGTGTAGGGAGGGGACGGTTTCATTTAGAGCAGTGGCTAGTTTAGGGGGCAAGGTGTGTTTCCGGATGATGTCGGTTGTTTCTAGAAGGGAGGGAAGGTTTGCAAAGTGGGAATTGAGGAAGGGAATAGGCTTTTTTCAGGTCGCAGGAGGTGAGTAAGGTTTAAGGAAGCGGTGATGTATTCTGATGAGTTACATGCCACGCAAGAATGGATTTCAGGAGAAAATTAATTCTACCCCCAGCCGAAGTTTTAAGTGGAGAGCTTGAGCCCAAATATGTAATGGAAACGGCTTATATTGCATGTGAGTGAGAATGGTTTAGGGAGGAGGTATGGAGGGACCCGTTAGAGGCTCGGTGTTCCCAGTGTTATGGGAGAGAATAGGTCGTAGCAAGCCAATGGAAGGCGATTGCATTCAAGAATATGAGGTTGCATAGAAGGAATAAAGGTCTGGTTCTGTATGGGTAGAGATTTAGGATTGTTAAACCAGAGCTTGTCTGGTATTCCTTTAATAGCTTCAAGTGTGAGGAGAGGAAGGGGTCATGAGAATTCAACAGGGTTGTGGTAAGGGGAGCTATCGTTTTGGAGGATTTTTGCGGGATGGGTGGTGAAGGGAAGGGAGAGCAGATGGGATTTCCTGTTTTTGTCCGATCTGCTTTTTACCCAATTTGTTAGATAAGCCACGGGGAGTGCGTGTTCGACCTATTTTACATCATCAAATGGTGGATGGAGTAGGAGTTCGGGGGCTTTCGGGAGTCTACTTGTGTGTAGCAAGATTCTGTTAGGGTTAGAATTAGCGTAGTAGATAGCTTTGATTCGGGAAGGCATTGGGGATGCGGAAGAGTTGGGTTGTAGATTGGGGCTCTCACATGACTCGTCAGGAAATGGGAATTTAGACAATTGAGTGCGGTAATAATTTCAAATAGGTGATAAATGAATGACAGACGGGTGGTTGAGCTGTGAGATAGGAACGCTTAAGGGTAAGATTTATCGGTTTTATAGGCTGGGATTATTTATATGCGGATACGAGGCAGTTAAGATAACTCGGCCAAGCAAAGGGAGTATGTGAGGTCATGCTAATTTAAATCTAGCAAGGCTTCTTTAAAGTATTCGGGGAATGTGGACAGTGATTTCTATT
>CM068953.1:10837929-10855694 GCA_035128595.1 Eptatretus atami | reverse complement strand
TTATCGTTTTGTATCCCACTTCCCGGATTATAACTAAACTTGTCATTTTTCTCGTGATATTAAAAAGGATTATAAGTTTCCATGGACAATAAAGAGCCTCATATTCTTTTGTTGCGTCAAGTTGTAGTGGTATGGAAAATGAAGATGTGTGGTCGCTTGTTGGAAATTAAAACTAAGGATTGTGCTTTCTCATCTATTTAATATGGGAAAAATGTCTTTGATTGACATTTATTAATTATTTCATGTTTATCAACTGGTCTAAAATGGCTGATGCTTCATTTAAAACAATTGTTATTTCCAGCCTCTTACTACCTAACAGCAATAACAGGTCATTAACTAATTGTGATGGGCATTTGAAGAAAACTAACACCTGAAACAAGGCCTACTTAAAGCCTGAATAATGTGTTCTCCTTCTCATTCTTCCTACTTTTACCAGATAGAACTTACCTATTAATTAAGAGAGTCCAGCAGATCAATATATACTATATCATTCTTATTTTTCATATCCAAAATGGTTTATATCAATATATTTGATTCACCCCTACACAGTTGAACCCTTGTTTTCCATCTGTTTTAGAAGAAACATTAAATCTCAGGAGTTAGTTAACAGGGGGTGAGCAGAACTCAAGAACCTTAATTCATCATTAAATATCAATCCCTTTTCTTAACAAGAGGAATTATGCTGGTTGTTCATGTTGGAATGAGACCTGCTAGGTTTTTGAATCTGTTGAATATTCATTGTTTTGGAGAGCATTCACAAACATAATCCAGGGTGATTAATCCTTCCAGTTATTGAAAATAATCCTTCATCATCATATTCTAATTCTCCTTATGCTCTAATCTCCTCCGTCAGTTTGACTGAAATTCTTTTAACATTTAAGTTTTTAGGAGATATTAATTGTTGGAAACTGTGGACGCATTCTATAATTTTTCTGGGAAGTTTTTAAAAGTGGTTTGAAAAAATTTCTCTTGTTTTCTTTCAAATGCTTCTTCACCGTTTAGTTTTTGTTGCGTTTCTTTTATGTCTTTCCTGTTGTTGCAACTTTTTGAAACCAACTCTTGATGTTCCCTAAATCTTCTTGCCTCTTTCTTTCGCCATCCATTTTATTTATTGGAAAATATATTTAAGAATTGAAAAGATCAACAGGGAAAATTTTCCCTTTCTTCGATCATGTAAAGTTAGATGTGCTTCAAAATAATCCTTTTCGTTAAATATTTCATCAAATTCTTTATTAACATTAATATTGTTACGGCGTGTGGAAATTCTCAAACATCCATAAAGATCCCATAGTGAGTATTCTGAAGTACATGTGTATTAGCTCCAAACCGTTGTATTAGAGGGAATTAAGGTGATTCATTCGGGCTGCGATCCTTTGAGTTAGGCGTTTTCTGTTCGACCTTTGTTTTGAGCCAACCACGCCAACAACACAACAACGCCAGGCAGCCACAAACCTACCTTCACCACTCGCTACCGCAAACCTCACCAGTCCACCCATTCCAAACGGCACCATGGCCATCGGACACGGCCGAAAAACCCTCCACCACCTTCTCTACGGCATTCCCGCACCACCTGTGGGCCACGAGCTCGGGCTATCTTCAGCCGATACACGCGAGCCGCGAAGTGCAGATGGCGGTTTTTTCCGAGAGGAGAATTCGGATCAGGAATGCTTACACGCCCGACATCTGATCCATCCAATTGGAGCGCGGGCGGCTGGCCCCGACCTCCAGACGCGCCTGAGGGAAATTCGGGATATGCAAATTTGATGATCAGGAAAGATTCACGCCCTTTTTCTCCATCCAATCGGCGAAGCGTGGCCCGCCCCTGAGGTTCGTTTGGAAATCCGAGAATTTGCATTATGGTGGGTCCTGGAGCCGATAAAAAGACGAACACGGCGCCGGGCGGCTTCTCTGTCCTCTTCAGTTGGTTCGCAAGAAAGTTGTTCGTCGAGGTTCCCGTCTGCTGTCTGGTCCGGGGGAAGGAGGTCCTGCCGCTCGCGGCTTGGCGGAAGCGACTGCAAACGAGGACGGACCGGAGACGCGGCGGCGTCGGTTGTGGGGTGGACCTGCGCGTCCCGGACGAGAAGTGCCGGAGAGGGTTCGCGCCGCTGAGAGAGAGTCGGGGCCAGGCGGGCCACGCTGACAGTCGCGGGAGAGGACTCACCAGCCAGACAAGGGAAGTCGCCACTTCTTCTCATTTCTTGGGTTCTGATGTGAACGTGCGTGTCGGCGCCAGTCTTTGCTAAAGAGTATTGTTTTTAAGTGGTCCGATGTGTCGCTATTCGGTTGTAGCTCTGCGTCCTCGTTGCTTTGTCTTTTCCTTCTTTTATTTGATATATGTGCATTTCTTAATTATTTTATTGTTGCCTATAAATATGCTATACGTGTGCTTGTGTTCCGTCTGTGTAAATAAATGCTTCCTTGTTGAATCTTCCCCCGTGTCGCTGCGTCCTTCCTTCGTGGGTCTCCATCTGTTTCACGTAAAGGGTTTTGAGTGGGTGCGAGACGCCCGATAAATTAATCTGAACTCAAGGCCGACGATAACCACCGCTCGGTTATCCCGTTTACCCGGGAACTCGGCCGCTTAAGCGGATCGTGTCCAAGTCGGCCTGTTGGCGAGTACAATCCCTCGGTAGGTTACCCTGCGGGTACTTAGGTATACGACTTTCGGCGATTCACCCTATTTCGCGCGGTGATAGATGCGGGACTGGTGTGTTGAGCCGAAAGTCCACCCGTACTGGATCCCGGCGTTTAGCCGGAGAGGGTCACGACTGAATTGTCCGTCCGGTGGGCAGGCGAGGCGCCGATTCGAAGTCACGCCGATCGCACGCACGGGCGCGAATTCGCAACAATATAGTTTAGAGTTCCCACAAATAGGGTCCCGTGACCGTTTTTCCGGGGACCAAGGTTTGAAGGCTTGATTTGAGTCAATTTGAACAGGGGATTAAAATGAGCTGGGTGAAACCTCAGTGAAAATGTGGAGCTAACTTGTCCAGACACGAAAATTCCAAATGGCCGCCACACGGCTTCCAAGTATATTAAAAAATTGCATTATCTTTGGTTCTACATGTCCGATTTTTATTGATTGTAGTTAAACATATGTTTTAAGTTCAAATATTTCATGTTATCAGCATAATATCTTGTTAAGTGTAAGAATTAGAATTAAAAAATGCTTTTTTTTAATCATTTTTGCAGATTAAATCTAGACGGCCGCAAAGCTGACTGCAACGAAGAAGGACCAGGAAAGGACACCCCTGAATATTAATGCATAGTTTTAAGTTAAAACTGAAATGTACTATGTTTTAACACACTTTTCATTATCATGAGATCCTTGAATGAGTCATAGTCATGTCGTCCAAGAGAAAAGCTTAAAAAAGGAGACGTGAGGAGATGAAGAAAGCCACAGGTGCATCCTCTGTGGTGAGCATTTGCGATGAAACAAATCCAATACACCCCTGGAATCATGGCCGGACAATCTGAAGACTTTAGCACAGCAATGGATTCATCTAGATAGGTTTGGAAACCAGTATACGACACCGGAATTGGGATGCTGGACCACAAACATGTTCTTTCCATAAAAATTTGCAAGATTACATTTCTTAGTAAACTCATATACAGCTGGCAATAAAGAGACGAGACAAAAGTGGCAGCTGAGGATGATTACTCAAGAAGAAAGTAAGCGTTCTGCTAGCTGTTCTGTGGAACGACCCCAGAGACTATCTCGAGCAGCAAGTTGGGTGATACATTACAAAAACTGTTGCGTATGTGCATGAATCCGGGAAGATGAAAAACAACCCCACCAGGACAGATGGCATATTATGCAAACGATGATGCCTGGTATGCAATGTCAAGGCACTACAGTTACCTCCAAGACATCAGGAGCGTGATCGCATCTTAAGATTATAGATGCAATACCAGATCCCTTTGCAGCAGAAATCGCTATCACCGTCCTGCTGGAAGAAGTATTCGCCATCAAAAACAGTGAAAGTGGTCAGCTCCATGTACAAGAATTCTCTCTGAAGTACGAGAGATCGTTTCTTCAAACTGTATGCTTGGTTGTGTTCGAAAGAGCATTAGTGAACTCTACAGAGCCTGCGGTCTAGAATTATAAGGCCTTACTGAGAAATTTGGTTTTGACCCCAGGGCAAAGAAGTCAAGCAACATCAAGGAAAGCTTGAGAAAGAATTTGTTGAAAACATTGCTTTCATGACTGCCATCGAAAAAATGAAAGTACACTAGTATATGATACATCAGCTGGTGGAGCTACACTGAAAGCAGCCATTTATCATTGGGTGTCAGTGATGATCAGCTGCTCAACAATGTTGCTAGACGCATGAAAAAGATGCTTCTCGCTAGTATTCCTTAAATGGCAGGCCACCAAGTTGTCGAGGAATTGGAGACACCAACAGGCCCCAAATGATATGCTTTTGAAGTTTTCGACATGTTGAAAACCCCACAGAAGCAGAACTTTGAAAAAAAGCAGCAGAGATTCCTGTGGTTCATGCATGCCTCGCTGCTTTCATTACATCACAGGAAAAAAGCTCTGCATTTTTCAAACACGCTGTCAGTGACACTGCAGACTGACCCGAAGTCCGAGAGATTCTGGACATCTCCTCAAAAAGTTTCCCTCGGAATCAGCATAAATCTGTTTCTTCAACTCATGATTCATGGGCAAGCATGACCTTGAAAAAAATGATGATGTCCAGTAGAGCTTGCAGAGAATATTCCTGGAAATTGCATTCTGACAATGACGACTGTGTGAAGACACACTGAAACAGGCGCTATAACGTCACACCCGCACCCAATGGTATGTTTGTGCAACCTCAGAACTGAATAACCTCTACCAAGCAGAAAGAGACATCACCACTGCCCACAAGTTCAGAAGACCATGAAACGTTTGTGCCTGGAGCAACTGTTGTTCAGCCCTATAAAACAGTGAAACGTGGACAACCAGCTCTCGTCCAGAGATTGATAATTAGTGTCAGAACACAGATGTACAGAGACAAGGGGTGTCCATCCATGCTTTGGTGCATCGTGTCAGATGACCAAGCAAACATGCCTGCTGATGAACAATAACTTTGCATTGTGGTTTCAGGGGTTACTGTGCAAGCAACATGTGAAAAAGAGCAAACCCATACTATTTTCTTAACATTCCTAAGCCTCCACACAAATCTGTATCCACGAAGTAGAGTGCAGGATGGTTGCTTGCAGCTGAGAAAAAAGAATGCCCTTTCCTTTTGCTAGGTTGGGTGCAATCAAGCCAGTTTATGCACTTATGGTGCAACTGAGTTAATGAAAATCCTGAACCTTCAAAGACATTGTGCCATTTCTTGGCCTTCACACACAGTGCCATTCATGTCTCCATTTATAAACGGTTTGATTGGTTCTGGCCTTGTCTGACATACTGTTGCCTGCACAGGCCATGCTGAAGGTTCAGTAGAGAAGGCATACGTGGGAAACACTACAAACGTAACATCAGATGTCTCGGTTGATATTGTAGCTCTAGTCGAACGGAATGATCAGAAAAAAAGAGAAGAAGGCATGGCAGGAGGGGTGTTCCCTGTCTTGAAATACAAAGGAGAAGATTGCATACTTCAGGAATCTTCCCACGAACTCCAGAGCAAAGCAGGAGTCTACTCAGAGTGGAATCTCACCCAATTATGGCCTTCGTGAAAAAGTGTTCCAGAGCGCCGAGGTCATCTAACATTCCATGGTTAAGTATTGGTTGAGTGTCATGTCATGGTAGAAGTTCTGATGTGAATATCCATGCAGTGAAAATGAAGAACAAGAAACTGGGATGAATTCAAGGCTCATTGCGGAATGATGATGCCATGGCTCCAATGTCTACGACGATGACCGGTATGCTCGCTGGCTGTGGAATTCTTGCTGGAAGTAAGTAGTCTTCCGAGGAAAGGCCCAGATACCTACGAGATGATTGTTGCACAATCAATGACTGGGCAGCATATTCGTGTTTGCCTCTAGACCTCTGGATTGAAAATGACAATGAACAAAGGTCCAAGAGAAGGCTGGATGGCCCTGAAAATTCTGCGGAATAAGAGATGCTGTTAACTACTACGAGGAACGTGAACTCAGTTCAACAGAGTAAGGCAGCGCTCTTTCACACACTGGCACAGATTGAAGAACCTCTGCCCTCCGAAGCATATTGAGATACCCCCGTTCGTCTTGAAGATTGGACGAACAGTTCCAAGACCTAACAGGTGCATCCACTGAGTTTGACTGTGACCCATTTTGACTTGATAGGACCACAACTGAGAGGCTCTGGTATCCGGTGTTGGTCCACCTCATTGTGACCTGGTACGTGATTTTGAAATGCTCACGAAGAAGGTGAAACAGAGTGGACTCAATTTCTTCAAGAACGAATGTTTTCACAGAACACACCATTGAGCTACTATACACAGATGTTCAAGATACCACTTTCAGCAAAACCTCCTTAACTAGGGATTCAGTCTCAGGCAAAAAGTGACAAAGAAACAGATGCTATGGAAAAACAGACAATAGGCATCGTTAGATTTGGCTGGCAGAACTCTGGGTGAAGAGAAGTTTACTCTCGCACAGGTATGAATTTTGCGTGACAGAATGAAAAGTCTTACCCGATATTAACATAACGGTACATGAAAGAAAGTGGCAAAAAATCAAAGTTAGTGAGGAGAAATTAAAACATGCAGCCTGTCGAACCTTTTCCAGGATCAGTACATTGCCCTAGTCATATGGGTTTCCTGTGGAGATTAGCGCACCCCAACTGCCAGAAGACGCTGAGAAAAGCTGATGGGTCTGCCCTCACGTTGGGCGAGATTATGCTGAAAAAGCTTTTTTCCGTTATTCGCAAAAAGGGCATCAAATGCAAGCCAGATTAGTTTTTGTTAAATGATGCCTATGTGGGGAAAATTCCATCAAAGACAGTGAGCATGAGTGTCGTAAATCCACGACAGCATATAGAGATGGGTCCAGAATGTACATGAAAAACATCAGATAGGTTTCCTGCCACAAAGAACTTCCAGGTGCTGTTCAAGCAATCAGGGAAACAAACAAGCTGCCCAAAAGTTTCAAAGGATGAGTTCACCAAGCTTTTAAAGAATCATAGAGGAAATTGACTTGTTAACTCCATCAGGCAAAGAATTGTTGGAACATCACCTCCGGAGAAAGGATGGAAGAATTTGATGTAGTCACATTGAGGCGGACACAATGCTGTTCTTCATCTATTCGCAAAGTCCAAAAAAACAGGAAAAAATGTGGAAGACAGTCGGGATTGATGCCGAGGACACAGATGTAGTGATTCTTTCTGATATGTTGCTCTTCAACTGGAGGCACCCTTGCTATCAAACGGAAAGACAAAAATCATCACTGCAGCAGACCTTGCTCTGATTTGATGTAGCTGAAATATTAATACCATTACAACATTCCATAGTGGATCTTGATACAACATCTGCTTCGTTATGGACATGGGGAAAAAACACCGTTTATGAAAAAGGAACAGGAACTCAGGATGGCACGCAATCTTTTGAAGATGTTGGCAAAACACTTCCAGTGGACACAAGAGGTGCTTCAGCAATGCCCACATTCACATTAGACACATTATAATGACACAATCAGTAAAACGTTAGTGAACCAGGAGCACGGAAGTGGTCAGAATGAAAAACGAAGTCCACGTCCCGCATCCCACCAGATCCAGATCTTCACAAATCTGCATGTGACCGAGTTAACTACCAAGTTTACATTCAACTAAACTATGACAAGGCCGGATCACCCCAAATCCCACCAACCATGGCATGGACAATGAAAGACGGAGTAGATGTGTGTCAGTGAGGTATACCCATAGATGCACTCCCAAGAAGTTCAACCATGACTTGGTTGAACAAGAACAGACATTGTTGCACGATGATGAGGCTGAAAGTTAATTGATGAAGTTTGTGACTCTGAGCCAGCGACTCAGATAGTGAACTGAAGATTAACATGTATGTGTTTCAATGGAGATTCATTTCACATTAATTTACAAACTGCTAAAAACATTGCCACAGTCAAAAATATAAGAGATGTTAATATTATTTTATTATTGACTGTTCTTAGATAAAAGACAGTTTGGACAGTACATCAAACTTTGGTCAGATGCAAATACTAGAATACTTACCGGGAAAGCGTCAATTGCCGGGAATTCAGATTAATTATGTTTATTCATTTTTCCATTGAAACACTGTTGCTCTACAGACAAAAATGAAGGAAATGTTGATATTCTTTCATCATATTACTGTTCTAATTAAAGTACAGGAGGGACATACAAAAGAATGGTTATAACCTACCCTGAACAGTCTGTAAAAGTTGAGAAATTGATATTATGTACAACATTTTCATGTTCTGAAAATAAAGACAATGATTGCGTCCTTCTCTTCTGTGTCTCCAATTTGTTGTGCACTCCCACATATAAACAAACATTATACTTGCATAAAAGATTCACTGCCCAATAATATTATGAGAAGAAAATGATTTTTTACTGATTTCCAGATGTTACTCGACGACAATCGGATTTGGCCCCCCGAAAAGTTATATTCATATTTGCTGACTTAACCCTTAAATATAACAATCTGGAATGGTTAATATATGACATCCTGGTGACCTTTCAAACATATATTTTTGATCCCAAAAATCATAAAAAATCAACATGTAGAACCAAAGATATGCAATGTTTGATATACTGGAAGTAGCATTGGCGGCCATTTTGAATTTTCACATCTGGCCGAGTTAGCCCACATTTTCACGAGGTTCACCCAGCTCATTTTAATCAGCACCCTCAAATTGACTAAAATCAACCTTCAAAACCTTGCGTTCCAGGAAAAACGGTCACGGGACCCTATTGTGGGAACTGCTAACTACATTACGAGTTGTAATTTCTTCTTCATTAAATACTTGTATCTCTGCTTTTTCATATGTGTTGCGTTGAGGTTCTTCATTCAACATCAAAACGAATGATAAAATTTTAAACCCCATTACCATCAGATGTTTAATAATTTGTCTCATTCCTTCTGGATTAGTTTCTAATTATCCCAAGACCACCAGATTTGTAGTTTCTTTAACTCATCTTGCAATGTGAATATTTTGTTTACCAAGAGAACCTCCTCAAAATATTTTGGCCTTCATTCCTGCAATCGCATATGTTCCTCGACTGAAATATTAGTAATAATCTTCACTTCAACTTCTCCAGGTCTTATTGCTCTAGTTGTGATAAAATACGAAACTACATGGTGCTTTTTAAGCAAATTACAATATTCTCATTTGTACTATACAAGAACCCTTGAGATTTTATGAAAGTTTTTTCCAGAAGCAGATTTAATCCCACAAGATTTATAATCAATAATTATAGTTGTCATTTTTTGTATATGTAATTGTTTTATAAAATAAAAAATATAATCCCTTAATATCTCATTTTTGTTTTCACCAACAATATATTATTTTTTCAGTCGTGTGCTTCATATAATCCCCAAATTCTTTTACTACATTAATCTAAAACAAATGTAGTCTCTCCAAAAATTGTATATCTATTGAAATTTTTAACTGAATAAAATTAAAAGTAGTAGCATTGTTCTTATTGAGCGACGAGGGGAGTTTGAAAGTATGAATTGACAAATAAATACAATTACAAGAAGAATGTCTCCTCTTGTGTCATCGCTATCCATTTTAACCGTTTGTTTCTCTCATTAACCACCAATCACAAAGATAATGAGGCTTCTTTTTGATTTATCCAAATTCTTGGGGAGAAGGTATATCATCCGTATTATCACTAAGAATACAAAAGTATCGGTTTTGATTTCTTTTTATATCTCGTGTATCACAAAATAGTTGTTCATATATCTTCAATGTTTGTAATCAATTTTAGTTGTTTTGAAGTTTAAACAAACCGATTATATTGCTACGGGCTCTTGGAAATTCGCAATACACCATAAAAGGGTCCTCAGGATAGTATATATCATAAGTTTTCATGTTGAGTTAGCCCACACCTGTTGTTGGGAATATGTGTGATTCATCGGGGCTGCCAACGCCTTTGAGTTTAGCCATTTTTTCTTTCTCTATCGTTATTTTGGACCCATTAAGCGCAACAACTCAAACACCACCACCTGTCGCCTCTTTACCTCCACAAACTCCATCCCGCAAACATCGCTTTCACCGCCTCCCAAACGACGCCCACCGCCAACCACCAAACCACCACGAGCAAACCCCCCACCACCTTCGCCTTTCTCCTTTCCCACAAACCATCGGACCCCACCACCAGTCAAACACCGAACGTCGTACTGTCCGAAGACGTTTGGTGATTGCTGCCGAACGCAGCAAGCCTGCGAGTGCAATGGCATTCCTTCAGGAGAGGAAAACGGATCAGGAAGGCTTCACGCCCCTTTTCCTTGCCGTCCAAATGGGCAAGGCGTCGAGCGCGTGTGGCCCGCCTCCAAGCGCGATGGATGTGAATTCCTCTCAGAAGGAATTCGGATCAAAAAGGCTCACGCCCCTTTTTGCCACACCAATGGCTGAACAGAGGCTGGCGTGGGCCCGCCTTCCAATCGCCTTTTTTTGATCCTAAAATCTGGCATACAGCGCTCCTCCCCCGGTTCTATGAAAAGACGCGATGTCTGTGGGAACTCGTTGTGTAGTGGTGGGCGTCGGCTTTTCCCGTGGTTGGTGTTTGCTCTCGTCGCTGGCTCGTCTCATCGTTGGTGTCGTCTCGTCGCTGGGCTCGTCTTCATCATTGGTGTCGTCTCGTCGCTGGACTCGACCACCTTCGCTTCACAAGCGACCAAGCAGCCAGCCATTCCCCTCGCCTCGACCCTTGAGCATCAACATTCCCCCCCCCCCCATCCGCGCTGAGATAGTGCGGGGCCCCGTTCATCCCCACCCTAACCGTGCGGCCGACCAAACCGTGCTTGCGTGGAGCACGCCGGAGAGGGCTCACCGACCACGCCAGGCACGGAGTTCGGGGCACAAGCTGCGCTGATATTGCGGCTTGCCGCCATCGCGTCAAACGAGGGAGCGGGTAAGCCCTTTTCGGTCTTCCGTGACCTGGCCCTCCTCCAGGTCCCCCGCGCACATTTTTCCACGGACCCAGTCTACCTCCCTGCCAGGGGAGGTCTTTCCTGTTTAAAATTTTGAATGAATGATGTGCGCGCCGAGTCCCGACAAGTAATTGTTTAAGTGTGTAAAAATTAATTTATAGTCAGTAGTAGTGCTTTTGCTTTTGTTTGCATTTTGCTTTTGGCTTGCCACATTGCATTACTGCCCTTACATGCGTGTGTGTGTGTGTGAAATAAAGGTGCTTGCCTGTTGAACTGTTTTCCGTTTCGTTGCGTCCTTATCCTCCGTTGAAAGTTTCCATCTTGCATCACGAAGGGATTGGTAGTGGGTTGCAAACACCGATAAGTAATCTGAACCGTCGCAGTAGTCGACGATAACTCGCTCGGTTTATCCCTGCAGCACGGAAGCGAGCCGCTTAAGCGGCTTTTGTGTCCGAATGTCGACCTGCGGCGAGTGTACCATCGCCCGTGTCCGACCACCCGCCGCAGTACTTACGTAGTCGAATTTTGGCCGAGCAACCCTTAGGCCTGCGCGGTGGGCAATTGGCACGAATCAGTGGGAGGTTTAAACCCCCACCCGTTGACTGACTCCTAGCGCGATAGTTCCCGGAGGGTCCACGATGAATTGTCCGTTCCGGTGGGCGCACGCGTCGCCGATTCGAGTTACGTGGCGAAAATCGCAGCCGGACGGCGCCAAAATCGTAACAATATCATTCTTTTTGGAAGACCAGCATTAAAACCTGTGCAGAAGTAGTTGATACTCTGTTGAAACTCGCACTTTGTGAAAATTATTAAATTATCATAATTCTAAAAAGTTGGGAGTAAGGAGCATCTTTAAAAGTAAGCCAGCGTTTTTTCCACCCACCCCGTAACCAGACTTATGAGACACTGTAATGAATTTGGTGAAGATGTTTTATGGTTGTAAAATTTTATCTTATTTTCCCAAATGGGTAAAAAAAAACATTCATTGTATATATTTGGCAAAACAGGTTATTTAATTATCATTGGCTTTTTAGAAAACTATATTTTATCGTAAGTTCGGGTAATTTCAGAAATCCATTAATTTATTTATACAATATCTTGTGTTGATATTCCCTGAAAAATGGCAATCGGTGAATAATATATAACAACAATCCTTGAACATTTCTCTAATACGTTCCAGTTTCTTCCATTGTAAGGAATGGTGTGTTATCACCCTCATACTTTACATTCATTTCTCTAATCAATCTTGAAAAGTTAAATTTCATTTTTGGTGTAAATCTTAAAAAAAAAAAAAAAAAAGGCAATATATTCCTTTTTATATTTTTTATTTCATTAATTAGGAAGATAATCACAGAATATACATTTGTTTATAGGCTTTTAGACTGTGTTTAATCCCCAATCTAATCACATGCAGGACAATTCTCAAATTTATGCCATATGGAGAATCAGGAATTCAAGGCGGCTTCAAGATCTTAGTATACTTATTCATATTATTAAAGTAAAACTTACTTCAAACCTAAAATTCATCTTCGGTATCTCTTCGGTACTTGTTCATTGGTGCCCTTCACAATCATCTATTAAAACTAACTTTCATCACATCGTTGAACACAAACTCGTCGGATCATAACTGTCTTCTGTTCCAACAGAGATACTATCATCACTCTTAATTATAATCTTCAAAATCTTCAGGTTGAATAATGACTCATTATTTAATCAGTTAGAAAAAAAACATTACCTCTATATTGGGTCGCCGAAATAGGTGGGACCTTATTGTTAGTAAATTCTGTCTGTTTGTTGCGAGTTTGCTTGTTTGTCATCAGCAAAATTGGGTAGTTAAACGTGGGCGGATTTTGACCAAACTCAGGTGGTAGGTACATATTATGAACCTAGTGGCTTTGGAAATAAAATGTGATGGTTGCTAGGGATGCTTTGGTTCCCACCGAGCAACAACCGAAAAACCTTCAAAACGTTACCGTTCAACGCCGAAATCAATTCCGAAAGCCATTAGGCCCACGTAGGGTTATGAAATTTGGCACGAAATGATCCTACAGGTGATGCTCTATCAATATATTCCGGTTTTTGCGATATATGGAATAATTTTACCCGACAGCGCCCCCTACAATTAGGGTAGCGCGAAAATTGGCGAAAATTGAAGGCCCCCTAGACGACCAGAGTGAGTGCATCGATTACAAATGAAACTTTGGCAGGTTTCATGGTACCATTGAAGTACTAAAAACTTTGCCTCAGGACATTATTGACATTCGCTTCGGTCAGGCGCGTCAAAGCGTCAATTCGTGCAAAAAATCGATAATTATGCGAGAAAGCTGAGGTGCCTTCGCGCAAATGCTACTCCTCCTAGGGTTTATGGTCGGATGGTCATGAAAATCACGACTAATCTCTAGGAATAAAATTGTGCACAACGATCGAGCCGGATTTATCGATTTAGATCTTTGTTCACCCACCAGAACCCCCCTCGAAACTTTGGCGGATTCCGATTTTCAAACCGCATTTTCGGTACTTTCATTCAAATGGATACGAAAGTAGTATCAGTAAGATGAACTGGATGATATTTGATATGCAATAATCTTAAGGTGATTCCCTATCCACTATATGACACTCCGTTTATGCTCTATATCTTATAGTTTCCATGACTCAGCGACCCATCGCCGCCTACCGGCTTGGTCTATATTACTTTCATTAACAGATTCAGGCGAACTACATTTTATATTAAAGGTAATTTTTAAAATGGTTCGTTAACTACGATATTGAACGAAATGTCATTCACCTGAATTTTAACATCCTTTATTTCATCAGGATTTACATCTTAGGGTTGTGAAAAAAATACAAAATTTCTCCTTGCATATTACAGATGGTCTTATCTTTTCTTTTCTAAAGCTTCATCCATAAGTTTTTTCTTTTTTGATACTTTTTTCTGTATTCAGTTGCCTTTTTCTAGTTTTGAATATATTGCCAGAAGAGAGGAGAAACTTTTGTTTAAGCTTACTTTAATTGATATGTTCTTCCAGAGGAAGCTAAAAGCCCTTCCACTGCAAGGAAATAAGAACTCATATTATTCAACCATATGTTTTTATCCAAGCGAGGTGTTATATTATCTTTACTTAGTGCGGGCCCGTAGGTGCGTCCCTAGGTGCGGCGCTGTAAATGTATGTCACAAATCTCGAGAGCCAAATGTCTACCTTTCCAACACATGAAAAAAAGCAATAAAATGGCGCGTAACTGGGAACCGCTTATCCGCCGATTAATAATCAAACCTTTGAAAAGGCATATCCGCCCCCTCTCTCTCCCTCGGGCCTCCGCCGCCCCCCCCCCCCCTCCCCCACCTCTCGCCCCCTCTCTCGCCCCCCTCTTCCCCCTCCTTCCTCTCCCCCCTCCTCTGGTACGCCCCTTCTCTCTCGCTCCTCTCTCTCGCTCCGCCTCTCCTCGCCCGCCTCTCCGGCCTCCCTCTTTCCCCCTCCTCTCTCCCCCTTCCTCTCTGCTTTCCTCTCTCTCTCTCGCTCCTCTCTCTCGCCCCTTCTCTCTCACCCCCACTACTCACCCCCCTCTCACACCCCTTCTCCCGTTCCCCTCTCTCGCCACCTCCCTCTCCCCTCATCTTGAATTTGCGACGCCCCTCTCTCTCACCCCCCCTCTCTCCCTCCCCTCCTCTTGCCCCTCTCTTCCCCCCTCCTCACTCGCCCCTCTCTCTCACACCTCTCTCTTCACCCCCCACTATCACCCCCCCTCTCACACCCCCTCTCCCTACCCTCTCTCGCCACCTCCCTCCCCTCTCTTGAATTAGTGACGCCCCCTCTCTCTCAACCCCCCTCTCTCACCCCCTCTCTCCCTCCCCTCTCTCGCCCCACTCTCTCGCCCCACTCTCCACCCTCCTCTATCCCCCCCTCTTTCCCCCCTCTCTCTCCCCCTACTCTCTCGCCCTACTCTCTGTAAATGTATTCACAAATGTATCACAAAAAACAAAACAATAATAAATAAACATTAATTGGACGTCATTCGTGACGTCATAGCACCGTGGTCCTGTCATTGGTTTTGGTAAATAAATGGCTATAACTTGGCCACCGCTTGCACCGCCGAGAGGAGGGGGGAGAGAGGAGAAGGAGAGAGGGGGAAGAGAGGGGGAGAGAGAAGGGCGAGAGTGGGGGAGAGAGGGGGCGGGGGCAAGTTATGGCCATTTATTTACCAAACCAATGACAAGACACGTTGTTGTTTTTTCTTCCGATGGGCATGGCCGATGGACGGAAGGAAGCTCAGCCGCGTTTTGCCATTACGGGTTTACAACTACGACTTCCGGATAGTGATTGACTTCGTGTATTCTAATAATTTCTCGATCTTCTTATGCGCATTTATAGATAAAACACAATGCCCAAAGCTTATGTTTGTTTAAATATTAGACGGTGCATAAATCCGGTAACATCAGAGTGCTAGGTAGGTCAGAACCAGGAAGTAAATTTTTTTCTTCTCCTCTTCTCTTTTTGTTTCCTTGCCACGCACCATTGCGAAAAGGTAAAATACTGTGCGCTAATGATAATTTGGGTATTAAAACTAAATTGCTGAATATCGTAACTGTGAATAATATGCGAACTTCCGTGTTCATGCACGTCCGGGCACACGAGAGCGAAGAAACGGCCTGTGTGGTTGTTGTTTGTTGCTCGCGCTCTTGAATATTTATTTTATTATTATTATTATTATTTTTTTTTTAACGGGCACAGTACTAGTTCTATCTATAATTCCAGCAATCCGTCTGTGTGTCTGTCTGTTTCGTCTGGCAGACCGCCATTATCTCGACGACGCCGGTCCCGATCTCATTGAAACTTGCTAGGAATAATTGGCCGCAGGGACCCCCGCATGTGCCTTTTTCGCAGGTTTGAATCGATCGACGAGCAGTTCCAAGTTACGGCCATTTTATTGCTTTTTCAGTGTTTGAAAAGGTGTATAATTATGCAAGCTGATAGGTGTCGTTCCACCTTCTCACCTTACGTTGCATTTTTTTACCCAATATTAATAACAGACGACCACCGGTCCCGATCGAATTGAAAACTTGCCAGAAATATTGCCCGGGCCCCGCGGATGTAGCCTTTTCAAGGTTTGATATCAATCGGACAAGCGGTTCCCAAGTGACGGCCATGTACGCATACCAATGACATGACACGGTGCTATGACATCACGAATACGTCACGAATTAATGTTTGTTTAATTATTTTTATTGATTTTTGGACGATTGACGTCACAATTCCTTTTCTCTTCGTTGAACGTCACAATCGAACCACTGACCGAGTACCATTATTATATATTATTGTTGTGCTTGGTAGAACATTTGTGAATAACATTTACAGAGAGAGGGCGAGAGAGAGGGGGGAGAGAGGAGAAGGGAGAGGGGAAGAGAGGGGGGAGAGAGAAGGCGAGAGAGAAGGGCGAGAGGAGGGGGAGAGAGGGCGAGAGAGCGGGCAAAGAGAGCGGAGGGCGAGAGAGGGGAGGCCGAGAGAGGCAGGGGCGAGAAGAGGATGGGCGACAGAGGAGGAGGCGAGAGCAGGAGGGGGGGGAGAGAGGGGGGCAGAGAGAGAGGGGCGTCACAATTCTTTCTTCTTTGTTGATATGACGTCACAATATGATGCTGGGGACCTATTATGCAGGCACGAAAGCTGCACATCTGGCACGCACTACAGCCCGCCCCGACGGCCCAGCAGCGTAGGTTGGATTATAAATATAAAACACCTTTGCAACCAACAAAACACACATTCAAATCTTTTCAGAAACAAATATCTCCACTTGACCAAGAAACAAAACATTTGTGATAGATGTGATAATGAATTCTTAAAAAAAAATATAATAAACACCTTCAATCACGCCAAACACAAGAACAATGAAGAAAGGAAGGTCCACTTTAAATTCTCCATTGAAACACATTAGGCAAAAGACATATAAAAATAAATTGTTTCGCTTTCAAGACCCTCTCTCTCTAATCGAGCTGCAGCCTATGGCATGCCTGGTGCATCAATGCGTTGGGACGTGGCTATGCCGCTGATTGCAGTGTCCCCCTTACACAGATACCACCTGCTACTCATTTTGCAGACCTCAGAAGGATGACAGGCATGGTCAACCCTCCTGGTGTATATTAATCACCCAACGGGCTGAACTCGGACCCTAGCAGATCCCAAGCCGCCACACTACCACTAAGCCAACACCTGCTTATCAAACCCTTGGACCATCATCAATCATGAACTGATATGCGTTAAACAACAGCATTGGAACGATAATAAAAACACAATAAGGAAATGAAAACCTTTTTAAGTTTTATATGGGAAGTAAAATAAATAAAGGTGGCGATGAAATACTCCGATATGAGGCGACAACCTCACTTGGACCGGATCTATTCAGATTTTGTAAGATTGCATGTTTATGAATGAACTCAGAGACAAAAACAAGATGATTGATAACACTAGATTGTAGTGGAATTTGCTATTACCAAAAAAATCTTTAGATATAACACATCTAAAATCACATCCTCTTCAAGGCTTCTTCTGCTACTCTCTCTATTATAAATAAACTTATCATTTTTCTCTGTGATATTAAACAAGGTATCATAAGTTTCCATAGACAATAAAGACGCCTCATATTCTTTTGTTGCATCTAATTGTAGTGGGTATAGAAATGAAGATGTGTGGTCACTTGTTGTGAAATTAAAACTCAGGATTGTGCTTC
>CM068953.1:10820308-10837394 GCA_035128595.1 Eptatretus atami | reverse complement strand
ATGTTGGAATGAGACCTGCTAGGTTTTTGAATCTGTTGAATATTCATTGTTTTGGAGAGCATTCACAAACATAATCCAGGGTGATTAATCCTTCCAGTTATTGAAAATAATCCTTCATCATCATATTCTAATTCTCCTTATGCTCTAATCTCCTCCGTCAGTTTGACTGAAATTCTTTTAACATTTAAGTTTTTAGGAGATATTAATTGTTGGAAACTGTGGACGCATTCTATAATTTTTCTGGGAAGTTTTTAAAAGTGGTTTGAAAAAATTTCTCTTGTTTTCTTTCAAATGCTTCTTCACCGTTTAGTTTTTGTTGCGTTTCTTTTATGTCTTTCCTGTTGTTGCAACTTTTTGAAACCAACTCTTGATGTTCCCTAAATCTTCTTGCCTCTTTCTTTCGCCATCCATTTTATTTATTGGAAAATATATTTAAGAATTGAAAAGATCAACAGGGAAAATTTTCCCTTTCTTCGATCATGTAAAGTTAGATGTGCTTCAAAATAATCCTTTTCGTTAAATATTTCATCAAATTCTTTATTAACATTAATATTGTTACGGCGTGTGGAAATTCTCAAACATCCATAAAGATCCCATAGTGAGTATTCTGAAGTACATGTGTATTAGCTCCAAACCGTTGTATTAGAGGGAATTAAGGTGATTCATTCGGGCTGCGATCCTTTGAGTTAGGCGTTTTCTGTTCGACCTTTGTTTTGAGCCAACCACGCCAACAACACAACAACGCCAGGCAGCCACAAACCTACCTTCACCACTCGCTACCGCAAACCTCACCAGTCCACCCATTCCAAACGGCACCATGGCCATCGGACACGGCCGAAAAACCCTCCACCACCTTCTCTACGGCATTCCCGCACCACCTGTGGGCCACGAGCTCGGGCTATCTTCAGCCGATACACGCGAGCCGCGAAGTGCAGATGGCGGTTTTTTCCGAGAGGAGAATTCGGATCAGGAATGCTTACACGCCCGACATCTGATCCATCCAATTGGAGCGCGGGCGGCTGGCCCCGACCTCCAGACGCGCCTGAGGGAAATTCGGGATATGCAAATTTGATGATCAGGAAAGATTCACGCCCTTTTTCTCCATCCAATCGGCGAAGCGTGGCCCGCCCCTGAGGTTCGTTTGGAAATCCGAGAATTTGCATTATGGTGGGTCCTGGAGCCGATAAAAAGACGAACACGGCGCCGGGCGGCTTCTCTGTCCTCTTCAGTTGGTTCGCAAGAAAGTTGTTCGTCGAGGTTCCCGTCTGCTGTCTGGTCCGGGGGAAGGAGGTCCTGCCGCTCGCGGCTTGGCGGAAGCGACTGCAAACGAGGACGGACCGGAGACGCGGCGGCGTCGGTTGTGGGGTGGACCTGCGCGTCCCGGACGAGAAGTGCCGGAGAGGGTTCGCGCCGCTGAGAGAGAGTCGGGGCCAGGCGGGCCACGCTGACAGTCGCGGGAGAGGACTCACCAGCCAGACAAGGGAAGTCGCCACTTCTTCTCATTTCTTGGGTTCTGATGTGAACGTGCGTGTCGGCGCCAGTCTTTGCTAAAGAGTATTGTTTTTAAGTGGTCCGATGTGTCGCTATTCGGTTGTAGCTCTGCGTCCTCGTTGCTTTGTCTTTTCCTTCTTTTATTTGATATATGTGCATTTCTTAATTATTTTATTGTTGCCTATAAATATGCTATACGTGTGCTTGTGTTCCGTCTGTGTAAATAAATGCTTCCTTGTTGAATCTTCCCCCGTGTCGCTGCGTCCTTCCTTCGTGGGTCTCCATCTGTTTCACGTAAAGGGTTTTGAGTGGGTGCGAGACGCCCGATAAATTAATCTGAACTCAAGGCCGACGATAACCACCGCTCGGTTATCCCGTTTACCCGGGAACTCGGCCGCTTAAGCGGATCGTGTCCAAGTCGGCCTGTTGGCGAGTACAATCCCTCGGTAGGTTACCCTGCGGGTACTTAGGTATACGACTTTCGGCGATTCACCCTATTTCGCGCGGTGATAGATGCGGGACTGGTGTGTTGAGCCGAAAGTCCACCCGTACTGGATCCCGGCGTTTAGCCGGAGAGGGTCACGACTGAATTGTCCGTCCGGTGGGCAGGCGAGGCGCCGATTCGAAGTCACGCCGATCGCACGCACGGGCGCGAATTCGCAACAATATAGTTTAGAGTTCCCACAAATAGGGTCCCGTGACCGTTTTTCCGGGGACCAAGGTTTGAAGGCTTGATTTGAGTCAATTTGAACAGGGGATTAAAATGAGCTGGGTGAAACCTCAGTGAAAATGTGGAGCTAACTTGTCCAGACACGAAAATTCCAAATGGCCGCCACACGGCTTCCAAGTATATTAAAAAATTGCATTATCTTTGGTTCTACATGTCCGATTTTTATTGATTGTAGTTAAACATATGTTTTAAGTTCAAATATTTCATGTTATCAGCATAATATCTTGTTAAGTGTAAGAATTAGAATTAAAAAATGCTTTTTTTTAATCATTTTTGCAGATTAAATCTAGACGGCCGCAAAGCTGACTGCAACGAAGAAGGACCAGGAAAGGACACCCCTGAATATTAATGCATAGTTTTAAGTTAAAACTGAAATGTACTATGTTTTAACACACTTTTCATTATCATGAGATCCTTGAATGAGTCATAGTCATGTCGTCCAAGAGAAAAGCTTAAAAAAGGAGACGTGAGGAGATGAAGAAAGCCACAGGTGCATCCTCTGTGGTGAGCATTTGCGATGAAACAAATCCAATACACCCCTGGAATCATGGCCGGACAATCTGAAGACTTTAGCACAGCAATGGATTCATCTAGATAGGTTTGGAAACCAGTATACGACACCGGAATTGGGATGCTGGACCACAAACATGTTCTTTCCATAAAAATTTGCAAGATTACATTTCTTAGTAAACTCATATACAGCTGGCAATAAAGAGACGAGACAAAAGTGGCAGCTGAGGATGATTACTCAAGAAGAAAGTAAGCGTTCTGCTAGCTGTTCTGTGGAACGACCCCAGAGACTATCTCGAGCAGCAAGTTGGGTGATACATTACAAAAACTGTTGCGTATGTGCATGAATCCGGGAAGATGAAAAACAACCCCACCAGGACAGATGGCATATTATGCAAACGATGATGCCTGGTATGCAATGTCAAGGCACTACAGTTACCTCCAAGACATCAGGAGCGTGATCGCATCTTAAGATTATAGATGCAATACCAGATCCCTTTGCAGCAGAAATCGCTATCACCGTCCTGCTGGAAGAAGTATTCGCCATCAAAAACAGTGAAAGTGGTCAGCTCCATGTACAAGAATTCTCTCTGAAGTACGAGAGATCGTTTCTTCAAACTGTATGCTTGGTTGTGTTCGAAAGAGCATTAGTGAACTCTACAGAGCCTGCGGTCTAGAATTATAAGGCCTTACTGAGAAATTTGGTTTTGACCCCAGGGCAAAGAAGTCAAGCAACATCAAGGAAAGCTTGAGAAAGAATTTGTTGAAAACATTGCTTTCATGACTGCCATCGAAAAAATGAAAGTACACTAGTATATGATACATCAGCTGGTGGAGCTACACTGAAAGCAGCCATTTATCATTGGGTGTCAGTGATGATCAGCTGCTCAACAATGTTGCTAGACGCATGAAAAAGATGCTTCTCGCTAGTATTCCTTAAATGGCAGGCCACCAAGTTGTCGAGGAATTGGAGACACCAACAGGCCCCAAATGATATGCTTTTGAAGTTTTCGACATGTTGAAAACCCCACAGAAGCAGAACTTTGAAAAAAAGCAGCAGAGATTCCTGTGGTTCATGCATGCCTCGCTGCTTTCATTACATCACAGGAAAAAAGCTCTGCATTTTTCAAACACGCTGTCAGTGACACTGCAGACTGACCCGAAGTCCGAGAGATTCTGGACATCTCCTCAAAAAGTTTCCCTCGGAATCAGCATAAATCTGTTTCTTCAACTCATGATTCATGGGCAAGCATGACCTTGAAAAAAATGATGATGTCCAGTAGAGCTTGCAGAGAATATTCCTGGAAATTGCATTCTGACAATGACGACTGTGTGAAGACACACTGAAACAGGCGCTATAACGTCACACCCGCACCCAATGGTATGTTTGTGCAACCTCAGAACTGAATAACCTCTACCAAGCAGAAAGAGACATCACCACTGCCCACAAGTTCAGAAGACCATGAAACGTTTGTGCCTGGAGCAACTGTTGTTCAGCCCTATAAAACAGTGAAACGTGGACAACCAGCTCTCGTCCAGAGATTGATAATTAGTGTCAGAACACAGATGTACAGAGACAAGGGGTGTCCATCCATGCTTTGGTGCATCGTGTCAGATGACCAAGCAAACATGCCTGCTGATGAACAATAACTTTGCATTGTGGTTTCAGGGGTTACTGTGCAAGCAACATGTGAAAAAGAGCAAACCCATACTATTTTCTTAACATTCCTAAGCCTCCACACAAATCTGTATCCACGAAGTAGAGTGCAGGATGGTTGCTTGCAGCTGAGAAAAAAGAATGCCCTTTCCTTTTGCTAGGTTGGGTGCAATCAAGCCAGTTTATGCACTTATGGTGCAACTGAGTTAATGAAAATCCTGAACCTTCAAAGACATTGTGCCATTTCTTGGCCTTCACACACAGTGCCATTCATGTCTCCATTTATAAACGGTTTGATTGGTTCTGGCCTTGTCTGACATACTGTTGCCTGCACAGGCCATGCTGAAGGTTCAGTAGAGAAGGCATACGTGGGAAACACTACAAACGTAACATCAGATGTCTCGGTTGATATTGTAGCTCTAGTCGAACGGAATGATCAGAAAAAAAGAGAAGAAGGCATGGCAGGAGGGGTGTTCCCTGTCTTGAAATACAAAGGAGAAGATTGCATACTTCAGGAATCTTCCCACGAACTCCAGAGCAAAGCAGGAGTCTACTCAGAGTGGAATCTCACCCAATTATGGCCTTCGTGAAAAAGTGTTCCAGAGCGCCGAGGTCATCTAACATTCCATGGTTAAGTATTGGTTGAGTGTCATGTCATGGTAGAAGTTCTGATGTGAATATCCATGCAGTGAAAATGAAGAACAAGAAACTGGGATGAATTCAAGGCTCATTGCGGAATGATGATGCCATGGCTCCAATGTCTACGACGATGACCGGTATGCTCGCTGGCTGTGGAATTCTTGCTGGAAGTAAGTAGTCTTCCGAGGAAAGGCCCAGATACCTACGAGATGATTGTTGCACAATCAATGACTGGGCAGCATATTCGTGTTTGCCTCTAGACCTCTGGATTGAAAATGACAATGAACAAAGGTCCAAGAGAAGGCTGGATGGCCCTGAAAATTCTGCGGAATAAGAGATGCTGTTAACTACTACGAGGAACGTGAACTCAGTTCAACAGAGTAAGGCAGCGCTCTTTCACACACTGGCACAGATTGAAGAACCTCTGCCCTCCGAAGCATATTGAGATACCCCCGTTCGTCTTGAAGATTGGACGAACAGTTCCAAGACCTAACAGGTGCATCCACTGAGTTTGACTGTGACCCATTTTGACTTGATAGGACCACAACTGAGAGGCTCTGGTATCCGGTGTTGGTCCACCTCATTGTGACCTGGTACGTGATTTTGAAATGCTCACGAAGAAGGTGAAACAGAGTGGACTCAATTTCTTCAAGAACGAATGTTTTCACAGAACACACCATTGAGCTACTATACACAGATGTTCAAGATACCACTTTCAGCAAAACCTCCTTAACTAGGGATTCAGTCTCAGGCAAAAAGTGACAAAGAAACAGATGCTATGGAAAAACAGACAATAGGCATCGTTAGATTTGGCTGGCAGAACTCTGGGTGAAGAGAAGTTTACTCTCGCACAGGTATGAATTTTGCGTGACAGAATGAAAAGTCTTACCCGATATTAACATAACGGTACATGAAAGAAAGTGGCAAAAAATCAAAGTTAGTGAGGAGAAATTAAAACATGCAGCCTGTCGAACCTTTTCCAGGATCAGTACATTGCCCTAGTCATATGGGTTTCCTGTGGAGATTAGCGCACCCCAACTGCCAGAAGACGCTGAGAAAAGCTGATGGGTCTGCCCTCACGTTGGGCGAGATTATGCTGAAAAAGCTTTTTTCCGTTATTCGCAAAAAGGGCATCAAATGCAAGCCAGATTAGTTTTTGTTAAATGATGCCTATGTGGGGAAAATTCCATCAAAGACAGTGAGCATGAGTGTCGTAAATCCACGACAGCATATAGAGATGGGTCCAGAATGTACATGAAAAACATCAGATAGGTTTCCTGCCACAAAGAACTTCCAGGTGCTGTTCAAGCAATCAGGGAAACAAACAAGCTGCCCAAAAGTTTCAAAGGATGAGTTCACCAAGCTTTTAAAGAATCATAGAGGAAATTGACTTGTTAACTCCATCAGGCAAAGAATTGTTGGAACATCACCTCCGGAGAAAGGATGGAAGAATTTGATGTAGTCACATTGAGGCGGACACAATGCTGTTCTTCATCTATTCGCAAAGTCCAAAAAAACAGGAAAAAATGTGGAAGACAGTCGGGATTGATGCCGAGGACACAGATGTAGTGATTCTTTCTGATATGTTGCTCTTCAACTGGAGGCACCCTTGCTATCAAACGGAAAGACAAAAATCATCACTGCAGCAGACCTTGCTCTGATTTGATGTAGCTGAAATATTAATACCATTACAACATTCCATAGTGGATCTTGATACAACATCTGCTTCGTTATGGACATGGGGAAAAAACACCGTTTATGAAAAAGGAACAGGAACTCAGGATGGCACGCAATCTTTTGAAGATGTTGGCAAAACACTTCCAGTGGACACAAGAGGTGCTTCAGCAATGCCCACATTCACATTAGACACATTATAATGACACAATCAGTAAAACGTTAGTGAACCAGGAGCACGGAAGTGGTCAGAATGAAAAACGAAGTCCACGTCCCGCATCCCACCAGATCCAGATCTTCACAAATCTGCATGTGACCGAGTTAACTACCAAGTTTACATTCAACTAAACTATGACAAGGCCGGATCACCCCAAATCCCACCAACCATGGCATGGACAATGAAAGACGGAGTAGATGTGTGTCAGTGAGGTATACCCATAGATGCACTCCCAAGAAGTTCAACCATGACTTGGTTGAACAAGAACAGACATTGTTGCACGATGATGAGGCTGAAAGTTAATTGATGAAGTTTGTGACTCTGAGCCAGCGACTCAGATAGTGAACTGAAGATTAACATGTATGTGTTTCAATGGAGATTCATTTCACATTAATTTACAAACTGCTAAAAACATTGCCACAGTCAAAAATATAAGAGATGTTAATATTATTTTATTATTGACTGTTCTTAGATAAAAGACAGTTTGGACAGTACATCAAACTTTGGTCAGATGCAAATACTAGAATACTTACCGGGAAAGCGTCAATTGCCGGGAATTCAGATTAATTATGTTTATTCATTTTTCCATTGAAACACTGTTGCTCTACAGACAAAAATGAAGGAAATGTTGATATTCTTTCATCATATTACTGTTCTAATTAAAGTACAGGAGGGACATACAAAAGAATGGTTATAACCTACCCTGAACAGTCTGTAAAAGTTGAGAAATTGATATTATGTACAACATTTTCATGTTCTGAAAATAAAGACAATGATTGCGTCCTTCTCTTCTGTGTCTCCAATTTGTTGTGCACTCCCACATATAAACAAACATTATACTTGCATAAAAGATTCACTGCCCAATAATATTATGAGAAGAAAATGATTTTTTACTGATTTCCAGATGTTACTCGACGACAATCGGATTTGGCCCCCCGAAAAGTTATATTCATATTTGCTGACTTAACCCTTAAATATAACAATCTGGAATGGTTAATATATGACATCCTGGTGACCTTTCAAACATATATTTTTGATCCCAAAAATCATAAAAAATCAACATGTAGAACCAAAGATATGCAATGTTTGATATACTGGAAGTAGCATTGGCGGCCATTTTGAATTTTCACATCTGGCCGAGTTAGCCCACATTTTCACGAGGTTCACCCAGCTCATTTTAATCAGCACCCTCAAATTGACTAAAATCAACCTTCAAAACCTTGCGTTCCAGGAAAAACGGTCACGGGACCCTATTGTGGGAACTGCTAACTACATTACGAGTTGTAATTTCTTCTTCATTAAATACTTGTATCTCTGCTTTTTCATATGTGTTGCGTTGAGGTTCTTCATTCAACATCAAAACGAATGATAAAATTTTAAACCCCATTACCATCAGATGTTTAATAATTTGTCTCATTCCTTCTGGATTAGTTTCTAATTATCCCAAGACCACCAGATTTGTAGTTTCTTTAACTCATCTTGCAATGTGAATATTTTGTTTACCAAGAGAACCTCCTCAAAATATTTTGGCCTTCATTCCTGCAATCGCATATGTTCCTCGACTGAAATATTAGTAATAATCTTCACTTCAACTTCTCCAGGTCTTATTGCTCTAGTTGTGATAAAATACGAAACTACATGGTGCTTTTTAAGCAAATTACAATATTCTCATTTGTACTATACAAGAACCCTTGAGATTTTATGAAAGTTTTTTCCAGAAGCAGATTTAATCCCACAAGATTTATAATCAATAATTATAGTTGTCATTTTTTGTATATGTAATTGTTTTATAAAATAAAAAATATAATCCCTTAATATCTCATTTTTGTTTTCACCAACAATATATTATTTTTTCAGTCGTGTGCTTCATATAATCCCCAAATTCTTTTACTACATTAATCTAAAACAAATGTAGTCTCTCCAAAAATTGTATATCTATTGAAATTTTTAACTGAATAAAATTAAAAGTAGTAGCATTGTTCTTATTGAGCGACGAGGGGAGTTTGAAAGTATGAATTGACAAATAAATACAATTACAAGAAGAATGTCTCCTCTTGTGTCATCGCTATCCATTTTAACCGTTTGTTTCTCTCATTAACCACCAATCACAAAGATAATGAGGCTTCTTTTTGATTTATCCAAATTCTTGGGGAGAAGGTATATCATCCGTATTATCACTAAGAATACAAAAGTATCGGTTTTGATTTCTTTTTATATCTCGTGTATCACAAAATAGTTGTTCATATATCTTCAATGTTTGTAATCAATTTTAGTTGTTTTGAAGTTTAAACAAACCGATTATATTGCTACGGGCTCTTGGAAATTCGCAATACACCATAAAAGGGTCCTCAGGATAGTATATATCATAAGTTTTCATGTTGAGTTAGCCCACACCTGTTGTTGGGAATATGTGTGATTCATCGGGGCTGCCAACGCCTTTGAGTTTAGCCATTTTTTCTTTCTCTATCGTTATTTTGGACCCATTAAGCGCAACAACTCAAACACCACCACCTGTCGCCTCTTTACCTCCACAAACTCCATCCCGCAAACATCGCTTTCACCGCCTCCCAAACGACGCCCACCGCCAACCACCAAACCACCACGAGCAAACCCCCCACCACCTTCGCCTTTCTCCTTTCCCACAAACCATCGGACCCCACCACCAGTCAAACACCGAACGTCGTACTGTCCGAAGACGTTTGGTGATTGCTGCCGAACGCAGCAAGCCTGCGAGTGCAATGGCATTCCTTCAGGAGAGGAAAACGGATCAGGAAGGCTTCACGCCCCTTTTCCTTGCCGTCCAAATGGGCAAGGCGTCGAGCGCGTGTGGCCCGCCTCCAAGCGCGATGGATGTGAATTCCTCTCAGAAGGAATTCGGATCAAAAAGGCTCACGCCCCTTTTTGCCACACCAATGGCTGAACAGAGGCTGGCGTGGGCCCGCCTTCCAATCGCCTTTTTTTGATCCTAAAATCTGGCATACAGCGCTCCTCCCCCGGTTCTATGAAAAGACGCGATGTCTGTGGGAACTCGTTGTGTAGTGGTGGGCGTCGGCTTTTCCCGTGGTTGGTGTTTGCTCTCGTCGCTGGCTCGTCTCATCGTTGGTGTCGTCTCGTCGCTGGGCTCGTCTTCATCATTGGTGTCGTCTCGTCGCTGGACTCGACCACCTTCGCTTCACAAGCGACCAAGCAGCCAGCCATTCCCCTCGCCTCGACCCTTGAGCATCAACATTCCCCCCCCCCCCATCCGCGCTGAGATAGTGCGGGGCCCCGTTCATCCCCACCCTAACCGTGCGGCCGACCAAACCGTGCTTGCGTGGAGCACGCCGGAGAGGGCTCACCGACCACGCCAGGCACGGAGTTCGGGGCACAAGCTGCGCTGATATTGCGGCTTGCCGCCATCGCGTCAAACGAGGGAGCGGGTAAGCCCTTTTCGGTCTTCCGTGACCTGGCCCTCCTCCAGGTCCCCCGCGCACATTTTTCCACGGACCCAGTCTACCTCCCTGCCAGGGGAGGTCTTTCCTGTTTAAAATTTTGAATGAATGATGTGCGCGCCGAGTCCCGACAAGTAATTGTTTAAGTGTGTAAAAATTAATTTATAGTCAGTAGTAGTGCTTTTGCTTTTGTTTGCATTTTGCTTTTGGCTTGCCACATTGCATTACTGCCCTTACATGCGTGTGTGTGTGTGTGAAATAAAGGTGCTTGCCTGTTGAACTGTTTTCCGTTTCGTTGCGTCCTTATCCTCCGTTGAAAGTTTCCATCTTGCATCACGAAGGGATTGGTAGTGGGTTGCAAACACCGATAAGTAATCTGAACCGTCGCAGTAGTCGACGATAACTCGCTCGGTTTATCCCTGCAGCACGGAAGCGAGCCGCTTAAGCGGCTTTTGTGTCCGAATGTCGACCTGCGGCGAGTGTACCATCGCCCGTGTCCGACCACCCGCCGCAGTACTTACGTAGTCGAATTTTGGCCGAGCAACCCTTAGGCCTGCGCGGTGGGCAATTGGCACGAATCAGTGGGAGGTTTAAACCCCCACCCGTTGACTGACTCCTAGCGCGATAGTTCCCGGAGGGTCCACGATGAATTGTCCGTTCCGGTGGGCGCACGCGTCGCCGATTCGAGTTACGTGGCGAAAATCGCAGCCGGACGGCGCCAAAATCGTAACAATATCATTCTTTTTGGAAGACCAGCATTAAAACCTGTGCAGAAGTAGTTGATACTCTGTTGAAACTCGCACTTTGTGAAAATTATTAAATTATCATAATTCTAAAAAGTTGGGAGTAAGGAGCATCTTTAAAAGTAAGCCAGCGTTTTTTCCACCCACCCCGTAACCAGACTTATGAGACACTGTAATGAATTTGGTGAAGATGTTTTATGGTTGTAAAATTTTATCTTATTTTCCCAAATGGGTAAAAAAAAACATTCATTGTATATATTTGGCAAAACAGGTTATTTAATTATCATTGGCTTTTTAGAAAACTATATTTTATCGTAAGTTCGGGTAATTTCAGAAATCCATTAATTTATTTATACAATATCTTGTGTTGATATTCCCTGAAAAATGGCAATCGGTGAATAATATATAACAACAATCCTTGAACATTTCTCTAATACGTTCCAGTTTCTTCCATTGTAAGGAATGGTGTGTTATCACCCTCATACTTTACATTCATTTCTCTAATCAATCTTGAAAAGTTAAATTTCATTTTTGGTGTAAATCTTAAAAAAAAAAAAAAAAAAGGCAATATATTCCTTTTTATATTTTTTATTTCATTAATTAGGAAGATAATCACAGAATATACATTTGTTTATAGGCTTTTAGACTGTGTTTAATCCCCAATCTAATCACATGCAGGACAATTCTCAAATTTATGCCATATGGAGAATCAGGAATTCAAGGCGGCTTCAAGATCTTAGTATACTTATTCATATTATTAAAGTAAAACTTACTTCAAACCTAAAATTCATCTTCGGTATCTCTTCGGTACTTGTTCATTGGTGCCCTTCACAATCATCTATTAAAACTAACTTTCATCACATCGTTGAACACAAACTCGTCGGATCATAACTGTCTTCTGTTCCAACAGAGATACTATCATCACTCTTAATTATAATCTTCAAAATCTTCAGGTTGAATAATGACTCATTATTTAATCAGTTAGAAAAAAAACATTACCTCTATATTGGGTCGCCGAAATAGGTGGGACCTTATTGTTAGTAAATTCTGTCTGTTTGTTGCGAGTTTGCTTGTTTGTCATCAGCAAAATTGGGTAGTTAAACGTGGGCGGATTTTGACCAAACTCAGGTGGTAGGTACATATTATGAACCTAGTGGCTTTGGAAATAAAATGTGATGGTTGCTAGGGATGCTTTGGTTCCCACCGAGCAACAACCGAAAAACCTTCAAAACGTTACCGTTCAACGCCGAAATCAATTCCGAAAGCCATTAGGCCCACGTAGGGTTATGAAATTTGGCACGAAATGATCCTACAGGTGATGCTCTATCAATATATTCCGGTTTTTGCGATATATGGAATAATTTTACCCGACAGCGCCCCCTACAATTAGGGTAGCGCGAAAATTGGCGAAAATTGAAGGCCCCCTAGACGACCAGAGTGAGTGCATCGATTACAAATGAAACTTTGGCAGGTTTCATGGTACCATTGAAGTACTAAAAACTTTGCCTCAGGACATTATTGACATTCGCTTCGGTCAGGCGCGTCAAAGCGTCAATTCGTGCAAAAAATCGATAATTATGCGAGAAAGCTGAGGTGCCTTCGCGCAAATGCTACTCCTCCTAGGGTTTATGGTCGGATGGTCATGAAAATCACGACTAATCTCTAGGAATAAAATTGTGCACAACGATCGAGCCGGATTTATCGATTTAGATCTTTGTTCACCCACCAGAACCCCCCTCGAAACTTTGGCGGATTCCGATTTTCAAACCGCATTTTCGGTACTTTCATTCAAATGGATACGAAAGTAGTATCAGTAAGATGAACTGGATGATATTTGATATGCAATAATCTTAAGGTGATTCCCTATCCACTATATGACACTCCGTTTATGCTCTATATCTTATAGTTTCCATGACTCAGCGACCCATCGCCGCCTACCGGCTTGGTCTATATTACTTTCATTAACAGATTCAGGCGAACTACATTTTATATTAAAGGTAATTTTTAAAATGGTTCGTTAACTACGATATTGAACGAAATGTCATTCACCTGAATTTTAACATCCTTTATTTCATCAGGATTTACATCTTAGGGTTGTGAAAAAAATACAAAATTTCTCCTTGCATATTACAGATGGTCTTATCTTTTCTTTTCTAAAGCTTCATCCATAAGTTTTTTCTTTTTTGATACTTTTTTCTGTATTCAGTTGCCTTTTTCTAGTTTTGAATATATTGCCAGAAGAGAGGAGAAACTTTTGTTTAAGCTTACTTTAATTGATATGTTCTTCCAGAGGAAGCTAAAAGCCCTTCCACTGCAAGGAAATAAGAACTCATATTATTCAACCATATGTTTTTATCCAAGCGAGGTGTTATATTATCTTTACTTAGTGCGGGCCCGTAGGTGCGTCCCTAGGTGCGGCGCTGTAAATGTATGTCACAAATCTCGAGAGCCAAATGTCTACCTTTCCAACACATGAAAAAAAGCAATAAAATGGCGCGTAACTGGGAACCGCTTATCCGCCGATTAATAATCAAACCTTTGAAAAGGCATATCCGCCCCCTCTCTCTCCCTCGGGCCTCCGCCGCCCCCCCCCCCCCTCCCCCACCTCTCGCCCCCTCTCTCGCCCCCCTCTTCCCCCTCCTTCCTCTCCCCCCTCCTCTGGTACGCCCCTTCTCTCTCGCTCCTCTCTCTCGCTCCGCCTCTCCTCGCCCGCCTCTCCGGCCTCCCTCTTTCCCCCTCCTCTCTCCCCCTTCCTCTCTGCTTTCCTCTCTCTCTCTCGCTCCTCTCTCTCGCCCCTTCTCTCTCACCCCCACTACTCACCCCCCTCTCACACCCCTTCTCCCGTTCCCCTCTCTCGCCACCTCCCTCTCCCCTCATCTTGAATTTGCGACGCCCCTCTCTCTCACCCCCCCTCTCTCCCTCCCCTCCTCTTGCCCCTCTCTTCCCCCCTCCTCACTCGCCCCTCTCTCTCACACCTCTCTCTTCACCCCCCACTATCACCCCCCCTCTCACACCCCCTCTCCCTACCCTCTCTCGCCACCTCCCTCCCCTCTCTTGAATTAGTGACGCCCCCTCTCTCTCAACCCCCCTCTCTCACCCCCTCTCTCCCTCCCCTCTCTCGCCCCACTCTCTCGCCCCACTCTCCACCCTCCTCTATCCCCCCCTCTTTCCCCCCTCTCTCTCCCCCTACTCTCTCGCCCTACTCTCTGTAAATGTATTCACAAATGTATCACAAAAAACAAAACAATAATAAATAAACATTAATTGGACGTCATTCGTGACGTCATAGCACCGTGGTCCTGTCATTGGTTTTGGTAAATAAATGGCTATAACTTGGCCACCGCTTGCACCGCCGAGAGGAGGGGGGAGAGAGGAGAAGGAGAGAGGGGGAAGAGAGGGGGAGAGAGAAGGGCGAGAGTGGGGGAGAGAGGGGGCGGGGGCAAGTTATGGCCATTTATTTACCAAACCAATGACAAGACACGTTGTTGTTTTTTCTTCCGATGGGCATGGCCGATGGACGGAAGGAAGCTCAGCCGCGTTTTGCCATTACGGGTTTACAACTACGACTTCCGGATAGTGATTGACTTCGTGTATTCTAATAATTTCTCGATCTTCTTATGCGCATTTATAGATAAAACACAATGCCCAAAGCTTATGTTTGTTTAAATATTAGACGGTGCATAAATCCGGTAACATCAGAGTGCTA
This sequence comes from Eptatretus atami, assembly GCA_035128595.1. NCBI lineage: Eukaryota > Metazoa > Chordata > Myxini > Myxiniformes > Myxinidae > Eptatretus > Eptatretus atami. The sequence goes on along the minus strand of CM068953.1, from coordinate 10,822,596 downwards.
GGTAGGTCAGAACCAGGAAGTAAATTTTTTTCTTCTCCTCTTCTCTTTTTGTTTCCTTGCCACGCACCATTGCGAAAAGGTAAAATACTGTGCGCTAATGATAATTTGGGTATTAAAACTAAATTGCTGAATATCGTAACTGTGAATAATATGCGAACTTCCGTGTTCATGCACGTCCGGGCACACGAGAGCGAAGAAACGGCCTGTGTGGTTGTTGTTTGTTGCTCGCGCTCTTGAATATTTATTTTATTATTATTATTATTATTTTTTTTTTAACGGGCACAGTACTAGTTCTATCTATAATTCCAGCAATCCGTCTGTGTGTCTGTCTGTTTCGTCTGGCAGACCGCCATTATCTCGACGACGCCGGTCCCGATCTCATTGAAACTTGCTAGGAATAATTGGCCGCAGGGACCCCCGCATGTGCCTTTTTCGCAGGTTTGAATCGATCGACGAGCAGTTCCAAGTTACGGCCATTTTATTGCTTTTTCAGTGTTTGAAAAGGTGTATAATTATGCAAGCTGATAGGTGTCGTTCCACCTTCTCACCTTACGTTGCATTTTTTTACCCAATATTAATAACAGACGACCACCGGTCCCGATCGAATTGAAAACTTGCCAGAAATATTGCCCGGGCCCCGCGGATGTAGCCTTTTCAAGGTTTGATATCAATCGGACAAGCGGTTCCCAAGTGACGGCCATGTACGCATACCAATGACATGACACGGTGCTATGACATCACGAATACGTCACGAATTAATGTTTGTTTAATTATTTTTATTGATTTTTGGACGATTGACGTCACAATTCCTTTTCTCTTCGTTGAACGTCACAATCGAACCACTGACCGAGTACCATTATTATATATTATTGTTGTGCTTGGTAGAACATTTGTGAATAACATTTACAGAGAGAGGGCGAGAGAGAGGGGGGAGAGAGGAGAAGGGAGAGGGGAAGAGAGGGGGGAGAGAGAAGGCGAGAGAGAAGGGCGAGAGGAGGGGGAGAGAGGGCGAGAGAGCGGGCAAAGAGAGCGGAGGGCGAGAGAGGGGAGGCCGAGAGAGGCAGGGGCGAGAAGAGGATGGGCGACAGAGGAGGAGGCGAGAGCAGGAGGGGGGGGAGAGAGGGGGGCAGAGAGAGAGGGGCGTCACAATTCTTTCTTCTTTGTTGATATGACGTCACAATATGATGCTGGGGACCTATTATGCAGGCACGAAAGCTGCACATCTGGCACGCACTACAGCCCGCCCCGACGGCCCAGCAGCGTAGGTTGGATTATAAATATAAAACACCTTTGCAACCAACAAAACACACATTCAAATCTTTTCAGAAACAAATATCTCCACTTGACCAAGAAACAAAACATTTGTGATAGATGTGATAATGAATTCTTAAAAAAAAATATAATAAACACCTTCAATCACGCCAAACACAAGAACAATGAAGAAAGGAAGGTCCACTTTAAATTCTCCATTGAAACACATTAGGCAAAAGACATATAAAAATAAATTGTTTCGCTTTCAAGACCCTCTCTCTCTAATCGAGCTGCAGCCTATGGCATGCCTGGTGCATCAATGCGTTGGGACGTGGCTATGCCGCTGATTGCAGTGTCCCCCTTACACAGATACCACCTGCTACTCATTTTGCAGACCTCAGAAGGATGACAGGCATGGTCAACCCTCCTGGTGTATATTAATCACCCAACGGGCTGAACTCGGACCCTAGCAGATCCCAAGCCGCCACACTACCACTAAGCCAACACCTGCTTATCAAACCCTTGGACCATCATCAATCATGAACTGATATGCGTTAAACAACAGCATTGGAACGATAATAAAAACACAATAAGGAAATGAAAACCTTTTTAAGTTTTATATGGGAAGTAAAATAAATAAAGGTGGCGATGAAATACTCCGATATGAGGCGACAACCTCACTTGGACCGGATCTATTCAGATTTTGTAAGATTGCATGTTTATGAATGAACTCAGAGACAAAAACAAGATGATTGATAACACTAGATTGTAGTGGAATTTGCTATTACCAAAAAAATCTTTAGATATAACACATCTAAAATCACATCCTCTTCAAGGCTTCTTCTGCTACTCTCTCTCATTTGACTGAAACCTTTTAACATTTGAAGTTTTTTTTAGGAGTGTATTCCATTGAGGGAACTGTGGAAGCATCTATATTTTTTTGTTGGGAAGTTTTTAAAAGTGGTTAAAATAATTTATCTTGTTTTCTTTCAAATGCTTCTTCACCCATTAGTTTCTGTCTGCGTTTCTTATTTATG
>CM068953.1:10803497-10820107 GCA_035128595.1 Eptatretus atami | reverse complement strand
ATTTTCCCTTTCTTCGATCATGTAAAGTTAGATGTGCTTCAAAATAATCCTTTTCGTTAAATATTTCATCAAATTCTTTATTAACATTAATATTGTTACGGCGTGTGGAAATTCTCAAACATCCATAAAGATCCCATAGTGAGTATTCTGAAGTACATGTGTATTAGCTCCAAACCGTTGTATTAGAGGGAATTAAGGTGATTCATTCGGGCTGCGATCCTTTGAGTTAGGCGTTTTCTGTTCGACCTTTGTTTTGAGCCAACCACGCCAACAACACAACAACGCCAGGCAGCCACAAACCTACCTTCACCACTCGCTACCGCAAACCTCACCAGTCCACCCATTCCAAACGGCACCATGGCCATCGGACACGGCCGAAAAACCCTCCACCACCTTCTCTACGGCATTCCCGCACCACCTGTGGGCCACGAGCTCGGGCTATCTTCAGCCGATACACGCGAGCCGCGAAGTGCAGATGGCGGTTTTTTCCGAGAGGAGAATTCGGATCAGGAATGCTTACACGCCCGACATCTGATCCATCCAATTGGAGCGCGGGCGGCTGGCCCCGACCTCCAGACGCGCCTGAGGGAAATTCGGGATATGCAAATTTGATGATCAGGAAAGATTCACGCCCTTTTTCTCCATCCAATCGGCGAAGCGTGGCCCGCCCCTGAGGTTCGTTTGGAAATCCGAGAATTTGCATTATGGTGGGTCCTGGAGCCGATAAAAAGACGAACACGGCGCCGGGCGGCTTCTCTGTCCTCTTCAGTTGGTTCGCAAGAAAGTTGTTCGTCGAGGTTCCCGTCTGCTGTCTGGTCCGGGGGAAGGAGGTCCTGCCGCTCGCGGCTTGGCGGAAGCGACTGCAAACGAGGACGGACCGGAGACGCGGCGGCGTCGGTTGTGGGGTGGACCTGCGCGTCCCGGACGAGAAGTGCCGGAGAGGGTTCGCGCCGCTGAGAGAGAGTCGGGGCCAGGCGGGCCACGCTGACAGTCGCGGGAGAGGACTCACCAGCCAGACAAGGGAAGTCGCCACTTCTTCTCATTTCTTGGGTTCTGATGTGAACGTGCGTGTCGGCGCCAGTCTTTGCTAAAGAGTATTGTTTTTAAGTGGTCCGATGTGTCGCTATTCGGTTGTAGCTCTGCGTCCTCGTTGCTTTGTCTTTTCCTTCTTTTATTTGATATATGTGCATTTCTTAATTATTTTATTGTTGCCTATAAATATGCTATACGTGTGCTTGTGTTCCGTCTGTGTAAATAAATGCTTCCTTGTTGAATCTTCCCCCGTGTCGCTGCGTCCTTCCTTCGTGGGTCTCCATCTGTTTCACGTAAAGGGTTTTGAGTGGGTGCGAGACGCCCGATAAATTAATCTGAACTCAAGGCCGACGATAACCACCGCTCGGTTATCCCGTTTACCCGGGAACTCGGCCGCTTAAGCGGATCGTGTCCAAGTCGGCCTGTTGGCGAGTACAATCCCTCGGTAGGTTACCCTGCGGGTACTTAGGTATACGACTTTCGGCGATTCACCCTATTTCGCGCGGTGATAGATGCGGGACTGGTGTGTTGAGCCGAAAGTCCACCCGTACTGGATCCCGGCGTTTAGCCGGAGAGGGTCACGACTGAATTGTCCGTCCGGTGGGCAGGCGAGGCGCCGATTCGAAGTCACGCCGATCGCACGCACGGGCGCGAATTCGCAACAATATAGTTTAGAGTTCCCACAAATAGGGTCCCGTGACCGTTTTTCCGGGGACCAAGGTTTGAAGGCTTGATTTGAGTCAATTTGAACAGGGGATTAAAATGAGCTGGGTGAAACCTCAGTGAAAATGTGGAGCTAACTTGTCCAGACACGAAAATTCCAAATGGCCGCCACACGGCTTCCAAGTATATTAAAAAATTGCATTATCTTTGGTTCTACATGTCCGATTTTTATTGATTGTAGTTAAACATATGTTTTAAGTTCAAATATTTCATGTTATCAGCATAATATCTTGTTAAGTGTAAGAATTAGAATTAAAAAATGCTTTTTTTTAATCATTTTTGCAGATTAAATCTAGACGGCCGCAAAGCTGACTGCAACGAAGAAGGACCAGGAAAGGACACCCCTGAATATTAATGCATAGTTTTAAGTTAAAACTGAAATGTACTATGTTTTAACACACTTTTCATTATCATGAGATCCTTGAATGAGTCATAGTCATGTCGTCCAAGAGAAAAGCTTAAAAAAGGAGACGTGAGGAGATGAAGAAAGCCACAGGTGCATCCTCTGTGGTGAGCATTTGCGATGAAACAAATCCAATACACCCCTGGAATCATGGCCGGACAATCTGAAGACTTTAGCACAGCAATGGATTCATCTAGATAGGTTTGGAAACCAGTATACGACACCGGAATTGGGATGCTGGACCACAAACATGTTCTTTCCATAAAAATTTGCAAGATTACATTTCTTAGTAAACTCATATACAGCTGGCAATAAAGAGACGAGACAAAAGTGGCAGCTGAGGATGATTACTCAAGAAGAAAGTAAGCGTTCTGCTAGCTGTTCTGTGGAACGACCCCAGAGACTATCTCGAGCAGCAAGTTGGGTGATACATTACAAAAACTGTTGCGTATGTGCATGAATCCGGGAAGATGAAAAACAACCCCACCAGGACAGATGGCATATTATGCAAACGATGATGCCTGGTATGCAATGTCAAGGCACTACAGTTACCTCCAAGACATCAGGAGCGTGATCGCATCTTAAGATTATAGATGCAATACCAGATCCCTTTGCAGCAGAAATCGCTATCACCGTCCTGCTGGAAGAAGTATTCGCCATCAAAAACAGTGAAAGTGGTCAGCTCCATGTACAAGAATTCTCTCTGAAGTACGAGAGATCGTTTCTTCAAACTGTATGCTTGGTTGTGTTCGAAAGAGCATTAGTGAACTCTACAGAGCCTGCGGTCTAGAATTATAAGGCCTTACTGAGAAATTTGGTTTTGACCCCAGGGCAAAGAAGTCAAGCAACATCAAGGAAAGCTTGAGAAAGAATTTGTTGAAAACATTGCTTTCATGACTGCCATCGAAAAAATGAAAGTACACTAGTATATGATACATCAGCTGGTGGAGCTACACTGAAAGCAGCCATTTATCATTGGGTGTCAGTGATGATCAGCTGCTCAACAATGTTGCTAGACGCATGAAAAAGATGCTTCTCGCTAGTATTCCTTAAATGGCAGGCCACCAAGTTGTCGAGGAATTGGAGACACCAACAGGCCCCAAATGATATGCTTTTGAAGTTTTCGACATGTTGAAAACCCCACAGAAGCAGAACTTTGAAAAAAAGCAGCAGAGATTCCTGTGGTTCATGCATGCCTCGCTGCTTTCATTACATCACAGGAAAAAAGCTCTGCATTTTTCAAACACGCTGTCAGTGACACTGCAGACTGACCCGAAGTCCGAGAGATTCTGGACATCTCCTCAAAAAGTTTCCCTCGGAATCAGCATAAATCTGTTTCTTCAACTCATGATTCATGGGCAAGCATGACCTTGAAAAAAATGATGATGTCCAGTAGAGCTTGCAGAGAATATTCCTGGAAATTGCATTCTGACAATGACGACTGTGTGAAGACACACTGAAACAGGCGCTATAACGTCACACCCGCACCCAATGGTATGTTTGTGCAACCTCAGAACTGAATAACCTCTACCAAGCAGAAAGAGACATCACCACTGCCCACAAGTTCAGAAGACCATGAAACGTTTGTGCCTGGAGCAACTGTTGTTCAGCCCTATAAAACAGTGAAACGTGGACAACCAGCTCTCGTCCAGAGATTGATAATTAGTGTCAGAACACAGATGTACAGAGACAAGGGGTGTCCATCCATGCTTTGGTGCATCGTGTCAGATGACCAAGCAAACATGCCTGCTGATGAACAATAACTTTGCATTGTGGTTTCAGGGGTTACTGTGCAAGCAACATGTGAAAAAGAGCAAACCCATACTATTTTCTTAACATTCCTAAGCCTCCACACAAATCTGTATCCACGAAGTAGAGTGCAGGATGGTTGCTTGCAGCTGAGAAAAAAGAATGCCCTTTCCTTTTGCTAGGTTGGGTGCAATCAAGCCAGTTTATGCACTTATGGTGCAACTGAGTTAATGAAAATCCTGAACCTTCAAAGACATTGTGCCATTTCTTGGCCTTCACACACAGTGCCATTCATGTCTCCATTTATAAACGGTTTGATTGGTTCTGGCCTTGTCTGACATACTGTTGCCTGCACAGGCCATGCTGAAGGTTCAGTAGAGAAGGCATACGTGGGAAACACTACAAACGTAACATCAGATGTCTCGGTTGATATTGTAGCTCTAGTCGAACGGAATGATCAGAAAAAAAGAGAAGAAGGCATGGCAGGAGGGGTGTTCCCTGTCTTGAAATACAAAGGAGAAGATTGCATACTTCAGGAATCTTCCCACGAACTCCAGAGCAAAGCAGGAGTCTACTCAGAGTGGAATCTCACCCAATTATGGCCTTCGTGAAAAAGTGTTCCAGAGCGCCGAGGTCATCTAACATTCCATGGTTAAGTATTGGTTGAGTGTCATGTCATGGTAGAAGTTCTGATGTGAATATCCATGCAGTGAAAATGAAGAACAAGAAACTGGGATGAATTCAAGGCTCATTGCGGAATGATGATGCCATGGCTCCAATGTCTACGACGATGACCGGTATGCTCGCTGGCTGTGGAATTCTTGCTGGAAGTAAGTAGTCTTCCGAGGAAAGGCCCAGATACCTACGAGATGATTGTTGCACAATCAATGACTGGGCAGCATATTCGTGTTTGCCTCTAGACCTCTGGATTGAAAATGACAATGAACAAAGGTCCAAGAGAAGGCTGGATGGCCCTGAAAATTCTGCGGAATAAGAGATGCTGTTAACTACTACGAGGAACGTGAACTCAGTTCAACAGAGTAAGGCAGCGCTCTTTCACACACTGGCACAGATTGAAGAACCTCTGCCCTCCGAAGCATATTGAGATACCCCCGTTCGTCTTGAAGATTGGACGAACAGTTCCAAGACCTAACAGGTGCATCCACTGAGTTTGACTGTGACCCATTTTGACTTGATAGGACCACAACTGAGAGGCTCTGGTATCCGGTGTTGGTCCACCTCATTGTGACCTGGTACGTGATTTTGAAATGCTCACGAAGAAGGTGAAACAGAGTGGACTCAATTTCTTCAAGAACGAATGTTTTCACAGAACACACCATTGAGCTACTATACACAGATGTTCAAGATACCACTTTCAGCAAAACCTCCTTAACTAGGGATTCAGTCTCAGGCAAAAAGTGACAAAGAAACAGATGCTATGGAAAAACAGACAATAGGCATCGTTAGATTTGGCTGGCAGAACTCTGGGTGAAGAGAAGTTTACTCTCGCACAGGTATGAATTTTGCGTGACAGAATGAAAAGTCTTACCCGATATTAACATAACGGTACATGAAAGAAAGTGGCAAAAAATCAAAGTTAGTGAGGAGAAATTAAAACATGCAGCCTGTCGAACCTTTTCCAGGATCAGTACATTGCCCTAGTCATATGGGTTTCCTGTGGAGATTAGCGCACCCCAACTGCCAGAAGACGCTGAGAAAAGCTGATGGGTCTGCCCTCACGTTGGGCGAGATTATGCTGAAAAAGCTTTTTTCCGTTATTCGCAAAAAGGGCATCAAATGCAAGCCAGATTAGTTTTTGTTAAATGATGCCTATGTGGGGAAAATTCCATCAAAGACAGTGAGCATGAGTGTCGTAAATCCACGACAGCATATAGAGATGGGTCCAGAATGTACATGAAAAACATCAGATAGGTTTCCTGCCACAAAGAACTTCCAGGTGCTGTTCAAGCAATCAGGGAAACAAACAAGCTGCCCAAAAGTTTCAAAGGATGAGTTCACCAAGCTTTTAAAGAATCATAGAGGAAATTGACTTGTTAACTCCATCAGGCAAAGAATTGTTGGAACATCACCTCCGGAGAAAGGATGGAAGAATTTGATGTAGTCACATTGAGGCGGACACAATGCTGTTCTTCATCTATTCGCAAAGTCCAAAAAAACAGGAAAAAATGTGGAAGACAGTCGGGATTGATGCCGAGGACACAGATGTAGTGATTCTTTCTGATATGTTGCTCTTCAACTGGAGGCACCCTTGCTATCAAACGGAAAGACAAAAATCATCACTGCAGCAGACCTTGCTCTGATTTGATGTAGCTGAAATATTAATACCATTACAACATTCCATAGTGGATCTTGATACAACATCTGCTTCGTTATGGACATGGGGAAAAAACACCGTTTATGAAAAAGGAACAGGAACTCAGGATGGCACGCAATCTTTTGAAGATGTTGGCAAAACACTTCCAGTGGACACAAGAGGTGCTTCAGCAATGCCCACATTCACATTAGACACATTATAATGACACAATCAGTAAAACGTTAGTGAACCAGGAGCACGGAAGTGGTCAGAATGAAAAACGAAGTCCACGTCCCGCATCCCACCAGATCCAGATCTTCACAAATCTGCATGTGACCGAGTTAACTACCAAGTTTACATTCAACTAAACTATGACAAGGCCGGATCACCCCAAATCCCACCAACCATGGCATGGACAATGAAAGACGGAGTAGATGTGTGTCAGTGAGGTATACCCATAGATGCACTCCCAAGAAGTTCAACCATGACTTGGTTGAACAAGAACAGACATTGTTGCACGATGATGAGGCTGAAAGTTAATTGATGAAGTTTGTGACTCTGAGCCAGCGACTCAGATAGTGAACTGAAGATTAACATGTATGTGTTTCAATGGAGATTCATTTCACATTAATTTACAAACTGCTAAAAACATTGCCACAGTCAAAAATATAAGAGATGTTAATATTATTTTATTATTGACTGTTCTTAGATAAAAGACAGTTTGGACAGTACATCAAACTTTGGTCAGATGCAAATACTAGAATACTTACCGGGAAAGCGTCAATTGCCGGGAATTCAGATTAATTATGTTTATTCATTTTTCCATTGAAACACTGTTGCTCTACAGACAAAAATGAAGGAAATGTTGATATTCTTTCATCATATTACTGTTCTAATTAAAGTACAGGAGGGACATACAAAAGAATGGTTATAACCTACCCTGAACAGTCTGTAAAAGTTGAGAAATTGATATTATGTACAACATTTTCATGTTCTGAAAATAAAGACAATGATTGCGTCCTTCTCTTCTGTGTCTCCAATTTGTTGTGCACTCCCACATATAAACAAACATTATACTTGCATAAAAGATTCACTGCCCAATAATATTATGAGAAGAAAATGATTTTTTACTGATTTCCAGATGTTACTCGACGACAATCGGATTTGGCCCCCCGAAAAGTTATATTCATATTTGCTGACTTAACCCTTAAATATAACAATCTGGAATGGTTAATATATGACATCCTGGTGACCTTTCAAACATATATTTTTGATCCCAAAAATCATAAAAAATCAACATGTAGAACCAAAGATATGCAATGTTTGATATACTGGAAGTAGCATTGGCGGCCATTTTGAATTTTCACATCTGGCCGAGTTAGCCCACATTTTCACGAGGTTCACCCAGCTCATTTTAATCAGCACCCTCAAATTGACTAAAATCAACCTTCAAAACCTTGCGTTCCAGGAAAAACGGTCACGGGACCCTATTGTGGGAACTGCTAACTACATTACGAGTTGTAATTTCTTCTTCATTAAATACTTGTATCTCTGCTTTTTCATATGTGTTGCGTTGAGGTTCTTCATTCAACATCAAAACGAATGATAAAATTTTAAACCCCATTACCATCAGATGTTTAATAATTTGTCTCATTCCTTCTGGATTAGTTTCTAATTATCCCAAGACCACCAGATTTGTAGTTTCTTTAACTCATCTTGCAATGTGAATATTTTGTTTACCAAGAGAACCTCCTCAAAATATTTTGGCCTTCATTCCTGCAATCGCATATGTTCCTCGACTGAAATATTAGTAATAATCTTCACTTCAACTTCTCCAGGTCTTATTGCTCTAGTTGTGATAAAATACGAAACTACATGGTGCTTTTTAAGCAAATTACAATATTCTCATTTGTACTATACAAGAACCCTTGAGATTTTATGAAAGTTTTTTCCAGAAGCAGATTTAATCCCACAAGATTTATAATCAATAATTATAGTTGTCATTTTTTGTATATGTAATTGTTTTATAAAATAAAAAATATAATCCCTTAATATCTCATTTTTGTTTTCACCAACAATATATTATTTTTTCAGTCGTGTGCTTCATATAATCCCCAAATTCTTTTACTACATTAATCTAAAACAAATGTAGTCTCTCCAAAAATTGTATATCTATTGAAATTTTTAACTGAATAAAATTAAAAGTAGTAGCATTGTTCTTATTGAGCGACGAGGGGAGTTTGAAAGTATGAATTGACAAATAAATACAATTACAAGAAGAATGTCTCCTCTTGTGTCATCGCTATCCATTTTAACCGTTTGTTTCTCTCATTAACCACCAATCACAAAGATAATGAGGCTTCTTTTTGATTTATCCAAATTCTTGGGGAGAAGGTATATCATCCGTATTATCACTAAGAATACAAAAGTATCGGTTTTGATTTCTTTTTATATCTCGTGTATCACAAAATAGTTGTTCATATATCTTCAATGTTTGTAATCAATTTTAGTTGTTTTGAAGTTTAAACAAACCGATTATATTGCTACGGGCTCTTGGAAATTCGCAATACACCATAAAAGGGTCCTCAGGATAGTATATATCATAAGTTTTCATGTTGAGTTAGCCCACACCTGTTGTTGGGAATATGTGTGATTCATCGGGGCTGCCAACGCCTTTGAGTTTAGCCATTTTTTCTTTCTCTATCGTTATTTTGGACCCATTAAGCGCAACAACTCAAACACCACCACCTGTCGCCTCTTTACCTCCACAAACTCCATCCCGCAAACATCGCTTTCACCGCCTCCCAAACGACGCCCACCGCCAACCACCAAACCACCACGAGCAAACCCCCCACCACCTTCGCCTTTCTCCTTTCCCACAAACCATCGGACCCCACCACCAGTCAAACACCGAACGTCGTACTGTCCGAAGACGTTTGGTGATTGCTGCCGAACGCAGCAAGCCTGCGAGTGCAATGGCATTCCTTCAGGAGAGGAAAACGGATCAGGAAGGCTTCACGCCCCTTTTCCTTGCCGTCCAAATGGGCAAGGCGTCGAGCGCGTGTGGCCCGCCTCCAAGCGCGATGGATGTGAATTCCTCTCAGAAGGAATTCGGATCAAAAAGGCTCACGCCCCTTTTTGCCACACCAATGGCTGAACAGAGGCTGGCGTGGGCCCGCCTTCCAATCGCCTTTTTTTGATCCTAAAATCTGGCATACAGCGCTCCTCCCCCGGTTCTATGAAAAGACGCGATGTCTGTGGGAACTCGTTGTGTAGTGGTGGGCGTCGGCTTTTCCCGTGGTTGGTGTTTGCTCTCGTCGCTGGCTCGTCTCATCGTTGGTGTCGTCTCGTCGCTGGGCTCGTCTTCATCATTGGTGTCGTCTCGTCGCTGGACTCGACCACCTTCGCTTCACAAGCGACCAAGCAGCCAGCCATTCCCCTCGCCTCGACCCTTGAGCATCAACATTCCCCCCCCCCCCATCCGCGCTGAGATAGTGCGGGGCCCCGTTCATCCCCACCCTAACCGTGCGGCCGACCAAACCGTGCTTGCGTGGAGCACGCCGGAGAGGGCTCACCGACCACGCCAGGCACGGAGTTCGGGGCACAAGCTGCGCTGATATTGCGGCTTGCCGCCATCGCGTCAAACGAGGGAGCGGGTAAGCCCTTTTCGGTCTTCCGTGACCTGGCCCTCCTCCAGGTCCCCCGCGCACATTTTTCCACGGACCCAGTCTACCTCCCTGCCAGGGGAGGTCTTTCCTGTTTAAAATTTTGAATGAATGATGTGCGCGCCGAGTCCCGACAAGTAATTGTTTAAGTGTGTAAAAATTAATTTATAGTCAGTAGTAGTGCTTTTGCTTTTGTTTGCATTTTGCTTTTGGCTTGCCACATTGCATTACTGCCCTTACATGCGTGTGTGTGTGTGTGAAATAAAGGTGCTTGCCTGTTGAACTGTTTTCCGTTTCGTTGCGTCCTTATCCTCCGTTGAAAGTTTCCATCTTGCATCACGAAGGGATTGGTAGTGGGTTGCAAACACCGATAAGTAATCTGAACCGTCGCAGTAGTCGACGATAACTCGCTCGGTTTATCCCTGCAGCACGGAAGCGAGCCGCTTAAGCGGCTTTTGTGTCCGAATGTCGACCTGCGGCGAGTGTACCATCGCCCGTGTCCGACCACCCGCCGCAGTACTTACGTAGTCGAATTTTGGCCGAGCAACCCTTAGGCCTGCGCGGTGGGCAATTGGCACGAATCAGTGGGAGGTTTAAACCCCCACCCGTTGACTGACTCCTAGCGCGATAGTTCCCGGAGGGTCCACGATGAATTGTCCGTTCCGGTGGGCGCACGCGTCGCCGATTCGAGTTACGTGGCGAAAATCGCAGCCGGACGGCGCCAAAATCGTAACAATATCATTCTTTTTGGAAGACCAGCATTAAAACCTGTGCAGAAGTAGTTGATACTCTGTTGAAACTCGCACTTTGTGAAAATTATTAAATTATCATAATTCTAAAAAGTTGGGAGTAAGGAGCATCTTTAAAAGTAAGCCAGCGTTTTTTCCACCCACCCCGTAACCAGACTTATGAGACACTGTAATGAATTTGGTGAAGATGTTTTATGGTTGTAAAATTTTATCTTATTTTCCCAAATGGGTAAAAAAAAACATTCATTGTATATATTTGGCAAAACAGGTTATTTAATTATCATTGGCTTTTTAGAAAACTATATTTTATCGTAAGTTCGGGTAATTTCAGAAATCCATTAATTTATTTATACAATATCTTGTGTTGATATTCCCTGAAAAATGGCAATCGGTGAATAATATATAACAACAATCCTTGAACATTTCTCTAATACGTTCCAGTTTCTTCCATTGTAAGGAATGGTGTGTTATCACCCTCATACTTTACATTCATTTCTCTAATCAATCTTGAAAAGTTAAATTTCATTTTTGGTGTAAATCTTAAAAAAAAAAAAAAAAAAGGCAATATATTCCTTTTTATATTTTTTATTTCATTAATTAGGAAGATAATCACAGAATATACATTTGTTTATAGGCTTTTAGACTGTGTTTAATCCCCAATCTAATCACATGCAGGACAATTCTCAAATTTATGCCATATGGAGAATCAGGAATTCAAGGCGGCTTCAAGATCTTAGTATACTTATTCATATTATTAAAGTAAAACTTACTTCAAACCTAAAATTCATCTTCGGTATCTCTTCGGTACTTGTTCATTGGTGCCCTTCACAATCATCTATTAAAACTAACTTTCATCACATCGTTGAACACAAACTCGTCGGATCATAACTGTCTTCTGTTCCAACAGAGATACTATCATCACTCTTAATTATAATCTTCAAAATCTTCAGGTTGAATAATGACTCATTATTTAATCAGTTAGAAAAAAAACATTACCTCTATATTGGGTCGCCGAAATAGGTGGGACCTTATTGTTAGTAAATTCTGTCTGTTTGTTGCGAGTTTGCTTGTTTGTCATCAGCAAAATTGGGTAGTTAAACGTGGGCGGATTTTGACCAAACTCAGGTGGTAGGTACATATTATGAACCTAGTGGCTTTGGAAATAAAATGTGATGGTTGCTAGGGATGCTTTGGTTCCCACCGAGCAACAACCGAAAAACCTTCAAAACGTTACCGTTCAACGCCGAAATCAATTCCGAAAGCCATTAGGCCCACGTAGGGTTATGAAATTTGGCACGAAATGATCCTACAGGTGATGCTCTATCAATATATTCCGGTTTTTGCGATATATGGAATAATTTTACCCGACAGCGCCCCCTACAATTAGGGTAGCGCGAAAATTGGCGAAAATTGAAGGCCCCCTAGACGACCAGAGTGAGTGCATCGATTACAAATGAAACTTTGGCAGGTTTCATGGTACCATTGAAGTACTAAAAACTTTGCCTCAGGACATTATTGACATTCGCTTCGGTCAGGCGCGTCAAAGCGTCAATTCGTGCAAAAAATCGATAATTATGCGAGAAAGCTGAGGTGCCTTCGCGCAAATGCTACTCCTCCTAGGGTTTATGGTCGGATGGTCATGAAAATCACGACTAATCTCTAGGAATAAAATTGTGCACAACGATCGAGCCGGATTTATCGATTTAGATCTTTGTTCACCCACCAGAACCCCCCTCGAAACTTTGGCGGATTCCGATTTTCAAACCGCATTTTCGGTACTTTCATTCAAATGGATACGAAAGTAGTATCAGTAAGATGAACTGGATGATATTTGATATGCAATAATCTTAAGGTGATTCCCTATCCACTATATGACACTCCGTTTATGCTCTATATCTTATAGTTTCCATGACTCAGCGACCCATCGCCGCCTACCGGCTTGGTCTATATTACTTTCATTAACAGATTCAGGCGAACTACATTTTATATTAAAGGTAATTTTTAAAATGGTTCGTTAACTACGATATTGAACGAAATGTCATTCACCTGAATTTTAACATCCTTTATTTCATCAGGATTTACATCTTAGGGTTGTGAAAAAAATACAAAATTTCTCCTTGCATATTACAGATGGTCTTATCTTTTCTTTTCTAAAGCTTCATCCATAAGTTTTTTCTTTTTTGATACTTTTTTCTGTATTCAGTTGCCTTTTTCTAGTTTTGAATATATTGCCAGAAGAGAGGAGAAACTTTTGTTTAAGCTTACTTTAATTGATATGTTCTTCCAGAGGAAGCTAAAAGCCCTTCCACTGCAAGGAAATAAGAACTCATATTATTCAACCATATGTTTTTATCCAAGCGAGGTGTTATATTATCTTTACTTAGTGCGGGCCCGTAGGTGCGTCCCTAGGTGCGGCGCTGTAAATGTATGTCACAAATCTCGAGAGCCAAATGTCTACCTTTCCAACACATGAAAAAAAGCAATAAAATGGCGCGTAACTGGGAACCGCTTATCCGCCGATTAATAATCAAACCTTTGAAAAGGCATATCCGCCCCCTCTCTCTCCCTCGGGCCTCCGCCGCCCCCCCCCCCCCTCCCCCACCTCTCGCCCCCTCTCTCGCCCCCCTCTTCCCCCTCCTTCCTCTCCCCCCTCCTCTGGTACGCCCCTTCTCTCTCGCTCCTCTCTCTCGCTCCGCCTCTCCTCGCCCGCCTCTCCGGCCTCCCTCTTTCCCCCTCCTCTCTCCCCCTTCCTCTCTGCTTTCCTCTCTCTCTCTCGCTCCTCTCTCTCGCCCCTTCTCTCTCACCCCCACTACTCACCCCCCTCTCACACCCCTTCTCCCGTTCCCCTCTCTCGCCACCTCCCTCTCCCCTCATCTTGAATTTGCGACGCCCCTCTCTCTCACCCCCCCTCTCTCCCTCCCCTCCTCTTGCCCCTCTCTTCCCCCCTCCTCACTCGCCCCTCTCTCTCACACCTCTCTCTTCACCCCCCACTATCACCCCCCCTCTCACACCCCCTCTCCCTACCCTCTCTCGCCACCTCCCTCCCCTCTCTTGAATTAGTGACGCCCCCTCTCTCTCAACCCCCCTCTCTCACCCCCTCTCTCCCTCCCCTCTCTCGCCCCACTCTCTCGCCCCACTCTCCACCCTCCTCTATCCCCCCCTCTTTCCCCCCTCTCTCTCCCCCTACTCTCTCGCCCTACTCTCTGTAAATGTATTCACAAATGTATCACAAAAAACAAAACAATAATAAATAAACATTAATTGGACGTCATTCGTGACGTCATAGCACCGTGGTCCTGTCATTGGTTTTGGTAAATAAATGGCTATAACTTGGCCACCGCTTGCACCGCCGAGAGGAGGGGGGAGAGAGGAGAAGGAGAGAGGGGGAAGAGAGGGGGAGAGAGAAGGGCGAGAGTGGGGGAGAGAGGGGGCGGGGGCAAGTTATGGCCATTTATTTACCAAACCAATGACAAGACACGTTGTTGTTTTTTCTTCCGATGGGCATGGCCGATGGACGGAAGGAAGCTCAGCCGCGTTTTGCCATTACGGGTTTACAACTACGACTTCCGGATAGTGATTGACTTCGTGTATTCTAATAATTTCTCGATCTTCTTATGCGCATTTATAGATAAAACACAATGCCCAAAGCTTATGTTTGTTTAAATATTAGACGGTGCATAAATCCGGTAACATCAGAGTGCTAGGTAGGTCAGAACCAGGAAGTAAATTTTTTTCTTCTCCTCTTCTCTTTTTGTTTCCTTGCCACGCACCATTGCGAAAAGGTAAAATACTGTGCGCTAATGATAATTTGGGTATTAAAACTAAATTGCTGAATATCGTAACTGTGAATAATATGCGAACTTCCGTGTTCATGCACGTCCGGGCACACGAGAGCGAAGAAACGGCCTGTGTGGTTGTTGTTTGTTGCTCGCGCTCTTGAATATTTATTTTATTATTATTATTATTATTTTTTTTTTAACGGGCACAGTACTAGTTCTATCTATAATTCCAGCAATCCGTCTGTGTGTCTGTCTGTTTCGTCTGGCAGACCGCCATTATCTCGACGACGCCGGTCCCGATCTCATTGAAACTTGCTAGGAATAATTGGCCGCAGGGACCCCCGCATGTGCCTTTTTCGCAGGTTTGAATCGATCGACGAGCAGTTCCAAGTTACGGCCATTTTATTGCTTTTTCAGTGTTTGAAAAGGTGTATAATTATGCAAGCTGATAGGTGTCGTTCCACCTTCTCACCTTACGTTGCATTTTTTTACCCAATATTAATAACAGACGACCACCGGTCCCGATCGAATTGAAAACTTGCCAGAAATATTGCCCGGGCCCCGCGGATGTAGCCTTTTCAAGGTTTGATATCAATCGGACAAGCGGTTCCCAAGTGACGGCCATGTACGCATACCAATGACATGACACGGTGCTATGACATCACGAATACGTCACGAATTAATGTTTGTTTAATTATTTTTATTGATTTTTGGACGATTGACGTCACAATTCCTTTTCTCTTCGTTGAACGTCACAATCGAACCACTGACCGAGTACCATTATTATATATTATTGTTGTGCTTGGTAGAACATTTGTGAATAACATTTACAGAGAGAGGGCGAGAGAGAGGGGGGAGAGAGGAGAAGGGAGAGGGGAAGAGAGGGGGGAGAGAGAAGGCGAGAGAGAAGGGCGAGAGGAGGGGGAGAGAGGGCGAGAGAGCGGGCAAAGAGAGCGGAGGGCGAGAGAGGGGAGGCCGAGAGAGGCAGGGGCGAGAAGAGGATGGGCGACAGAGGAGGAGGCGAGAGCAGGAGGGGGGGGAGAGAGGGGGGCAGAGAGAGAGGGGCGTCACAATTCTTTCTTCTTTGTTGATATGACGTCACAATATGATGCTGGGGACCTATTATGCAGGCACGAAAGCTGCACATCTGGCACGCACTACAGCCCGCCCCGACGGCCCAGCAGCGTAGGTTGGATTATAAATATAAAACACCTTTGCAACCAACAAAACACACATTCAAATCTTTTCAGAAACAAATATCTCCACTTGACCAAGAAACAAAACATTTGTGATAGATGTGATAATGAATTCTTAAAAAAAAATATAATAAACACCTTCAATCACGCCAAACACAAGAACAATGAAGAAAGGAAGGTCCACTTTAAATTCTCCATTGAAACACATTAGGCAAAAGACATATAAAAATAAATTGTTTCGCTTTCAAGACCCTCTCTCTCTAATCGAGCTGCAGCCTATGGCATGCCTGGTGCATCAATGCGTTGGGACGTGGCTATGCCGCTGATTGCAGTGTCCCCCTTACACAGATACCACCTGCTACTCATTTTGCAGACCTCAGAAGGATGACAGGCATGGTCAACCCTCCTGGTGTATATTAATCACCCAACGGGCTGAACTCGGACCCTAGCAGATCCCAAGCCGCCACACTACCACTAAGCCAACACCTGCTTATCAAACCCTTGGACCATCATCAATCATGAACTGATATGCGTTAAACAACAGCATTGGAACGATAATAAAAACACAATAAGGAAATGAAAACCTTTTTAAGTTTTATATGGGAAGTAAAATAAATAAAGGTGGCGATGAAATACTCCGATATGAGGCGACAACCTCACTTGGACCGGATCTATTCAGATTTTGTAAGATTGCATGTTTATGAATGAACTCAGAGACAAAAACAAGATGATTGATAACACTAGATTGTAGTGGAATTTGCTATTACCAAAAAAATCTTTAGATATAACACATCTAAAATCACATCCTCTTCAAGGCTTCTTCTGCTACTCTCTCTTTACAATGTGAATATTTTGTTGTACCAAGAGAGACCTCCTCAAATATTTGACCTTCATTCCTCAATCGCACATGTTCCTCTACTGAAATGTAGAAATAATCTTCACCTTCTACTTCTCCTGGTCGCATTGCTCTGGTTGTTGTCGATACAATACGAATCACATG
>CM068953.1:10780476-10791718 GCA_035128595.1 Eptatretus atami | reverse complement strand
GATAGTTTTTCCCTTTTCCCCATTCATTTGAATGAGCGCCCCGGAAGCAACATTTATCATCTACAAATATTGGTACCTTAGTTCATTTCATACAAAGAAAGTACCAATCCTCAGTTCATATGGGTACCTTAGTTCATTTCATACGAATAAAGTACCGATGTTCCTCCTCCCACCCCTCTTGTCTCCTGCCTTGTTGTATGTTTCTGTGTATTTGCTCTTACACGAGCCTCGACTTGGTATCCCCCCAAAAAAGTTAAAATCAAAATTCACTGATTGTAAAAGTATTCAGCCTCTTAGGTCAGTAACTTGTGGAAGCACCTTTTGCAGCAATGACACTGGTACTCATTTCACCAACCTTAGAAGGATAACAGGCTGGGTCAACCCTCCCTTGTGTTAATTCAATAATTAACAGGGGCTCAAACTCAGGACCTGAAGATTCAAAGCCAGCCACCCTAACCACTAAGCCTACAGCAAGCTTGGAGGAGAGAAGAAATCAAAAGCTGGACAAAAACTGGCAGAGCAAAGCAGGAGATAAAAGGAACAGAGGGAAGGGTAGAAAAATGAAGGAGAAACAGACTCTTCCAAGACCTGGCCATCCGACCAAATTGAGCAACTGGGCAAGAAGAAGCTTGGTCAAGGAGGTGACCAAGAACCCAATGACCACTCTGACAGAACTGCAGAGTTTTTTGGCTGAGATAGGAGAACCTGCCGGAAGGACAACAGTCTATGCAGCACTTCACAAATCTAGGCATTATGAGAGAGTAGCCAGACAGAAGCTACTCCTGAGAAAAAGTGACATGATAACATGCCTGGAGTTTGCAAAAAGGACTCTGAAAGCATGAGGCAAATGATTTTGTGTTCTGAGGAGACAAAAATTGAAATATTTGGCTTGAATGCAAAGTGTTAGGTCTGGCAGAAACAGAGCACAACTCATCACTCATCCAACACCATCCCTACCATGATGCATGGTGGTAACAACATCATGTTATGAGGATGCTTTTCAGCGGCCGGGACTGGGAGACTTGTACAGATGGAGGAAAGAATAAGTGGAGTCAAATCCTTGAGGAGAACCTGCTTCAGAGTGCAAAAGACCTGAGACTGCGGTGAAGATTTACATTCCAACAGGGCAATGACCCCAAGCATACAGCCCAAGCAACACTGGAATGGCTGCAGAACAAGAATGTGAAAGTCCTTGAATGGCCCAGCCTAAGCCCAAACTTGAATCCCATTGAGAATCTGTGGAAAGACTTGAATATTGCTGTTCACCAAAGCTTCCAATCCAACTTGACAGAGATTGAGAAAATCTGCAAGGAAAAATGGGAGAAAATCCCCAAATCCAGATGTGCAAAGCTGATACAGACATACACAACAAGACACGAAGCTGTTATCGCTGCCAAAGGCGATTCGACAAAGTATTGACTCAGGGGGTTGAATACTCATGGAAATTATATTATTATATATTTCATTTTTAATAACTTTGTAAAAATTTTGAAAAACATGTTTTCACTTTGTCGTTATGGGGTATTTTGTGGTGATCGGTGACAAAAATTATTAAATTTCATCCATTTTAAATTCCAGCTGTAAAATAACAAAATGTGACAAAAGTCCATGGGTGTGAATATTTTCTGAAGGCACTCTACATAGATATATTGAAGGCCAGGCCCAAGGATGAGGTTGTATGAAAATCAAGTGAACGACAAGAAACACATGGATTATAATCTGAGTTTCAAGGACATTCGTATGCAGAGGACAGGCACAATGGTACACGAGATATGAACCTGATGGCTTCAAATGGGAAGCTACACAGGTCAACGGAAAACGGTTTGGTTGATATTCAAACAATTTGGTAAAATCCGGTTGAAATATTGCTAATGCTCTGTGAATATTTGTTAAAAATATGTTCCTTCATGAATGGACTCCATTTGAAAGCAGGTAACGTGCCAGGACACTAAGCCATTAAGGTGTGTGGAACGATTAATCAAAGCACGTTCGAAGCCTCAGGCACAGATGCAAAACTGTGGATCACTGTGAATCCAGATTCTTGGAGCTTGCTATTGATTGTGATTAAGAATGTTTATTACCTCCACCACCAATGGTGAAGGAGGTTGTTTTCACCACTTTCTGTCTGTCTGTCTGTCTGTTTGTTTGTTTGTGTACAGGATATCTCAAAAAGTTATGGACGGATCCGGATTAAATTTTGTGGACAAGTTCGGTGTGTGATAAATAAGGATGAACTGATTCGATTTTGGTGAAGATCCGGATCCGGATCCACCTACCAGAATTTTTTTTAGTGATTCTTCACCGTTGAGAGATCGGTCCAAAAACTATATACAGCACGATATCTCAAAAAGTTGTGGACGGATTCAGATGAAACTTGGTGGACAGGTTTGGTGTGTGACCTTGACGAATTGATTCGATTTTGGTGAAGATCCGAATCTGGATCCGACTACTGGAAATTTTTAAGTGATTCTTCACAATTGAGAGATAGTGCGAAACCGATATATAGCAACATATCTCACAAAAGTTGTAAACGGATTCGGACGAAACTTGGTGGACACATTGGATGTGTGACAAGCACGAATTGATTTGATTTTGGTGAAGATCCGAGTCCAGATCTGGACACGAGAATTATTTAATTTTTAAAATGATTCTTCACCATTGAGAGATAGGGCCAAAAACGATATATAGTACTGTATAGAATAATATTTCAAAAAGGTATTGGGCCTGACATGTTCTCGTGGATCAGGCATTACGTGGCGGAGGTATGCGCTCTACCGTGTGCCGTTCTAGTTACTTCTTTGCTGCTCATATTGTGTTATGTTTACATTTATGACAAAAGAGAAACAATGAAACCATAATTGGTGTAAAAAGATAAACCTGCAAACCAGAAAATTTTGATCACTGCAAGACAATGGCCCCCTTGTGTTGAGAGGTTTTTGGTGCACTTGTCATGTGTATGGTGGTGAGAGTGAGAAACAAGCCTGGTGTTGGCTTAGCGGTTCGGGTGTCTGGCTTGGGATCTTATGGTCCTGAGTTTGAGCTCATGTCGGCCACTGAATTAACACCAGGTGTTGTTGACTCAGTCTGAGGTCGGCAAAATGACTACCAGTGTACTGGTAATCGGGGCATTGCATCAGCGGCACAGTCGCGCCCTCAGCCAATGATGCTACCTGCAGCTGGGTGCTACATATGAAGGAGGAGGAGGAGAGTGAGCAACGATTTGAATCGAACCAAGCCCACAAGTGGAGAAATAAATGAGTCCAACCAAGCAACCAAACACCTAGTTTTCACACTTGCTAGACGATGTGTTGCAGGTAAGCCTGGTGTGATGTGAGCTGCTGCTAATATCATAATCGACCGCATGGTGGAGCTCTAACTCTTTCTTAGACAGCATGGACAGCTTTCTGAAACAAAAACAAACATGATTTCGAGTTGAGGTTGTTAAAAACAACCTCACGAGGGAAACCTAAGATTCAACTTCACGTATTTTGCTGTGTCCCTCAAAGATGTCCAAATAAAGTTGTGTGAAATCGTATTACCAAAACAGCCATCAGTTTGCCAAAGCTTCGATAAAATGTCCTTTCTTAATGAAGAATTGAAATTCTTCGCACAGTATTCAAAAGAACGTCAAATGATGTCTCGCTGGATTCTAATGTTGGGAAGTTTTAATTTCCTTCCCGTGAGCTCATCAGCTTTCATGAGCTGCATTTCTCATGATCCAAACAAAATTGCTGCTGGATGTGTGCCAACAACAACTCTCCACTGAAGAAAAACTGAAAACCATCTTCCTTTTGCAATCTCCTTGACAGTATCAAAGTCATCCCCTGCTGCTGAAGAGGGGTGAGCAACAGGCGAGGGAAATGAGAGGGTAGGTGGTAAGAGAGGAGGGATGTGATGTGAGGATACAAAAGGACAAATTTCCATCCAGCGCACCTGCTAGGCCTAATTAGAAGATTATTCCCACTCTCAGGGAAACAGCTACAGCATATTCTGAGGTATAATTAGCACGTCTCCACATGTGTCGTCTTCTTCGATACATTTCTAACATTGGTTGCAAGGTCTCGGCGGAGTCCGCCAAAAGCTGACGGTACCGAAGTATGGGCCTCCTCATTTTGTATCCTCAGCGACTTCACCCAGTGAAGGTATCTTGTGCCATTTGGCAGGGAGATAATCTGCCTCTTTGATTGACTGGTACGCTTCAAGAGCATGGAATGGATTTCAACCAAATGCTTTACAAAACCATTTCATGTTTGTGGTGAGATTTGCTGTTATTAGGAAAACAAAACATATCTGATAAAAAAAAACCCTTTGAGAGATTTGCTCTCTGGCATCCTGGCAATTTATTGAATTGGGAGAGCGAGCATGATTGTACAATCCTGCAGATTGAAATCAACCATCGCGATGTTGCCACTGACTCGATATGAATTTTCCTCGGCTTGTGAAAAAAAAAAAAAAAGTTTCTAAAGAGAGCAATTCTTTTGTGTTTTTCATGGAATTGCAATAAAAAGTTTATAACATGTTTTGTGCTATCGTGGAATATTAAAATGGGCCTATTAAAATGACCACACGCTCAAAACCCTGCAAATAAAGCATGACATTAACATAATGGGGAGGGGCACCATCGGTAATTAAAATCTTCATAACGGTTGTATTTCCTTTCAATCGATTCAGAACTGCCGAAACACTGCTGTTTTGGTGCTGCACAGGTAAAGTAAGATGTCCTTTGGAGGTTGTCACGAAGCTTGCTGTCCTGTCTGCTGGCACTCACTTGTGGACTTTAAAGATCCAGATGGTACCTCTCAAAAAAGGTAAGCCAAAATGTGCTCGTACCATGGTGAAATTACAAATTTCTGCCTCCTATTTTCTCCGGGCAAAGTTCGGGGTAGCTGTTTTTACTTGTGCCAGCAGACAGAAGTAAGCCTGGATAATAATAAGGGCTGCAGATTACACCAACCAGCAAATACAGTTTAGAAATGAATTGCACAAATAATTATGTTATTGAGTACTTAATACTTTGGGAGGAGGCAAGTAACGCACACGCGCGCACCGTTTGCATCCAATGGCTCCTTTGAAGAGTTACTTTCCTTTTCGCATAGCTGAGAACGTGATATTTCCCCCATTTTCTTCTTCCTTGTGCTGATCCTTTATAAGTTCCTCTTCCAAAATACCTGACACATGCTTGTAACTCTTTGGCAATATTCAAGACAAACCTCCATTGTCCAAAAATATAAATACACTTGCACATGTGATCAGGTGACTCGACAAATCTCAGACTTCACAAACAAATACAATTTGACAGACAATCATACACCTCTGATTGAATGTTTAATAGTAAGCAACATCATTGCAATATTACAATATTTACTGTAAGAGCACTTTGAAAGAAACCTTGAAAAGAACTCACCCCATTGCCATTGCATTTTGCATCGCAGTTCACAGTGCCAAGGACGGAAACATTAACACACTGACGGTTGTAGCATATCTGAAAGGAGACAAGAAAGACAAGGAGTTAGGGAGAACATTCGCCTGGTGTTGGCTTCGTGGTTGGGGTGGCTGGCTTCGGATCTTAAGGTCCTAAGTTTGAGCCCTGTTGGCCACTGAATTAATACCAGGTGGGGTTGACACAGCCTGTCAATCATCCTTCTGAGGTTGGTGAAATGAGCACCAGTGTACTTGTGGAAGAGCACAGCATCAGCGGCACAGCTGCGCTTCCAATAAATGATAGCTACCCGGCAGCCAAGCTGCCATACGCAAGAACATAAACAGGTAGAACATTTTGGTGATTAGATTTTCTGCCTATACTTCCCTCTTATGCACTTCAGAACATGGGTGCAGAAATTCTCCAATATTTAGAACCTTCACTTTATTATTGTCAGAGATCACATATCAGCAATATGTCTTTCATCTCAGAGATGCGAGGGTCATTGAACTAAAATTCTGCCTCTGGCATTGAATGTCCACATTACCCCTGAAAATACTTAGCTGTGCTTGGGCTCAATTTACGTGGCTGGACTTGACTACTGATTTAATTTGTTCAGAGGCATCGGACTGAGTTCGGCCCGGGGATGTGCACTGTTTTCTAAGTGCTGCAGTTGTGCTGTGGATGCATTAAGTAGTCCATGTATGTTGAGGCAATAATTTGTAACTTGTTCAGGGTGCCTATCTAGGATTGGTATCTAGAGTGGAAACCTATCCATGATTGGTTCCTTGCCATGAAAATGTTCATGACTTGTCAAAAGCATGCCGACACTCTGTCAATAATAATACAACTTTTTTCATGCAATTTTTTTGTAAAATGAAGTGAAGCCAACTTGGTTGCAGGAGGAGAAAGAGAAAGAGAAAGAGAAAGAGAAAGAGAAAGAGAAAGAGAAAGAGAAAGAGAAAGAGATCCCAAATTAGTGAATTCATGACCTTACCTGTAATTGTGTAATATTCAGAGTACTGTGATTTATCGGACAAGTATTAATTTTATTATTTTAATCCCAGCTTAGGACGAGTTGGATTCCACACTCCTGGAAACTAAGTTACTGTCAGGATAATTACCACGTCACTGAGTTTATCGGTTGAAAACAAGAACTTAGTTGATGAATTAACTTCAGGGATGAGCAAATCTGTTTGTCCTGCTTTATCTGGCCTACAAGTTATGCCAATCCACACATTGTGGTTGACTCTTAAATACCTTGTGAGCATTTAAGATTTGCATGAAACTGCTGTCTACATACCTCTCATTGAAATCAAGGTACTTTTCTACCAATAGGCACAACTGTTAACAATGGTCAACACAAGAATCATTGCAATTAATTGGTATTCCTATGTTGAGTGAAACAAAATTAAGGAAGATTTGATGAAGGATATTGAAAGATGGTTTCTGGTTTGCAGGAAAACATCAATACTCCTGCTGTTTAGTCATTGACCCCAAGAGGAAAATCAAGCTGCTGGTGGAACATCTTTCGAGGGACTCGATTCACAGCAGGTCGTCTCAGTTGGACTTTTGAGGTCTTTTTTGTGGGAGCAATCCCAAAATTTCTCTCGTTCTACTTGCAACTTTAAAAGTAAAATGTCGAGGTGATTGCAAAGTCACGTTTACTGTGTCATTATTTAATGAAACGTCGGTAAAGATCAACTTGCTCACACTAATTTGTTTCGTTCCAGCAATTAAAAGCAACAGAATTGAGGACGAACGGACGTGGTCCTGACAGAAAGCTTCAAGCAAGAAGGCTTGTGGACTCTTGTTGAAGAAGAAGAATGCACGTGAAATGCACAAATAAGTATTTCAATTCTTCTTTCGAGCACTCGTCGACACGTGAGAACTGTTCAGGAATTGGTACGTCCTTTCTGTGAAGCCAAATGGATGTGCACAACACCTGACATTCCGGCAGGCCTTCCATCGCATGATGTGAGGACAGTCTCACTCTCCGGAAAAACAAACTCTTGCTTGAATATCAGATGATCACAATTCAAGAACTTATGATATGATTGGGAATGCCCAAGTAAACGGTGCATTGCATTGTCGCCGAATATTTGAGGAAAAGAGAAGTGAAGGCAGAACGGGTATCACACATTCTCAAGGAGGAACAGAAACCGAACTGGCTTGATCCGCAAACAGCATCTTCACAAAATTCCCTCGGGAAGGCAACACTCTCACGGAAATGTATCATTGCCAGAGCAAGAACTGACGTGTCATTCATTGGGGGAGGAAAGAGCCAAATTCTCCACATCTGAAAGGCCAAATCCTGTCAAGGAAGGTGCTTCATATCATTTTATACGACCACATTGGAATTTTGATAAACTAGGGTATTTTTCATAAATCGAAAATGGTTTAAATGATCGTATGAGATCTGCAAAGAAAAAATCTTCTCATGAGGCCATTCTCCTCCAGAACAATTGTACACCACATGCAGAACTTGATGTCTGTGCCCTGCTAGCCAGCGTCTTTGGAGTGGGTAGTTTTGCCTCAGCTACCATATACAATGGATTTTGCCCATGCTATGTACTTCTACTTATTTCATGAAATGAAAAACATTTTGTGGCCAAGACGTTTTTCATCTGCTGAAAAGGTTGACACAGCCACATCCACAATGTTCAGGAGACTTCAGATGGAAGGATTCTGTACTGGGGCAAAAAAATTGATTGGCTGCCAGATGAAGTGCATTGAAGAGGATGGGAATTATGTTCAACGAGCTAAAAAACCATCAAGGACGGGTGATGGGATGGAATGGCATATTGATAAGATGGTACGAGCAGACAACGACAACAACAACAACAACAATCTCGAGATGCTTGAGCTTGGAGCGCTGCTCACCGGAATTCCGTGACGTCATCTGGCAGTGCAAACGCTTTGACAAAATATCGAATTTTAACTTGTCCAAATGGAATAACAGTTGTAAGAACTGTGCATTTCGATTCCGCAAACAGAATTGTAAGACTGTTAATTATGCCTGCAGTACAGAGTTTGGTGACGATGCATGAAGCGGTGAGAGAAGTGATAGGAAATGGGACAAACCCCACCATATTATCATTATCAATATACTCGTACATCATGTGACATAAATAACGTATGTTGAAGGCATTCTGTTTATGATGTACAGGTGTGATGACAGAACTTTTGGGATGACTCTCGGCCTTGTATAATTGGACAATGAATTTATCAATGAGGTTTTTCGGGTGCTTGGAGGTTTTGACAAAGACCTGCACAACAAAGACCTATAATTTGAAGAAACAGAGGCTTTTTCTCACAATAGACACAACTGGTTGGATCAAGTCTGCAGGGTCATGAGAGATCCATTAATGAGATTGTGACTCATTGATTGAGCACTCAATTAAAATCTCATTAATAATTGAATTCAATCAGTTTTAAAAATGTTATCAAGGAGATCTGACCACATTTTATCGAACTTTTTGACTCGTGGATTGAATTTCATCGCTTTACCGCTCTGCTGTTCATAACCCTGCTGTAAAACTTGCAGTTAAAAATAATTTAGTTGACGTTTGGAGTCTGGAAACCAAGCATGAGGCACGACTGAGGATGGCATTCGAGCCTGGAGATGACACTGTCTTTGTGTGTTTCCACTCCATTCCACTCTGCTGATGTCCTGTTGCATCCTGATCTGTTGTGTTGTTGCTCTTCCACGAGCCTTGACTCTGTACAAAAAGGACCTCTGTCCAAAAAGGTCAACATTTCTCAGCTAACCAGACAAGGTGGTGTCATGCTTCGACCATCCGCTTGGACTTTGGGAGTTCGGCGGTTTGAACCCAGACTGCAGTCGTACCAAAGACTTTGAAGATGGTACATGATGCTTCCTTGTTTGACGTTAAGCATTTAAAAAGGAAAGAGCACAGACTAATAGCCATTGCATAGGCTTTATGGGTCTCATGGCCTCCTCATGCGTAAGGAAGCTCATATTATATTATTAATTATCCTGCACGTGTGAAGTGAAAAGCAGGGTTAAGCATTTGGTTCATTTTGTCTGTCTGTCTGTCTGTCTGTCTGTCTGTCTGTCTACAGACGTCAGTCGATGATCGAGGAACTACTTAATTTCAGTGGAACGACATATTTTGAACACTGCAGAACACGAAACAGAACATGAATGGGAACATGAACCTGCAGTTTAGCAGTACCTTGGCTCTGAATTTGGCAAATTGAATGGAATACCACCCCAATCAAGCATGAGAACAGAGGAGTAAGGTAATTGTTTTAATCTGTCTGCCTGTCTCGCAGTGAAACAAAACTGAAAATCATTCGAAAGAGAAAACTTAATGTTTTTAGGGATGTCATAAAGGACACAAACAACAGGCACGAATAACTAATGCAACATGTCAAACAAGGTAGTGCGAAAGACGGCACATCAACGGCAGTAAACTTCTGAAAAAAGTTTTTCATTTTACTTCTACAACCTTTAAAACATTTATTTTAGTTTAATTGAATTACATATTGTAGGTGAACACAGTGGAACACAAATTGCCTTGTTGGCACTTTCAAAAACCTTCCGTTTAGCGTACGGTGCTTGGAAAAAAATATTCATGCCATCTCATGCCCTGAGGGCAGAGTAACTGTGCGAGATTCTGCATTCAGACAAATAAGGTGGCACCTGACAGTTTTGCTCTCAACTTTGGGGAATATAAAGATTCAGACAAAATCACGGCTCCAAGGAAATATAGATCGTGCTCGGAAATACAATGAGCAAGAGTTTAAAAGACTCTTCCCATGTCTTTTTGCTGAATATTGCACGGGATAAGGAGTTCTATGAACTGTCGAGTTTCACATTGTGTGGTTGACGTTTCTATTGAACCAGCATTTAATAGAATTGCACTGTACATATCTAATGGGAAAATGGGGCCTATATATTCTATTATGCAACAGGCATACCCCTCTGCGAGAGAATAAGGGTCATGGACCTCATTAATATATAACGCTAAGTGAAGAACTTGTCTTATTTTCTGATTTATTAATTTCGCAAGAACATCACCGAAATGCCCAATTACTTAGATGCACAATGACTTTGAATCTACAGATTGCCAAGGGTCAGGTGACAAACGATTGGACTTAACATTTCCACATGGCACGACCAAAGACCTTTGCAACCAAAGACCTTTGTGATGGCACAACTCAACTCCCAATTATAAACACTTTGGAATTTTCAATGCAATCGTTACTCATATCTGCATCACTGAGCATGTGTCAACACCATTTGTACATTTTGAAACTGCGTACACCGCCAACATAAATAATGTAACTTTAAGAGTCCAGGCATAAACAAGTCATAACCTTCCACTCAAGGAACAGCTGGTATGAAAAACCTATCGAACGCATTTCACGCACACATCCCGTAAGCATTAATCCGTTAGTTTTTATACACGGTGCTCAAGTGAATCTCGAGATTGAGGGATGTTATTTGAAATCCTCGACACGTCCGCACTTGCAGGAAACTTATTCTCACAATATAATGAAGTCAAAATCACGACCCACACACGAGCATCTCCAGGGCAGATTCCCGATTTAATTCCAGATGGATTAACATGTCAGACCACATGCTCTTGGTCCTCCCAGGAGATGCGTCCGAGAGTTAAAAGATGAAACACCTGCACACTGCCGCTCAACGTGTTCCACTGTTCCTCTTCATGAGGTGGACGACTGCCTTGCTCTGACCACTGGATCGGATCACCCACAATCTATATATTACTAAAACTCTCATCTTGTATGTATGTATGTATGTATGTATGTTTGTATGTATGTATGTTCCCG
>CM068953.1:10760888-10773386 GCA_035128595.1 Eptatretus atami | reverse complement strand
ATTGACGTCTTGAAGGAAGTGTAACCGATCAGCTGCAAGTCCTTGCGACTAGTTTACGACATCTCGGGTCCATCGCATCTTGCGGGAGTATTGGCAAGCCCCCTTAACCTTCCAACCAGCCCCTTTGCATTACAAAAACCGGTACCTTATGAGTACAAGTCAGCCTTTTTAGATCGGTCAACGAGGAAAGGGAAAAGTGTCAAGAGGAGTATGTCCTGATGATTAGAGAGAGAAGCTTGTGCGGTGTTTATTTTACATTCAGTTTTTGACTGTGTATAATTTTGATCACTACTGTACTTGGCATTAATATTATCTGGTGAGCTTACACATGTGAAGTTGCTGGTTTTAAATGTTAGTCAACAAACCGATTTGTTTTTATCGATCATACTTTCTCCCATTGCCCCCAAGCGGCTTGGTGGTGGGGGTGAGTTAAGCCTTGTTGAATTCCCCCCTCACTGCTGCGGGTTCAACTCCCATGGCTCCTCAGCAGAGATTTACACACCCCACAACAGTCTCCACCTGTCTCGGATTGCCTCTGAACCACAGGCACACACACACAAATTGCCATAAACACCTTGACACTCACAAGAATATGGGCCACCACCAATACCTCTTTCCTCACCCCAAAATAACACACACAGGCTGACTAACCCTGATGGTTCCTGCTTTATAATCTAAAGCTTTTCAGTGTGGCCTTAAGTTAAAATGTTACATTCAATCTGTGAGACCACAGTACTAAAAAACAAGTCAAGGGTAAGACCTGCTTTGTATTTGGATACCATTTTATAGACAATAGCAGGCTTCCTTTTACATGACATCTATCTCTTTGCCATTGAGCTCGTTAGACCATTTGCTTGTGATGGCATTTGTTCCTCCTTTGTTTGTGACCCAATGTTTTGTGCTACAAGGCCTCACTTAGAGCTGAGTTTTTATCTCCTGAGTGCAAGAGAGACGGGGACAAGGGAACACATCACCCCTGATTCTTGGAGGCTTTGTGGTGCCCAGATGATGTGAAGGGAGGATGCAGAGCAGAATGGAGGGTATGCAACAAGCAGCCAAGGGGGGGGGGGGAAACTTGAGGGGGGGAGAGAGAAGAGAGAGAGAACGAGAGAGAAAGAAGAGAGAACGAGAGAGAAAGAGAGAGAGAAAGAGAGAGAAAGGAGAGAGAAGAGAACGAGAGAGAGAGAGAGAGAGAACGAGAGAGAAAGAGAGAGAGAACGAGAGAGAAAGAGAGAGAAAGAGAGAGAGAAAGAGAGAGAGAAAGAGAGAGAAAGAGAGAGAGAACGAGAGAGAAAGAGAGAGAGAACGAGAGAGAGAAGAGGAGAAAGAGAGAGAGAAAGAGAGAGAGAAGAGAGAGAAAGAGAGAGAGAACGAAGAGAAGAGAGAGAAGAGAGAGAAAGAGAAAGAGAAAAAAGACGAGAGAGAAAGAGAGAGAGAACGAGAGAGAACGAGAGAGAGAAAGCGAGAAGAGAACGAGAGAGAACGAGAGAGAACGAGAGAGAACGAGAGAGAACGAGAGAGGAACGAGAGAGAAACGAGAGAGAGAACGAGAGAGAACGAGAGAGAACGAGAGAAGAACGAGAGAGAACGAGAGAGAACGAGAGAGAACGAGAGAGAAAGAGAGAGAGAGACGAGAGAGAGAGGAGGAGAGAGAGAGAGAGAGAGAGAGGAGAGAGGAGAGAGAGAGAGAGAGAGAGAGAGAGAGAGAGAGAGAGAGAGAGAGAGACAGAGAATTAAGCATCAGTGGAAGACATTTTTTATGCATAAGAACCTTTTTCCTCGATCTCCTCCGCCACCCCCCAAAAATAGAATCTACCCCACCAAGATCGATTGAGCTATGCTTGGGTAAAACAATTTGGAAAGTGTGTGCAGATCCCTCGAGTGTGCATCCACAAGATGGAAAGTGCTTTAGTGAAAGGCTGTGAACTGGAGGCCTCTGAATCCCCTTGGGTTATTGAAATGTTTATCACTGTCGACGGCATGGTAGTGCTCGACAGGAACTAAAGGATGGCAGAATCATCAGTCAAAATGTTTTCTGCACTCATAAACATGCTGCAGGTATTCCAGTGTCAGGTAAATACACAAAGCTGTCATGGTGAGGTGACCTTTGATGCAAGGTTTCACATTTCCCCCAACCTGAAAAATTCTCATTCTCGAATACGATACCAATGGGAAAGGACCCTCAAAAGACCTTTTCCAATGTGTTTTGACTTGGTGGCAAAATACCATTGGAAAGACAAGTCTGTGCTTCACTCAAATGCAACTACTCACACATAGCCTATCAAAGGTAGCCCAGAATCTCATATGCACGACCTGAAAATAAAGGAAAAGGAATACTTATTCAATGCTGTTTACGGACGAGTGAACTGCACACAAACTATAATTAAGGGAGACAAATGGTAGTCAGGCTGCATGATTGAAATCCAGAAATAAAAAGAGTTTGGAAAAGTTGGGGATATTAAGAAGGCCTTTATTCTTGTGACAAACACCAGGAAACATTTGATGACTGCAGAGGCCTGGCAGGATAGCGAAGAGGTATGCACACTGGCCTTTGTGCTGTCCAGCCTCGGTTTTAATCCTAACCCAGCCAAAACCGTCACACTGGCATTTCACATTCAGGTTGAGGCATCACTGTGTGGGTGCCGTCCCTCGGATGGACATTAAACTGGAAGACCAATCTGCCATCATTGGTCGTTGGCGGACGTTAAAGATCCCACGGTGTCTTTTACAAGTTATTGCCAGCAACAGTCATCTTCAAGAATAGGCGAGTTATCGCCAGCATTCTGAACAAATTACAAACTCCTGCCACCTTCATTCGTCTGTCAGCTCTGGCCAGCCAGTTGGTGAAAGACTTGAACCAACAACTTCCTCGACTGATCCCACATGAAGGTCGTAATAATTGGGGCTGTTAAAAGAAGTAGGAAGATATTTGATGACTGCAGACATGATACCTCACATAACATCTCGTTCAAATTATCGCATGTTCCCCAATGCTTGTTATTGCGGCACAAGAGCAGAACAATCAAAGGTAATGCTGGCGGTAACCCCCTCTGCTATCACCTTACTCCAAGCTTTTGTGTCATCTGCAAATTTGAAAGCTTTTTCTTACCTCATATTTCCAAATCGTTGATGTAATAATGAATAGTGATCGTCGAGTACTGATCCCTAAGATACCCGCTACTTACATCCTCCCAGCAAGACATCCTCCCACTCACAGCCAATCTTTGCTTCCTATCACTAAGCAGTTTGCAATCCAGGTTTGCAATCCAGTTTATGTTTTGCATCAACTAATGGGCCGATCTGGATTTCGGACCGAAACCAAAAATCTAATCAGCTTGTTCTTGTCACCGACCAATTAATTCACCAAGTTTTGTAATAATCCATCCACAACCTTTTGATATACCGTTCTCTTTATCATTTTTGGCCCCATCTCTCATTGGTGAAGAATCACTTAAACAATTTTTAAAAATTCTCAGATCCGGATTCGGATCTTTACCAAAATTAAATCAATTCGTCCTTGTCACACACCCAACCTGTCCACCACCAAATCTGTCAATAGCTTTTTGAGATATCCTGCTCTCAGACAGACAAACACACAAGAAGGCGTCAGGTGGTAGCCTCACAGGTATGACAAAAATCATGCGAATAATGTCACTGTCACCTTGAACTTTGAACATGGTTGTAATTTGATACCTGTATCTTGAAGCATTCCAGAGTAATCGTCTTTTTTTTGTCTGTTAAAAAACCCCCAAAAAACCCTATACTTTAACATGGGCAACTTCGTTGCCATGGTAATGACAACAAACAAGGGTGAAAACTAACACCCATCCACCTTCGGTGCAGAGGTAATAAATTCAATACAGTACTTGCTTCTTTTGAAAAAAAAAAAATTTGCAAAACAAATCACAACAGCAACAACAGCATACGATTGCATGTTTCGAGCAATGTTTGAGTTAAGTATGTACTCGCAATCTTCCTAATCGGAGAAGACAGGCGCAAGTAATTTCTCAGGTGAAAGCAAAATGGATATTTGTTGAACAAGTGCACCCTGACACTTCATTCCTTTATCTTGTAAATGTCAGAGCTTACGCCACGCCAACTCCCATGGATCATCATAAAAGTAAAAAAAAAAAAAAAAAGGTACAAGCAAAAGGTGAAACCTTTCAACAGATCCTTATCACACTCTACCCCCACAGCAGATCCAAACCAAACAAATGCGACTTGTCAGACTTACATGACTAACCTTTGGGTTATTCCAAATTCATCACACAAGGCAACACGGTGACCTTTTTCATCATGGGCACTGATGATTTTCCATGCAGGTGACCTGCTGCTAAACCACAGATGGTATTGCTTCGGAAACACTGTTCGAATAGAAGAAAACGTGTTTTTGGTTCGCAAGTGTCGAAAGTGTTTGTGGTTTTCAGCCGATGGAACACGTGTATCGTTTGTTACAATTTTATCAGCATTCCCTCGAGTTTACAACATTTGTACACATGGAACTTTGGTGCAGGAGGAGGTCATTCAGCCCATCATGCCTGCGCTGCCCAACCGCAGTATCGTCACCCGTCCACATACAAGCCACCTACCATCCACACAAGCCAATATCCCCATACCCCTCCATCTCGAATGTACCCAGGTACCGATCTGAATGCAATTTAAACTTATCAACCCCCTCTGGTCCCACTACCTTTTTGGGGGAGACTGCTCCTTGCATTAACCACTCTTCAACTGAACAATTCCGACCTTAAAACTGTCCTAACTCTCATCTTACTTACCTTCAAGCTATGTATGGCCCCTGGTCCAAACACTGTCCACTCTGCTGAAAAACTCCACTTCACCTATCTTGTCCACACCCTTCATTGTCTTAAACATCTCAATCAGATTCCCTCATAATCACCTCCTTTCCAATGCATAAAGTCCTGGCTCCTTCAAACGTTCCTCATAGCTAGGTCTGGAATCAATCTCGTAGCTCGACGCTGTACCCTCTCTATGGCAGCTATGTCCTTCCTTGGATGTGGTGACCAAAACAATACACAACATTCTTTATGACGCTTCACCAAATTTATATGCACATTACCTCTTTTGATGAACACCATCTCTTTTTATTTATAATTTATCCCCCGACAAATACAACCTCAAACCCTGTTTGCTTTACCTGAAGCTACCTGGCACTGTGCTGTCTGTTTACTCCCCATATCGATTACCACCCTCAGATCCTTCTCCCAGGTGACATGCCCCAAGACTGCCACCATAATAATGTAATCCCGATTTTCATTATCCTTACCCATTCACAGCACCTTACATTTCTTCATGTTAAACTGCATCTGCCAATGCTTTGCCCAATCTATTAAAGCATCTCAACTTTCCTGAATCTGATCACTCCCACCCTCTGATCTACCTTACTTCCAACCTTTATGTCATTTACACATTTAGAAAGCAGACTCTGAACCCCACAATCCAAATAATTGATGAAAATTATGATTAATAATGGTCCCAGAACCGATCTTGAGGTACCACACCACTTACTTCTTCTCACTTACAGCCGCTTTCTCCACTGGAGACGGTCTTTGGGTTGAGGTTCTATTTCTTGTCATGATGATATGAGAATAGTAGACAGAGTTTGCTTCATTTCCCTACTCATTGATTGTTCAGTTGAAAATCCTGTTTGAAGCCAATGTACGAGTAGTAGGAGTCTGAGACAGACATAGCATGCCTGAGGCCGTTTGGAAATTGGCAAATTTTACAGGATAAAGATGTTAATCCGACTCTTGGCCTTGTTTAAAGCACATGCAGTTCATGCTTTTCGAAAGACTGTTAAGAGTGACGAGTTTCTTTCCAGGTCTCGGGAGACATTGGCATGAGTATTCAAGTAGCCAACTGCACGCCGGACCGAATCTGGCTCACTGTCGGAACAACTGGCGAAGTGTCGATCCAGAGTCGGTCTGGCTTCTTTGACTACCTGGGTAGGGAGGTGGTGCAGGTTGATGGTGCAGGGTTTGGTTTCAGGTCGATAGCTGAGAGATTTCTTCAGGAGAAGGGAAAGTGCGGTGGAGGAGTGAGATAGGAGGAGGCTGATTCTAATGATCTCATTTTAATTTTGAGTCCTCCTTTACCCTGCTTTTCAGTTGCCTTTTTCAATTAATTGACAAGATAAATATGTCATTTTGCCTTGGAAAGTGAGAAAAACACATCAGCAATGAAATGAAGTCATGAAAAGAAAGGGAATTAGCGAATAGAATGAACTCCTTTTGCTCCTTCGAGGCAATAATAATTTTAAAAAATCAACAATGACACGTGATCACATCTGAATTGATCGGACAAGGAAAGAACTCGTCCTTACGGATGGGGTAATTCCCCCACACGTGTATCGTGTATGTAATTCGTAAATGGTCGCTTATGAGCACGGTTAAACGGCCCTCAGGGATCCCATGAGTGAGCGCTCTGGAATTTTCAGGAATTATGCATAAAATGGACAGACATGGTGCATGGTCAGGCGGTCTGGGGATATCAACAGGGGCTAAGGTCACAACTTAGGTCAGCATTTACACCAGGAGGTGCTACACGATATACACTTCAATACAGACAATTGGGGTCTTCGCCCTACCCTGAACCACCCAGGCTATGTTTTCCAACAAACAAACCCACAAACAACCAAACAAACAAACCCACAAACAAACAAACCAACAAACATAAAGTTATTGAATTATATATATAGTATGATAACCACTTGGAATGTGTTCTGAACCAAAATCTAAACTGCTTGTTCCAACCCAACTCATCCACCGAGTTTTGTCATAATCCATCCAAAACTTTTTGAGATATCATGCATTTTGTACACCGCTCCTTCACATTTCCATATGTAGGTAATGGATGACGTCATTGCCGGGTGCCGAAGGAAGGGAGGATTCAGTTTTTACTCCGTTTTCTTTCTTGTTTGTTTGTCCGGGTGATATCTCAGCCATCCTTTGAGCTAGTAAGCTGAAATTTTGGGGAAAAAGTGAAGATGTGCTTTGGCAAAAGGTTATTTTTATTTTCATTAATCAAATTAATTGATTAATTACTTATATTTTTTATTTCTCATCCTGGCAATATCTCAGGAACCTTTTGAGCTAGGAAGTTAATGATATTTGGACATGACAGTGACCAAGTGATTTGGTGATGAGTATTTTTGATTTAATTATTGATCAATTAATTGATGAAATTTTCATTTTTCGATTAATTACTTAATTTTCAAAAAGTTACAGATTCGGATGAAACAGTGGTGGTTTTGGTATGCTATTCGCCAATTGATGGAGAATGTAATTATTTTACGATTATTAATTATTTATTTAAATTCTGCAATTAATCAATCAATTATTGCACACTGCACCCTCCCAATTCTGACTCCATGTGCTGCAAGGTGGCATCGCCGGGCGTTGAAGATTCTGCGGCGATGTCGTGTGCTGGAGGATTGTTATTTATTTATTTGCCATGGGGACAGTGTACTTTGAATGTACCACTACTTGTTTCAAATAGATTTTTGGCCCTATCTCTCAATTAAAAAAAAAATCACTTGAAAAATTATGAATCTTTAGGAAATTATGAAAAAAAAAGTATTTATGAATCAAAGCAAGTTTGCTGCATTTGCTTGTTTGGTATTATTCCTGTCAAAGCACAGAACTCTCGATATTTGAACCCCAAGTTCAACTCCCACATATTGTGCTGATCTTTCCACTGTCCACTATAATGCCCTTGCAACTCAAGTGAATTCACACCAATGCCTCCTCCTGTCTGCTCTGCAGAAGATTTATGTACAAACTCCTCCACGAGCCTTATATCATTGTTAAAAGAAATTGTTGTGGCCAGACATCTCATGTCTGGAACGCTTATTTAAGGAGTTCTGAATGTCATACCTAAAGATTCGAGATTGTATATTTTTTTAAGTGGATGAAGGCTGGTGGAATATATATATATATGTATATATATATGTATATATATATATATATATGTATATATATTAATATATAAGTATATATATATATATATATATATGTATATATATATAATATATATATATGTTACCTCTCGCCTGCACGGCCAGCGAATCTGCGATCGGGCGGAGGCATGTGTACAGCTCGGGCCACATGGCGCACATGGAGCAGGCACATTGACCAGCGCTGGTCGGGGCACCCGAGCAGGCATGCGGGACCTCCGGCGGTCGTTAGGGCACGGCCGGGTTTTTTTTGCAAGGCAATTCATGACGCGGAGTTCGGTGTGGGCGATTAATTTTATGTCATGGGGTCGGAGCGAGACATTTTTACGGCTCGGGGTCATCTTGCCGGAAGTGGAATTTTGCGGTTCCCGCCATCGTGGCCAGGCCATGCAGGAAGTGGGGGCAATCAGAGCGCCCAATTCAGGTGACGACACAGCACTTCGGGGTGGCCCCCACCCGCGCCGCGGGCCTATAAAGGTCCGAGCGGAGCCTTCGATCTCTCTCTCTCTGCCCTGCCTCGCCTCCCACTCAAGCTGGACTTTGACTCCGCCTTCTGCTGTCATCACCTCGACTCCGCCTCCTGCCGTCATCGCCCTCTTCCCCGCCGACACGACGTTCACTCCACCCTCCAACTCAAGCCCCTCCTTCAGCCGACGGTCGCGTCACATTCTCTGGACAACGCTTTGCACGAGTTGCCATGAGCAAGAGACGACGCGCCAGCTGTCAGGGGGGGGGGGTACCGCACCACGGATCATCCCCCCAAACGTATTGGTGGCACGTTCGTGCAAGCGTGCAAAGGTCCGAGAGACCGTAGCCTCAACTCTTCTCCTTTCTCCTTTCTCGCATTAATTCCTCTTCATCGGGGTGTGTGTGTGTGTGTGTGTGTGTGTGTGTGTGTGTGTGTGTGTGTGTGTGTGTTCTGTGGTGCCTGTCCACACAACTAAGACTGCAGAAGATTATTATTATTATCATCATTATTATTGTTATTATTATTTCGCGTGAAGTCTACTCTGTGTCTGCTTTTGTTAGTTGCATGTACATTGCCGCACTTCACATTTCTTGCTTTCCCTGCACAACACACCCCAATAAACCTATTCCCAAAACCACATACCTTTCCTCGCCCCAATGTAAATAAATTATTATTAGAAATGTTCCCTGCTCGATATTGTCTTTTCCTTTATTGATCCAGCATGGTCTGAATCCGAGCTTAGCCGAGACTTTATTCCCAACGATCTGTTCCTTTTAGCCGGGACGTCCTTGGCAGTGTCACTCGGCTGCTTCCGATCCGGTCCGGAAAAGTGATCCGGTTCGGACAAGGCGTACCGAGGGCGTGTTCCCCAGTAATTAAATCACGTGATTAATTGGGTAACCCGGTTAACCCGTGGACGGGAGGACCCGAGGTCATGCGGTTGAGCTATTGGCGTCCACAGTCGGTTAGCGACCCGCCGCGTCACGGAATTATCCGTGTGCGACGGCCTACAAAATTCCAGGGAGTCTGGTGGGAGCTGAGACTGATTTCCCCCCTAGTGGTCTTCGAATTACCCGACCCAGGGCCCACAACAATATATATGTATACACATATATATATATATATATATATATTATCACTATAATGTACCCGTGGTCCCCCAGCGAATACCGAACGCCCTCATTGTTTGCACAAAGTTGGAATCCGAACAATTTTTTCGAGCCCGAAAAATTATGCCCTAAATAACAAACACCTTTCGAAACCGAACACAACGTGGCGTTCATATTTTTTCACGTGAATCTCCCCGCCCAGTTCGACCCGTTATCCTTCGCGCTTTGTTCATTCATGTTCGTCGGGTGGAAAAAGTTTTTAACCTCCGTGAAAGCATTCTCGTAGTGTCGATTCGCTTACTTTACCTCTTGTTTTCACTTTGATTTGTGATTTTTTTTTTCAATTTCACCTTGCTCGATTCACCATGGCACCCAAGGAAGAGCCAGTGAGCAAATAGGAAATAAGAGGAAGCAGTAGAACGACAATTGATTGAAGAAAGAACTTATCGCGGAAGTATGAGACGGGAACGCATGTGTGTGATCCTCTCTGCCATGTTCGAAGCTGCTGAAATCGACCGTGTGTAGATTCTGAAAAATAAGAAGCGATCAAAAGCGCGAAAATCCCGTCGTGAAGCGACATCATTCAATAACCCGCTCGGACGAATCCAATTTTACTGATTTTAAGTTTTAATTAAATTAATGTTTAATTAATTAAGTCTTACATCAGTTAAATTAAACGAACTCAACTTTTTTTCGACGAGGGGCATGGTAGTGACGTCATGCTTGCGTCACCCAGTCGCTTCACCTCTTGATTCTCTCCCGTGGAACCGTGCGGTTGCTGAAACGGACTTTGTTTCACAAAGTGTTTACTGGGATAATAAAACACCATTTTGGTGCTGTCATGTACATTACTACTCCACCAGGCTCAACAGTTTACGTTTTGATCCAATGAGCCAATGAGAGGCCGGAACTGCATCCAGACCTGATTGACAGAATCGACACGCCTCGCCTTCATCCCCCAGGCTTGGAAAAACTTCAGTGACCCAGAAAAGAAGTCATTTACTCATGCTTATTTACCTTAAACATGCGGTTTAATTTCAGTTGAAGGTCTTGAAAGTGGTTTCTTGGGTCCAGGAAAGATTAATTCATTCCATCTCTATTTCTTAATTGGGAAAATATTTTGAATCCCGCAACAGCCCTTGGACAGCGAATAAATTCGGATTACTCGGGCGGCACCATGTATATGAATATATGTTTGTAGTATAATTATTATATATATATAATCATATATAATATATATTAATAATTATATACTAGTAATCCCCTGTTTTCTTCGGGGGTACGTGCAACCTCCCGCGCTAAGTGAAAATCCGGATGGACATGGACGCCTCCCCAAAAAATTACTCGTCTGGTCCGGTCGGTTTGCAGTGATTGGGTTTGAGGTGCCTGAGATCGATTAGTCTGGTCGGTCCGTTCTGGCAGGATTGGGTTGGGAGGTTGCGGAGATCGACTCGTCCTGGTCTGTCGTTTCGGTAGTGATTGGTTTAGGGCCGAATCGACTAGTCTGAGGTCTGGTCGGTTGGCAGTGATTGGTTTGAGGTGACCGGAGATCGACCTAGTCTGGTCTGGTCGGTTTTTGAGGTGCTAGGTACGGAGCAATTGCTCGTCCAACCGGCGGCAAACCCTTTTCCGTCGCCGACAGCATATATTCGAGCACCTTTACCATTAACCTGTCTCTGGAGCGTCCAGGACCTTCCTCTGGCGCTTCGGTTCCTTGCCAGAAAGCCTTAGAAGTTGCAGGCCGTGTTGGCGGCATCGTGGGCTTGGAGAAAACGTAGAAAAATTCGAAGTTCACAAGCGAAACTTTGCTCGTGGTTGTGCTGGACTGATCGAGCACCACGCGTTATAATTACTTGCTTAATTAATTTTAATTTATATTTATTGACCGGACGTTACCGGGGGAATCCGCTAGAAAAATTAGTTACGTTCCAAGCGACAACCCATGAACCGGGCGCAGATAGGTGAACCGCGTGAAGCGGGGGTTGACTATAATATATCTATATATTCTATACTATATTATATATAATATGTTTGCTATCTATAGTATATATAGTTTGTGTATATATATATTATGTATATATATATATGTAGTTTATATGTAGTATATATGAGCCCCCATTGTTTTAATCGTATATATATCGAATACTACTATAGTATTATATTTATTTGTATAATATATATTAATGTATATATATAAGTATATTAAGTATATATATATGTATTATAGTTATATATATATAATTTGCATAGTTAATTACTATATGTATATATAGTGTATAATGTATTGGTATATACATTATTTTATAGCTATCTATATAGATAAATATATGTACATATGTATGTAATATATGCTGTATATGTATATTATAGATGTGTAATATGTGAAATGTTATGTGTAATTGTGTAATTGTTTTAAGTATGTATATGTATGTGTATAATATATGTATAATCATGTTTATATATGTAGTATAATAATATGTGATGTTGATATATATATACTATGGACATTTAGTAGAAACAGCATATGGAACCAAAAAGGGAGATTAATCCAATGAAGCAAAACTAACGATAACTGGAGAAGGAAGGACATGATAATGGCGATCGAGTATAAGTCTACCACTTAAGGTATCGTATTTCCGAAGTAGTAGAGACGAGAACAGAATGTGATTATGATGTTCTCATGGAAGTGACTATGATCGCTGTACATTACATAAGTAGACATAGTGTGAGTTTGCGGAATCGCAAGAGCGAGTTGCGTACACGTTGAATAACAATGGTGCGATTCAATTAACTTGAGATTGGAATCTATACTGTTGCTCTCGAAAACTGATCCTATGGTGAACAATACTGTGCAAATTAGAACCGGTGTGCTAAATTGGATCCACGCGAGTCTGAAGAATATCTCCGTAGTTGGACAACGAAGCAGACTAATCTCTTCTCTGTGT
>CM068953.1:10717426-10757656 GCA_035128595.1 Eptatretus atami | reverse complement strand
ACTCATCATAATTACATCATCAGTTCCTTCCTTAATACTTACCCCACCCTCCACCGACCTAAAAAAAGCTTGAATTCCTTCCTCAATTCCCACTGCAAACCTTGCTTCCGCCTTTCTATTTAACATTCGGCCATGATTCCAGAAACACTCCCTTGTCCCCTAAATGATTCCCAATGCTTCTTAAATGTAAAAGCTTCCTCCCAACACCATTCTTCCAGCCATTGGTTGACGTCTATTGCTCTGCTCATAATTTCTATGCCATTTCCTCATCTTGGGAGAATCCCAGAAAACATGACCTCACAATTACACAATATCCTGTATTTATTTTTCAAAACCTCTGAGTAAACTTTCCCTTCATCATTCGCACCGAGGTGTACCCCAAACAACTTCTTCCTGCCATGACCTGATACAATATCGTTTACCCTTCCTTCAATGTCCCCAACTCCTGTTCCTTCAAAACTGCACAGAATTATATGTCTACGATTAATCAACTTCTATTCAACTTCTAGGATCCGAGGATCCCAAGTCCACCACCTTAACGATTGAGCCAATACCAGGTGCACGCACGCACGCGCGCACAAACACACACACACACACACACAACACACACACCACACACACACCACAACACACACCAGACGCACCTTCTGACTTATGGTGAGTATCGCCGTGGATTATGTTTGAAAACCGCACAATCTGCAAAGAACAACCGTCTGTCTGCCACCCCGACATTGTTCCCACTAATGCAAACCATTCAACTTGAAGGCATTTGATGTGTTCAGCGGGTAAATCAAAACATGTGGAGTGTGAGGACCACTCCCCCGATCTGCAATGGACACCAAAGCGTTACCTCAAATCCAGAGGCTTCGGCCTGGCGACTCTGTCAAACAGACAAGGATTACATTGTCAGCATCAGTTAAAAATCAAACTGAGCCACCTATCTGGATTTCGGGCTTCAAGAATTATCTGAGTAAAGACCTTACCTGGCGATGAAAGCAGCGTCACCCTTCATTAGTTGTTGCAGTCCTGGGGATCACCCTTCCCTTTCCAGAGAGGGAAACAAGGTCCCTCTTCCAGTCAGTTGGGATGATTCCTGTGCTCCAAACAGAGCTGTAAGGGTTAGGGTTAGGGTATTTGGAGTTCTTAAGGGTCTCAGAGGATCTAAAGGGTCTTCGAGGTCCAAGGGTTCCAAAGGGCGTATCGGTGTCTATCAGGTCTTAAATGGCCTTCGGGGGTCTGAAGTGTCTCAAGGGTTTGAAGAGATCTGATCTCGCTTGACCTGACAATATTGACCTGCCCTGACAAAGTTTCTTAAGGCTCTTGAAAGGTCAAAAGGGTCTGAAGGGGTGTAATTTAAGGTATAAAGGGTCGGAATTGGCTCCATCCATTAGGACCATACTCTGTGCAGAGCATCGGTGCTGCCTAAGCAGTCTCTTAAAGAATTGTCTGAAGGGGATGAAAGGGTATTTAAACGTCAAAAAATTGTTCAAAGGTCAAAGAGGTCTACAGGGTATTAAAAAGTCTGAAAGGTGTGAAGGTCTAAAGGGTAGAAAAGAGTATAAGGGTGTTTGGGGTTCTTAAGGGTCTCAGAGGATCTAAAGGGTCTTCGAGGTCTAAGGGTTCCAAAGCATGTATCGGTGTCTATAGTGTCTTAAATGGCCTTTGGGGTCTTAAGGGTCGAAAGGGTCTGAGGGTCCTAACAGATCTTAGGGTCTCAAAAGGGTCATAAAGGCTTCTTTAAGTTTTAAAGCATTATCAAATTTGTTGCATGATATTGCTCATTTTAGTCCGTCCCCCGCGCAGCAGGAGACGGGGTTTTGCAATCACTTCTGTGTGTGCATGTGTGTGGTGGATGGTGTGTGGTGTTTGTGTCTGCGTGTCTGCGTGTCTGTCCAGGCCGTAACTTTTTTTTTACCATTTGAGCTTTTGTCACCAAATTTTCAACAA
Source organism: Eptatretus atami (assembly GCA_035128595.1). Lineage (NCBI taxonomy): Eukaryota > Metazoa > Chordata > Myxini > Myxiniformes > Myxinidae > Eptatretus > Eptatretus atami. Next base: position 10,755,709 of record CM068953.1, on the reverse strand, counting down.
TGCTTTATTTTGAGAATATGGAGAAAACAAAATAATAATTTAGTCAAAAGGTCAAAGGGTCAAAGGTCGACAAGCATCGTTTCAAAACAATAAGCCGACCCTGAATTTGCATTTTTCTGTGGCTTTGGCAAGTTAGAGTTTAAACGCGAGGGCCTGAATTGTGAGCTGCAAGCCATGTTTTCCTGTTTATGGGTGGAATACATCATGGATGTTTGTATACAGCACGTGGATATGGGTGAGCATTAGTTGTTGCGGGGGCATTGCAGTGCCGCTGATGCAGTTTCCTGTGGAGGCCAAAGCAGTAACATGTTTACTGTTCTGACTATAACTCGCCTATTCTTCGTGAAGGACACAGTGGGATATTTAGCGTCCACAAAGTAATGGCATGCCTCGTTGAATGTCCATCCGAGGGAAGGCACACACATTGATGCCTTGCCCTGCCTGCTTCTTCGTTTTTTTTGTGTGCAGCACAAGGCTGCAGGATAGCCTGATTGGCTGAGGGTGCAGCAATTTTTTTAATTTGTTGATAGTGCTGGCGACATCTCGCCTCCTTGTCACGAAGGACACCGTGGGAACTTTGACGTCCACCAACTAATGCCGGAAGATGGGAGGCCCAGTTTAACGTCCATCCATGGGACGGCAGACACATATGGATGAATCACCACCCTGCCTGAAAAACACCAGGATGACAGTTTATAGCTGGGTCAGGATTCAAACCCAGGCTAAACGACTCAGAGGAGAGTGTGCACGCACCCAAGCTATTCTTTTAGCACCTTGTTGGAATATAAGATGATGTGTTTTGTGTGCTGATATTTCTCAATGTGTAATTGACTGCTCTGCGTCATTGTCAGTACCACAATGAACGGCTAAACATTTCAAAGAATGGCTGTTTCAAAAGGTAAATCTTGTTCATTTTGTTTTCAAAGAGCAAGGCTCATGGAAGAGCTGAATGAGAGAATGAGGACGCAAGGTTATCAAAGCATCAATCGGGTGGACATGAGCAGACAAAGGACAAAGACAAGCACAAGAGTAATTCAACAAAGATGCAGACAAACAAAGAGAACAGACCTAGTGTGACAAGTAAAATCCTTGGAAAGACATGGGAGAGAACATGACAGGGCAATGCACTGTTGTCATGAAGGACTGGAGAGAAATGTATGAAAAGAGAGAGAATCAGGGAGGCAATTCCACAGATGGGAGAAAAGGGAATAAAGGTTCAGAGTTGAGCACAAAGCTTAGACTGCGGAAGCGTAACGAAGAATGGATTACTGGATGAACGTACGTGAGTTGGTGAGGTTCAGGAGGCTTCAACAGGCTCATAGGGAAGAATGTGCTTTGGAATACAACTAATTCACTACTGAAAGGAGTCAAGTTCATGAAAGAAAATTGTGAAGTTAGTTTGTGCCAGACGTCCCTCCCCCCCCCCCCCCAACAACATGTCATAAACGACCTTTATCAAAAGGATTACTTTAGTGCTAAGAAGTCCAGGGAACACATAAAACAAGCAAACAGCTTAAAATACCAGGAACCAACTCTCATCCTGTCTTATATTATACGTATCTTATTAAAACGTATGCTATCAGGTGAAAAGAGGTCAGTGGAGGCCTGGTCGACGCTGGCCTCTGAGCAGAGCAATGCTGGATTTGTTTTCCCAGCAGAATTGCGTGCACTTGGAATTGCCATCTGGAGGCTTGTGCAGTGCCAGCAAGGAGGAATGAATTGTCTTCCAGAAGGGACATATTAAGGTGGCTTAATTCCTGTCTGAAATGAGGACAATGGAGATCCAACAGTGTGTTTCATAAGACTAGCCATTTAATCCACTCCAAGAGATTGATGCATAAGCTGTCCAAAGTGTAAGGTATGAGGCTGCAGGATATTTATTTGAATGCTCCTGATCCCAGTTATTACTGGGATGGACGACCTCCGTACAAGGGGCTAGGTGTTGCAGGCAGAGGGATGGCAGGACAGCTCATTAATTCGGAAGGGTAGGAAGCTCACACATGAGCTTTCTGGTGATGGATTTCTTGCCGTGAAGCTGGATCTGTTTAAAATTATCACCGTTGTGTGGTGCTTCGTTTATTTGCTCCCAGATGCAAAACTGGATGTCACGTTTGCATTTGGGTTGTGGAAGTTAAATATCTCACAGGTGCCTTTGTAAAACAGTAGCCTGTTGGACGGCAGCATTAGTTTAGATCAGGTTTACGCGAACAAAGGGGTTAGTCGTTAGAACATTGAAGGCAAGTAAAGCAATAGAGTAGGTTAATGAGTTCTGGATACACCACAAACATAATGGGCCAAATGCTTGCCCCGATGTTCAAGTTAATTTATTTGTTATATCTTCATCAAAGTTCAGTGGGGGTTGAGCACCGGTGTAATGATGCATCTCAAACATCCAGAGGATCTCCATTGGGGCCCATTAATGATGAGCTCCGAATGCTTAATCATAACAGATCACACCAACGTTTGAAACAAAATAAATTATTGAACACCGAGATAAGCCCTGATATGCCTCAGGAAATGATGATACATTAATGATGGAGATTATTGCAACGCAAAATATGTGCATTGTCAACATTTGCGAAACCATTGCAGGATCTCCTTCGTACTTTTTTGCGGCACACACATTTAAAGGTGATGGCATGTCGAGTGTTGTAACCTTATCCAAAGCACTGCCATATAAAGTCTGTAACTTCGAGTTTATAACATAAAACCTTGCAATATGATTGACTAATACACCCCAGGTTGAATCACATGGCTGTCAGGACATTATTATGGGGTGATAAATAATTTGATAGGGTTGAGCTTGGAGCACTTTCTTCATTGAGAACGTAACATTATTTTGATGTTGCTAATAAATTAGGAGATTGAAGATGCATTATTGGCATTTCCTGCCGAGGCTAAGTGCTTGCTGCTGCCTGGAGACGGGCAGGTTCGAAGGCTCTTTTGTTTGTCTCTTTATCTCGTCTCATGATGCCTGCTCTTTCCACATCGTTTCCTCTCCAGTTCCGTAAGGTCAAGATTGTTCATCGACCGACCCACTCCTCGTCCACATCCCTCAGTTTGAGCTGCCCGTTCACCTTCATTTGTTTGCTCCCTTGTGAAGCCCTTTTTATGTCCGGTAATGCTCTTTCCCAGAGGCCTTCAAGAGGCCTGCACAATCACCTGGTGTCAAGGCAAGCAAAACCAGCAGCAATCTCTTCCACTTTCTTGAAACAAGTTTGTTTGTCACATTTCCAAGCATTCAGCGCTGCCCGCTGACAGTACGGAGTGAATCTTCATTCCAAAAGATTCACCCATATCAAAAGTCTCCGATTATTTTTCACGAGATCCAATAAAAATCTGAGGGGAATTTCAGAAGATCTCAAGAGATCCGTATTGTGATCGGCTCGTTCTGCTTCAGATGACGGGCCCTGGCATTTGCAGCATCGAGCTCATGTACTTAACGGTCGAGGAAACTCAAAGCTCTCGTGAGCACTAAACACTGTAGAGTTCTCTTTGGACTTTGTGAGTTTTCTCTCCACTTACCGAACTCTTATGTCTTGCGGAACCGTCATGAATGTAGCAAGCATGCTGCCGACACTGAACTTGCTGGCTTTCAATAACTGTCTGAAGAGCTTGTAAGCATAACCGACAAGGTGTAAAGTTCACGTCTCTACTGGGAATGGACCAGTGTGTGTCTCTCTTCTTGTAGGATTGCTGATCTCAGTCAAAAGAAAGGCATGTTCTTCATGAATACAATTCGTCTCGCAGTCACGACCGCACATAAGTTTTGCATGATAACATAATTATTTTATTTCCTGCAAGATATTTAATCAGAATTGCTGGGTCATTCACTGTTTTCTTACACACTGCAATTTGTGCAATTGCAACTGCTGGAAAAACCTCACATTTCCGTAGCTTTATTTTCATTTTCGGTATTTAAAGAACTCCAATAACGATGGATTAATGGCCATGACAGAATCCCACAATGCATTGTTTTCCATTGATTGAAGGCTTATGGAGGTGCTTGTACAGATGTTGCGTGAAGGACAAGGGTAAGAGGAGACACCAATGGACTTTGACGTGAATTACAAGGACATGAGTAGAAATGTGCAATGGAAGGAAAATCAACACTGCAGATAGAGTTTGAACCCAAAGAGCTATGTGCCCAGATGGGAAGAGCAATATGAAATACTGCACCTGCAAATCTTCCTAATATCTGACAGCATCTGATAATGCATCAAGTGGTGGGTTTAAGATAATGAAATGAACGCATGCAATGACCAGTGTTCTGTGACTTCTTCCATGACACAATCCCAACTTGACCAGATGCATTCGCAAGCCATCCAGAGATAGTCAGGTGCTGCATGTAGCCCAAAGCAGGGAAGAGAAAGCAGATTACCTCAAAGCTGAAAATTATGAGCCAGCAAGATTGGTTTTTACCAATGATCCGACAGCAACATGGGAAGTTTTTCTGAGACTAACTTGTGTTCTCGAAGCTTAGAAAGCACATACTTAATGCTCCATGGACAGAATTTTTGATTATACACATTATTACATACACAGGTGTACATGGGGAGCATAGGCCACAGCACGTCGCTGCATCCACTTTTCCGCCGGTACGCCAGGGGCCTCCGTCTGGCCATCCCCATCTCTTGGGGATTGAACATTCCAGGTACCCACCAAATGGGACCGCCTCAGGTTAACCCAAGGAGACTGCCAAATGGTGGGTGACACCTCAGCACCACCCCGACATACACCACAATGTGTTTTGTGGAGTGAAGTGTTTTATGGTGGCTGGAATGCAAATCCTACCACCAACCTCCGAGAGAAGGTAAACAACTGCAGGAGGATGTCCGCAGATGCAGTTCGCACAAGATATGGATGGCTGTTGGCTCACAAGGAGCTCCTCGACCCTTTGGCATGTTTTGAATTTAATCCTGCTGGGTGTCCATGTCCATACACAATCCACACCCAGGGGACTTAGTGGAGGGAACCAGTTTAGTCGCCGACACTCGACCATGAACAGGTTAATATGGGGTTTACATGATACCCGTAACAAGTCAGAGATCTGATCTGGCAATCAGGGTTGGGTACCGCCGTTATCAGTCGGGCTGCTTTGTACTGTCTATTAGCATGGCACAACACAGAGCTCCTGCCCTCAAGCGATCCCCCAACCCCAGCCTTTGAGTTTCTGGATTACAGGTGCACGCCACTACATCCAGCAATTTGTAAACATGCAATCATTATCATACTCATTATTAGCAATTTGTAAACATGTTCTCATGATCGAACTCGCTGTGCTCTGCGAGGGCACAGCCAAATGCAAAGCAGCAACACCTAGGAGGTCGTCATCATCATCATCATCATCATCATCATCATCATCATCATCATCATCATCATCATCCAATGACAGGACAAGGCCAATTTGTGCAATCATTGAAATTACAACTAATTCCAAAGACGAGAAGGGATTAAGCAGAATAAGTCACTGATTTTTAATTCGGGTTATAAAGGCAGTTCATATCAAGATTGCGTTGATCGAGAATATAATTTTGCTTGCCAATCATTTTCACGATAGCATTTTCACACAGGTCGTTCCAATTGTTATGACAGTGACAAGATTGTTCCCACATGAAAAGGCTAACTTTACATTTTTTGAAAATTATTATGAGATGGTCTTTGTAGCGTAGATATTGACTGCCACGATTACGATGGCCAGCATAAATTTCAGAATAGAACACGGATTTTGGAAGTCCGTTGTCGTCTGTCCATACGACACACGTGGCCAACTCAATGCAGCTTTGCTCTGGCCAGATGCGTGAACATCAGTTTAAAGTTTGAAATGCATATAATATCGTATCGTCTGCAAACAACTTTAACCTGTACTGAACTGATTCAGGGAGATCATGCATGAAGACAATGAACAATGTCGGACCTAGTATGCTGCACTCGATGCTGGTATGCTGCACTGCACATACCACTTATCACTGGAACAGAAGTGGATGCAATTCCATTAAATGCAATCCTTTGTGAGTGGTTTGACAAATAGGATTTCATTCATTTAAGTAGCTGACCACCATCTCCATAAGATTCAAGCGTGTGTAAGAGGCGTATGGGAGGGACACCATCAAAGGCCTTTCTGGAGTCCAAATGCATGCAGTCAAGACTGTGATCAGTGCATCGAGTGACTGCAACCACTGCTCTAAAACTTCCGGGAATTGAGTATTACAAGACGCGACCAGGTCCTGCTGTTCATCACTTTGAAATCACGTCTCTCTAAATGGATCACAAGTACATTTCTGATGATCTTCTCCATCAGTTTGCCCACCACAGACACCAAACTTACAGGACGATAGTTTTCTGGACTGCATTTCTTCCCTTTATTGATGATGGGCACCACATTAGCTTGCTTCCAGGACTTTGGTACCTCTCCCTATTTCAAAAGCTTATCGAAGATGATTCTAAGAGCTTTACATATATTTCCTGATATATCTCTGTCAATACTCACGAATGGAATCCATCAGGGCCAGGGGACTTGACTATTTTATCCTCCGTAAACTCCACTACATTTAGTACACACGTATAGTCCCCATTTCCCAACACCAGTGTGTAAGACTGGTGTTGGCTTAGTGGTTAGGGTGGCTGGCTTGGGATCTTAGGGTCCTGAGTTTGAGCCCCTTTTGCCACTGAATTAACACCAGGTAGGGTTGACTCAGCCTGTCATCCTTCTGAGGTCAGTGAAATAAGTACCAGTGTACTGATAAAAGGGCACAGCATCAGTGGCGTAGTCACGCCCCAACATAATGATAGCTACCCAGCAGCCAAGCTGTCATTTTCAAGAAGAAGAAGAACACTGGTGTGGATGACAAGCCCTCAAACTGTAAACACACTCGCAAAAAACTGAACAAAAAACTTTTTGTCAATCATTCTCTGTGAAGACATCATCCTGCTGCTGTAAATTAGGAATTCCACTCTTTGTTTTGGTCTGGTTTGTTACATCACTCCAGAATGATAAAGGTTGTCTCATTTCGTGCAATAATAAACTCCTTCCAATTTGCCGAAGTCCTGTTTTTTTTCTGATATCTATTCCATTTTCTGTGCTTAGAACGTATTGATTATATTGCAGCCACAGACATCCACAGCGGTTTTACTCTTTGTACTCTTCTTCCGCACTGGAACAAATTCCTCGATGCACGCTTTCATCCTGCTTTCAAAAAGCTTCCATGATTCTTTTCCTGTTCTGTTATGCATAATGTCATCCCAGTGTACATGGCTTAAAACTTTTCCTCAAACTGTTATCGTCTCAAAGATAGGAACTCTTACTTTCCAACCTATCACACTTTAACTGAAAATAGATATGTATTCTAAAACACAATGTTACGTTGTGACTTTCCTAATTGTGTACACCTAGTCACATTAATTACCAAGTCTTCCTCATTAAATAAAACCAAGTCGAGCAAGATTAGCTCTTGAGCCTCCCGAATCCACATGGGTTCATCTTCATGTTGATACAAAAGTAAATAATAAACACAAACGAAAAAAGAACTTCAGTCTGCTCCAACAGCATGGTTGAGCCTGCCAAATGATGTGCAGCACTTGCAATTAAAATCACGATCAACTACCAGCTTTGGGTAGTCCAGGTCAATTACTCTCCTTAATAATAAGCACAGAGCAGTATTGTTTATTGTCGAGCTTGCAGGACTTTGATAAATACACCCAAACAACAAACTGGATCTGTCGGTTGGAGTGATGTTTACACAAATTGACTCCTGGAAAGAGCATTCATTCATGTCGACATTAGATGCTGTAAAAGTGTCCTTAACATAAACGGAAATTACTCTCTTCATAATGTCAAGAGCAAAAAGTTGATATCCTTATAAATGCAGTTCACAAAGTTGAATCGAGTCACAAACATTTTTCAGCAGAATCTCAGTCAATGCAACAACATCAGGACACTCAAGCATTAATTTCATCCCATTTTGATGAGCATGGAGTCACAATTGGGATGAAGACATTTGAGAGATTAAAAACTTGGACTGCAGATTTATCTGTCCTTGAATTTGAAGAACAACGTGAACTCGAAGAACCCCAAAAAGTTAAACTTGAACGAAACGTATTTACATTAACGTCACATTGACTGCATGATCAACTTCCCAGCTGATGCTCGGCCTGGATGAAATCTCTTCTTCACTATCCTCTCATTTCGGATGGTCAGGTCACTCTCTCCACCAGACTGTGGACTTCAGCTCTTCTCTGAGCTTCTTGTGCTCATTTCATTCTGCAATGATCCTGTCTCTTAGAATCTGTACGGAGCATCCACCTTGCTTCACTGGTATGTCATGTACTTCACTTGACACCTCATCTCTCATTTCACAGCTGCCCAAGATGACTTTCAAGGGCCGAGATGAATACTGCTCTTTCTTCCTGAGATGATATACTGCCTTAACCTTAATCTCAAACAAGGTGATCCTCAGATCATGATGAATGATTGTTCCCACATTGTATTTGTCTTCTTTTCTGGTCTCTGAACTATCATCCTCAGACTCTGGAAGCCCGAAGAAGATGAGGATACTCTTTCAACATTCTCTCTCATCCAACTCATCCCATCTTGGTGGTTACAAACCTCTCTATCACCTGGGATACAAAGTAAATCGAAATATTGTTGGGAGTTCTCCCGAGAGCTTGGTCTGTAACTGAACACATCCTTTCACTTCTGATCTTCTGAAGTTCCTTCTTCATCTCACGATATCTCTCACCACACTTGTCACTGCTCTCCCTCATTCCAGATCTCAAACTCTTAACTTCTCCTTCAAGCTTGGTCTACTGAGTTTTAAGAGTGTACATGAAGCATAATAAGTTATCCGCACTCTCATTGCATGTTCTGCAGTAGCAGTGTATACTGCTCTCACCATTGTCAAATTCACTGATTTATCTCGTACAATTTCTCAGACACATTCTGGTACGCAACATGAAACCAGAATCCGCAGAGTCCACATTCAATGGCATGGTCATCCTTTTGAACAACGGAATTGCAACTTTCACACATCGAGTCATTCTTACTTTGAGATACGTTGTTGTCAGCATTCAGGTCAGCAATGGTGCTTGCTTTATCCTTCCTACCTGACCGAACATCGGACGTGTGGAAGTGGAAACTGAAGTCAAACAACAAGGGAAGGGATGATCTGGTGGACTGTGTTTGGCTTCCTCTAGTCTGCATGTCTCATCAGTGCTGCCGAACCTTGTCTCACCAGCTTGGTCCAACACCTTGAGCTGTTCTGTGCCGACTCCCTCAAGCTTCTCGTCCCAAACTCATTGAGCTCGCTCCTCTCTGTCTCTCGGCACCAAACCAACTCCTCCGCAAACTGACCCCAATCATTGGAAGGAACAGAAAAACATGACAGCCCTCGGCCAAGGAGGCCAAATGGCAGATGATGGGAAGAGAACGACCACCATAACACTTTACAAGTGCTTCAAAAAATTTAAAAAACGCTTAAAAATATATATTTAAAAAATGTCTTTCCTGCTTACTACTCCATCAGCAACAACACATTCATTCTTCTTCTTCATCAAAGTCTCTTCCTTTTCTTTTACACACAGCTTATTTCCCAAAACCTCTTAAATTATAAAATGCTTAGTTCATCCAGACTCCTTTTTCACTTGCAGCCAAATTTTCCTCCTTCAACGAAAAACATTCTTCCCACCCTTCCTATGGAATCTGTCAAGTTATGCAGTTTGGGAATCCTGAGATGTCCATTTAGGAGAGGTTGTGTGCACACGACAATAATTTTCCCGTCACGTCCATTCATAGTGTCAAACCCCTCCATGTTAGTACCTTCCCCACCATCTGCTTTGCCTTGTCCCGCCCCTTCTCAGCTTATCTCTTGTTGTGCCCCTCCCTTTCTGCTTCCCCCCGCACTTCACCTCACAGTTCTCTCCCTGCCCCTCTTCCCTCAATTTCCACCCGCCCTCCCTCCTTGCTTCACCCCTCCCCGCACACCTCTCAGCTACCCCCCCCCGCGGCAAGCACCAACACACCTCGCACCATCTCCTTGCTCTTTTCAACATTCCTATGTCTTATCAGCAGTTCCTCCTCCCTTGTCCTTAAGTGTGTGGACCTCAAACATCCGAGGCATCCTCTCCATCCTGACAGATCTCTAAATCCAGGCCACTGCCGATAAACTGGACATCATCTGTTTAACAGAATCCTTCTACCCACAGGATGTCTCTGACTCCTTCGTGTCACTCCCTAGGTATTGTATCCTCCTCTTTGATTGACCTGAACCCCGTCCTGGCATCAGAGATGCACTGTACATCAACAACTACATTTCTCACTCTGTGTGCTGGTCTTACACCTCCCAAATCCCAGGAGTTCCTCTGGCTGCGACTTCCCCTTCGTTCCCACCTCGTGTTTGTCTATGTCTTCCATCGTCCTCCCAACAGTGACGACTCCATCTACATCTATCTCCCATCTACATCATGAACTAACTTTTAACCATTCACCCCATTCCCTCTCCCTCTCTTTCTGATATGTGATGACTTCAATTGTCACCATGTAAATTGTCTGAGTGTTGGTACCTCTCTCACCAGCCATGGTAGTTCAGCAAAGGACTTGTGTGACTCCATGTGACTGACTTAATCTGTGAACTTTCCAACCCAGATTTCTGTCAATGGTAAATCCTCCCTTCTGGATTTGCTGACCAAATTTCCTGCCAATGTATCTTGCTCTTCCTCTGCCCAAATTGGCTCATCTGAGCATGTACTTGTGAAGTACAACATCTCTCTAGCTATTCTTGGAGAACAGCCTCAGCACCGGTGAGTCTGGCAGTTCACTCAGCAAACTGACAGGCACTGCAAGCAGCCATCACACTGCAGGACTGGTCTCCTATATCCACGGCCCCTGATAGTAACTCAGCCTTAGAATTCTTCCATAGACACCTGCTCTCCCTTATGTAAAGTTTAATCACATCCCGTTTTCAGTTATACTCATCCTCCCGCACATGGGACACTGAATCCTGTGGTGAGGCAGTTATGTTGAAACAACTTGCATTCACTTCCTGGAAGTCAAATCCGACCGAAGGCAACCTCATCATTCCACAAAGCCCTCAATAAGTCTGTATCTTTTGGAGAGCCAGAAAACAACATCGGTCCAACCTCAAGATTGAACTTTCAAACTTGTCTCCCTCCTCTAAAACCTGGTTTTGCATTATTCAGTCTGTCTCTGGTATATGCTCCCTCTCCATCGATTACCTCTTCTCAAATGGCACCATAGCCGACTGCTCGTGAGACGGCAAAATGTATCATTTCTCTTTTTGCTTCCAAATATTATGTCCCTCACGTCTCTGTCTCTCACGTCTCTGTCTCTGTGTGTCTGTCTGTCTGTCTGTGTCTGTGTGTGTGTGTCTCTCTCTCTCTCTCTCTCTCTCTCTCTCTCTCTCTCTCTCTCTCTCTCTCTCTCTCTCTCTCCCTCTCTCTCTCTATATATATATATATATATATATTCCTACCCTTCTCTGTCACACACAACTGTTCCTGGACTTGCGAAGGTGGAGAGGTTTCTGACAAAGTTCGACTCCGACACTGCCACTGGACAGAACAGCATCAGCTCACATGTCTGAAAAACCTTCACTGCTGCTTTTGCACTTACTCTCTCTGCCCTTTCCACCCTCCACCCTGTCATTTGCCCAAGGTCATCGTCCATCTGCTTGGAAATCTGCCAACATCACTGCATTACATAACTCGAAGGGCACTCGGTGGAGCGCATACCTCAGCAACGCAATGCCTGATCCACAAGAACATATCGGACCCATTACATTTTTGAAATATCATTCTAAATATCGTTTTTGGCACAATCTCTCAATGGTGAAGAATCACTTAAAAAAAATTATCAGATCCAGATTCTGATATTCACCAAAATGGAATCAATTCTTCTTTGTTACACACACAACGTGTCCACCAAGTTTTGTCAGAATCCATCCACAACCTTTGGAGATGTCGTGTTATGTATTTCGGTTTAGCCCGATCTCTCAATGGTGAAGAATCACGAAAAATTATCTGGTCCGGATCCAGATTCAGATCTTCACCAAAATTATTCAATTCTTTCTAGTCAAACACCCAACCTGTCCGCAAAATTTCATCCGAATCCCTCCACAACTTTTTGAGATATCCTGCACCCAGACAGACAAACAAACAAATGAAATTGCTCGTTGAGCAAGGAATTGCCGGAATAACTTTGTCATATCTTCCCATGACTTGAAAACAAAACCTGGAAATCAGTTTGGTTCTTATAAGTCGATAGTGCTACTGTTTAATGAGTTATAGCACTTAGTTTGGTCATGATCATAACTTGGAAGTCAATCGACTTGAAATGGCTTTTATCGCAATTTGAAAGTTTTGACCTGACCCCCTGACATTCGACCCCCGACCGCTAAGAAGGGTGTTGGTGTGACACCCCCAATGAGACATATGGTTGGATGCAGTATTGGAAGATGCACATTTTGGATTTGGTTTGAAGTGATACGACCATTTTAGCGGACGTTATTGCGAAAATAAGAATTTCGGTTTTTTGGTGACCTTGACCCTGACCTTGACCTAGATTCACCAAAACGACAAGTGTCTAAGTTGGACCATGGCCGGCGTCTGCACCCAGTTTGGTCATGATCGCTGAAACGGTGTGGCTGCTACAGGGTAAACACACACAAAACAGACAAGCCGGTAGGCGGCGATGGGTCGCCGAGCATGGAAACTATAAGATATAGAGCAAAATGGTACCGATTTTGAAGGTTTTTCGGTTGTTGCTAGGGAACCAAAGCGTCCCTAGCAACCATCACAATTTCCAAAGCACTAGGTCATAAGATGTACCTACCACCCGAGTTTGGTCAAAATTCGCCCACGTTTACTACCAATTATGCTGATGACAAACAACAAACATCCAAAACAAACAGACAGAATTACTGACAATAAGGGTCACCTATTTCGGCGACTCAACAGACAGACACACACACAGAATGACACACGACGAACCGAACCAACATAATTGCTGAAATCCAAAGGATTCCAGAAATTAACAAACAAGATGTCGTGCAGAGCACGATACTTGCAAAATCCATAAAATAAATTTGACCTCAACAATATATGTTGGTTGAATTCAATGACCAAATATGCAACTCCTCTTCAAAATTCAAGTCAATTGGATGAAAATTGACAATTTAAAAAATTTGGCCAATGTTGACCTCAAAAATAATTGGTGGTTGAATTCAGTGACCTGATGTGCAAATTCTCTTCAAATTTCAAGTCAATGGGATGAAAATTGAGGATTTTAGAAATACCTCCTTAGTTGTTGACCTTTGGCTTGTGTTGACTTTTTGGTCGATGTTGACCTCAAAATAATTGGCTAGTTCAATTAATTGACCTGAAATATAAATCCTCTTCAAATTTCAAGTTAATCGGATGAGTAATACGACTTTGGGGCTTCTGGGACGAAGGACACTATACATTCGGGCAGGTAGCGTTCTCCTGCCATCTGCCAAAGTCAGATTCGTCCATCGGACTGCCAGATGGTGAAGTATGATTCATCACTCCAGAGAACACATTTCCCTGCTCCAGAGTCCAACGGTGGTGAGCTTTCCACCACTCCAGCCGACATTTGGCATTGTGCATGGTGATCTTTGGCTTGTATGTGGCTGCTCGGCCATGGAAACCCATTTCATGAAGCTCTCGACAAAGTGCTTGTTGCTTCCAGAGGCAGTTTGGAAGTCGGTAGTGAATGCTGCAACCGATGACAGACGATTTTTCCGTGCCACGTGCTTCAGCACTCGGCGGTTCTGTTCTGTGAGCTTGTGTGGCCTACCACTTCGTGGCTGAGCTGTTGCTGCTCCTAGATGTTTCCACTTCACAATAACAGCAATTACAGTCGACCGGGGCAGCTCTAGCAGGGAAGAAATTTGACGATCTGACTTGTTGGAAAGGTGGCATCCTATGACGGTGCCACGTTGAAAGTCACCAAGCTCTTCAGTACGGCCCATTCTATTGCCAATGTTTGTCTATAGAGATCGCATGGCTGTGTGCTTGATTTTATACACCTGTCAGCAATGGGTGGGGTTGAATTAACCGTTTTATAAACCGTTAAATTAACAACAGGTGGGGTTGACTCAGCCTGTCATCCTTCTGAGGTCGGCAGAATGAGTACCAGTGTACTAGTAATAGGAGCATTGCGTCATTTGCACAGCTGTGCCCTCAGCCAATGATGCTACCCGCAACCTTGTGCTGCATACGAAGGAGGAGGAAGAGGAGGAGGAGGGGGAGGATATACTGCTTCTACTCTCCCAAAAATGTATGGAAGCACTCAATGTCAGACAAAAGATTAGGATGGTCTCACTGGACATACCTTGCGCTTTTGATAGTCTAGTATCCTGCATTGCTCTCCAAACTCTCTGCCTATGGCATCCAAGGCCAATTACACACATGGCTTATTGACTTCCTCTACTCTCATAGCCAATGTGTGACTATCAATGGATTCTGTTAATCTCTTCTCCTTGTCAAGGCTGGATTACCCCAAGGTAGTGTTTTCGGTCTCATCCTATTCCTAATCTTCATCAATGATCTCTCTTACTGACCGATCGTACATGAATGATCTCTGTTACTCTCCAAAAGGACCGTATGCAAACCCTCTCATCTACTTTTTCAACAACCTTCTCTAAGATGTTCAGTCACTTATACTCTTGGGTCTCACTCTCAGCCATGATCTCTCTTGGGCAAATCACATTTCAAAGTTGACCTCCAAGGCCATTCGCCACCTACTGGGCATCGTCTGTCGTGCAAAGTCCTTCCTTGGCACACCTCACCTCCTATCCATTGACAACACTTTCATACACAGCTTGTTGGAATACTGCTGTCCCCTCTGGGCTGATTCCTCTGCCTGACATTGTTTAGCTTGACAACCTGGAAATGAAGGCCGTCAATATCATTGGGACCTCCTGCGATGAAGCTGAGTTGATGGGCCAATCGCCTTGTTTCCCCATTCTCCTTCTGTTGTTCTTTTTGTCATGCTGCGTTCTGATCTGCTCAGTTTTCTCGATTTTCCACAAGCCTGGATTATGTGTACCAAAAAAAAGAAAATGCTTGTTAAGTGAAAGCTTCTCACATCACTGGTGATTCAGGACCTTGCAGAAGTTCGTTCACAGAATCTCGGGCCTTGAAAACTGTAAAACTTAGGTGGTCACAGGTAGAAGCGTTGCGGGCTGCATGCATCCAGCACGACTGTAAAGTCTGAGGTTAAAGTCAAAGTGAATGATATGTGGCAGTCCCACTGACATGTAGAAATGTATAAAGTTGCACAACTAACTGTGAACATCAGGCTGAATGACTTGTTTTGCTCAGTGTATACAAATGTCTGGCATCATTCTTCACATGGAGATTTGGAAAAATGTAATGCACAGAAGACAGTTGTATAACCATGTGAAGCGCATAAGGATTTTTACTCACGATGTAAGGATGCAGGGGATTTGCTCGGTTGTGTGCATTTTTGGTTCATGTTGCACTTGATATAAACATTTAATTTCAAGGCTTCGTGAGTAGACCCACCCAGGGAAGTAGACTGTCACACCTCAACAACTCACATTCAGCACCTCAGCTAACCGTGGGTGAACAGGAGAGAAAAACAAGAAAATAGACTTTCTGGCATCTGGTAGATTATGAGGCCGCCATCGGAGCAGCATTTCTGTAGGAAAACAAAAGTATCCGCACCACCACTAGCCGGGCAATACAGCCTTGGGATGTTTTTGAGAATAGCAGCTGAGGCCAACAGGAGCATAAAACAGCACATAAATAAACTGTCTCACAGCATGACAGCTCAAGTGTCATTGCTCTCATCGCCAAGCAATTTTGGACATGAAGAGGAATATTTGGTCTGCTCTTAGTGAACTTAACCAATCTAAAGTGACCTAGGCAGAGAAAGAACGTCTGAGCGAACTTCAGTCTCAACAAACACACCCGCTGATAAACTAATTCTCCCAAAATGCAGAAAGAAGTACAGACCAATATAGACATCCATTATAAATTGATGCTGCTTCTTCTCACTGTTTTATTGCCTTGAATACTTATTGATTTTTACGCAGCAGGTATTGCACTATGCAGACTGTTCTACATCATGACTTTCAGTGTCACTTTGTTTTCCAAGGTTCTTTGTTTCGTCATTTCATGAGTTCCCCCACAAATAACTTCAATGCAGGTGTGGGCTATGATACCCATCAAGCCTTCACAATGGTTGCCAAACTAAGGGTATTTGTCCATGCTATATCCTCTTTAAATGCTGAGCATCAACCAAAGAAGTCGCATCTACTATTTTCAAAGTCTGGAATGACTCGGCTACGATTTGAATCGCCGAGCTGCGAGAAACAGAGCAACGTTGTTTTATATATATATATATATATATTATATATATATATATATATATATATATATATATATACATATATATACACATATATATGTATATAAATACACACACGCACACGCACACGCACACGCACACACACCCACCACACACACACACACACACACACACACACACACTCCCACCCCACCGCAACCTCAAGTCTTCAATTCCCCCTGCCAAGTCCTCACCTCCCCTTCCCAATCCCAAGTCCTCACATCCCCTCCCAACCCCAAGTCCTCAAGCCCCCTTCCAACATCTTAACCTCCCCTTCCCTACTCCCTGCCGCTCCATCCCCAACCCTCTGTCCTTCCCTCCCCGTTTCTTCCAGTTCCTAACAACATTCCTATTTGTGAAGAACAAGGTTAAAATAAAAAAACGACAGAACAACGTTTACTTCACATTTCTTCAGTAAAAATAGCGACTCGGAAAACGAAATGAAACAAGAGCGCAAGTGAGCACAATATACGCCAGAAAAAGTCTCTGTGACACACACACACACACACACACGCACGCACGCGCACACATGCACGCACGCACACACGCGCACACACACAATTATATATTCAAACGTCAATTTATGAAGAACAAGAAGGTATATACAGAATTGTGCTACGACATGGAAAACAGCATCCTGGTTGCCATGGCAACCACTTTAGATGACAAACGTATGTCGCGACACACCGTATCCACAGTCTTACCTATGTACCAAATATGAAACGTGAAAGTTGAAAACTTTGGGAGTTAGAGTGTGGACAGGAACGGATGGCAAACAGCATCCTGGTTGCCATGGCAACCACTTAAGATGACAAACGTATGTCGCGACACACCGTCTCCACAGTCTGTACCTATGTACCAAATATGAAACGTGAAAGTTTGAAAACTTTGGGAGTTAGAGTGCAGACAGGAAGACGACAGACAGACAGACAGATGGACGGACGGACGACCGGTATCACATAATACGCCCCGATATATATATCGGGCATATAAAAAGAAAAAGAAACATAGGTAATTGGTAATGGAAAAAAAAATAAAATACAAACAGAACTCCTCAGACAAAAATCTATATAATTATATGGGTTTAATGGTCCCTGGTTGAGTAGTTGAAGAGAAAAATCATCGTCTTTCATACAAATAAACGATGACTGTTCAGCCCCACGTACTTAAATCAAAATACGTCTCTGTCTGAAATTAAACCCGTGTAACATCTTAAATGTCCGTGGGCAGATTTGACGCCTGTGTCTTGACCACCTGGTTTCCAGAAAAAGCTTTCTCGTGAGAAAGTCCCGATCCACTTGCCCGGGTCCTTGTCTCAGACAATAGCTTAACAATAGTCTCTGGCCGATTGGCATTGAAAAGGCCACTGCTTATAAACAAAGCAGGTGCTGAAAAATCAAACGATGGGTAAGATTTTACTCATTCCCATTATAAAAGTCGAATGTCAAGGCCAGAACGAGAATCCATGACATAAAGCCTGAATTACCTGTCACAGCTAGCTGTCAAAGTCAGAAATGGAACCACTCACACGTCTGTGGCCATAGTTACACATCACAGCTAATATTCAAAAGCAAAATGAAATCAATTACACGATCACTTAAACATGTACACCAGTTTGAGCAGAATTGTGACACCAAATTCACTTAGGTTTGTAATCGCTGTTGGGTCCGAAGAAGGTCAACAACAAGACAACATTTTTTTTGTTTACAGCTAGAGAGCATTTGATTTTGGTCACAATTCCCTGTAAATGGTCACTGGAAGTCCGATCATATGAAAATGAGTGATCTTTCAGTTTCTTAGTTATTTACATTAATGAAAATAAATCATTCGCTAGTGAAAGAGAAACACCGGACCTCGCTAGCGATGGACAAGCGTCTGAAAGGGTCAGCCATATTAAATGACTATTTCTCGAGCCTCAGCCTACGCACTCGAACCTGGAACCCAGCCTCATTGTGAACCATTTAACACTTACACCGATGTTTAATAAATGTCCTCATCATTGTGCTTCAGAAGATTTCCACTATAAATGGAGCTCGTTAGCACGATGTGGAGATAACACCGGGTAAAAATGAAACCGATTTTCTTCCCTCGACTGCTAATCAGGGTTGCAGAATTTCTTCCCTCAACTATTCACTGCCATTTCATGACAATTCTCATTTCCATTTATGATAGATATATATTATATTAAATATACATTTCCACAAAGTGCCTGCCATTCCCTGTCTTTTCTTACAAGTCAGGACAGTATGTTTTCAATGGCTGCTCTTTCCATCCGTCTACTTATCTTGGAAGTGAATAAAAAGAAACAAGTGAGGTAAAAAAAAAAACAACAACAAAAAAGTGTCCGAGAGCACCAGGTTACTCAACCCCCCCCCCCCGCTAGAACCCCCTTCGATCCTGAATCATTTTTAATGCCGTGAACAATCTTTAGTACATCACGGGTGATGAAGGTTGCGCTCAAGTTTCATCTAATGCGTGTGTGTAATTTTGGAGAGGAGAGCAAATACCTATTTTGTGCGGGGTCAAAACCCCCTGTCGATCCCCTTAATAAGCGCAGATTTTGATGCAGTCGACACACTTTGGTATATAACGGGTGATGAAGGTTGTGGTCAAGTTTCATCAAAATCGTGTGTGTAGTTTCAGAGAAGAGAGCAAACACCTATTTTGTGAGAGGTCAAAAAACCCCTGTCGACCCCCTTAATGAGTGCAGATTTTGAAGCGGTCAATACATGTTGGTGAGGCATCAGATATGAAGCTTGTGGGCAAGTTTCATCAAAATCATGTTTGGTTCAAGCGATAATGACTAAAGTGTTTACGAATTGATGACCGACTCACTCACTCACTCACTCACCTGCGGACACTGCTTGATCGGTAATCTCACTTGGCTAAAGTCCAGGTGAGCTGATAATCACATATTTGTACAAACGAGGGGAGGGGTGTAGTGGAAGTTTACGATCTCATGACACAAGGGATGAAATGTAATTAAAATGACCCCATGCATTTGAATATTGATCAATCTCAACAAATTTTCCCTGCATGATCAAATACTCATAATGAACCTTGCTCTATCCCGAGCATCGGTTCTGCTGAAGCAGTTTATTTGGCTGGGGCTACAAATCCTGGATGAGTCGCCACTCTGCCACAGGTAGTCAGGGCAGAAATTATTAATTTGTTCAGGGTGCCGGTGATATCTCACCCACTCTTCATAAAGAATACCTTAGGATCTTTAACGAACAGCAACTAATTCCGGCAGACGGGATGCCGGTTTAAAGTTCATCCGAGTGACAGCACACGTATTGATGCCTCGCCCTGCCTGCGAAACAACAGGATGGCAGTTCATAACTCAATCGAGTTTCGAACCCAGGCTCACCAGCTAAGAGGTCAGTGTGAACTAGATACCACTGATATTAAATCAGTTTCTATGGTTTATCGGGCTCTTCATGGAGTTCTGCTCCAATCATTTTTGAATAACAGTGACTGTAGATAGACCTGAGGTCATGAACAACACCCGAAGGACAAAAAGTTTGGAGGGTCGAGAGCTTAGATAAACTTGACTAAACTACGAGTTCGAGTTTGAGTTTGAAATAGTTTGCGTTCGTGTTTGCAGAGATAGATTTTCCGTGAACAAAGTTGCCGTCGAATGCAAACTCTGCTGAGTTTGGGTGACATTTGTTCACAAAGTAAAACTTACATTAATATCTCGAGGTTTAAGAGGAAAAAAAGAAGTCCCCAGCTTATTCAATTTATTTTACGTGTTTAAAAACTTATAATGACTTTTTACATGAAGGTCAAGGCTAATGAAATAGCAAGAAAATGGAGGAGAGGGGAAACAGCTAACTGCGGTAACAAGGACAAATTAATGCAATTGGACCACTTTGAATGATAAAAAGATTTTTAAAAATTGATGATTACAAAAGGTAAAACATATAGGTGACAGACCGGGCTTGAGATGCTGTATTTGAGGTCAGGAAGAGCACTCTCCGAGGTTGTGGCACATTTCCACGTTGAAAGCTTGACAGACCTGAGATAGTTATGGGACTGCACAGACTTGGGATGCAGCTTCCAAAGTTGTGGAGAAACAAAGCCAGTAATGAGTAAAGGTGAGCAGACAGAATGGACCTGCATAAATCAATAGGCCACGGCTTAGATGATGATTCCTCCTGTGTATGGCTAGGGTTGGGCATACAACCATACTTTTTTTGAAAGGAGTGTTTTTTATGGCCAAATTTCACGCTGATCACGAATCCGTTGAACTTTTTGACATAGGATGATGTCTTAGGTTGGTAAAATGCAAAAATTCAAAATGGCCGCCAAATTTACCCACTTTTCAGGTAAAATTTGATAATATTGGCTTACTAGGGCATGTAATATTCGGGTTGGGCACACATCGACTTTTTCTCTGTTGTCCCGTTGAAAGGAGTGTTTTTATGGCCATTTTTCACGCGATCACGAATCCAGTTGAAAAATTTTGACCTAGGATGATGTCTTAGTAAGACATCCTCTGTGGCCATTTGGTGGCCATTTTGATTTTTTGCATTTTACCAACCTAAGACATCATCCTTGGTCAAAAATTTCAACTGATTCGTGATCAGCGTGAAAAATGGCCATAAAAAAACACTCCTTTCAACGGGACAACACAGAAAAAGTCGATGTGTGCCCAACCCTAGTATGGCAGCTTGGCTGCCGGGTAGCTATCATTTTATCGGGGCGCGACTATGCCCCTGATGTTGTGCCCCTTCCAGTACACTATAACTCATTTCACCAATCTCAGAAGGATGACAGGCTGAGTCAACCCCACCTGGTGTTAATTCAGTGGCAAAAGCAGCTCAAACTCAGGACCCTAAGATCCCAAGCCAGCCACCCTAACCACCCAGCCAACACCAGGCTCCGGCTTAGCTTAACTCGTAGTACTTCAGAGAGATAGGGTTGGTTCAATATCGATCAGAAAGAGCATTTGGGGATAGGTCAGTGTTAGGTCAATGAATCACATGCCAATAGTATGCATGTTGAATCATTGTTGATGGGGTGTGGTATGCCAAAGAAAATGAAGACAACGGCAGTTTGCCATTGACAACCCAGATGGAGTGGTGGTAGGGGGAGTGGAGAGGGGAGATGTGAACCTCCATTAACAAGTTTAGAACACAAAAGCTCAAGTAGTTGAGCCAATCGAGTGAAGTCGAAAAAAGAAAACGTCAGAAGAAGAGATAAAAGATGTATTTCCAGGAAAGACATTAAGAATGAGCTTTTTGTTATCAAACAATATTGTCAACCAATCCTGGAGAATTTTGCGACTGATTCACAGACTCTCCAGTGCTGCAAAAGGGTGAGCATGCAATGGTTTCCAAACACCGAGAGAGTTTTTTATTCAGAATCACGAAACATTTTGTGATGGAGAGATCAGGATTCACCATCATGTCCCTGTGGGACAAACAACGCTCGCTAAACATGGACACCTATTCCACTCAAACCACACTTACATCCATCATCGGTGCTGCCCACTTACTGTACACGTTTGCATGGCCCATGGTGCTTGAGCTCAACATAGTTACAACTCCCATCTCGTGAATATCTCATTTTGTACATTTTTTGTGACATTTACTCGTGTGTCTCCCACTCGGAATGCTCTCTCTGCTGTCACATAGGTATAAGTCTGGTTTTTCTGAGTGACAATGGAAAATCATTCTTCCTTGAAGTTATTGCCGTTTAACCCCAGCCTTTCATTCCACTCCTTCTTTCGAGTTACATTTATTCAGATCAATAAAGACAAAACTTACACAAATTAATGTTCACCAGCGATTTGCGGTGCAGGTCACAAAACACGTCACTCATTAAAATTAGAGACCAGCACTGATGATGACAAATTGGTCCATAAAAAAATTTGTAATCACACTGAAAGTACACTCAACTTTCTCAAAAATACACTCAACAACACCTGCATGGACCAATACATCAAAATAAAACCACAAATTAAAAAAAATCCAAAGAAAAAAAAATGGCCTGTTGCTCTCATCATCGGTCAGACAAATTGGTGACACACATCTCCTCTGGTCTAGCTCCATCAGGACCCCCTCCCAAGCTTATCCACAATGTACACGTTCTTCCAATAACTCTGTCCTGGTTGAACTCCCAAATCCAGGATTACTGCTCACCTCAACTGGTTTATTCCTCACTTCCACAAATCTATGGAACCACTTTCCAGAGGCTGTTCTGTCTCAGTCTTCCCCCCCAGGGCTTCAAACAGGCAGTGCACCACTATCCATGTCAGCCCACCCCCATCCTCACCTGCAACCCTTTTCTACCCCCATTTCCAATACCTCACTTCACACTCTAACATACAGGTTAGTGTTTTCTCTGCTCCTTTCTCTCCTCCTTTCCTATTCGCTCATTCCCTTCGGTGTTTTGACCAACTGTGGCCCAGCAATCAGTACATTGTCTTTTTACCCACTGTCACCTCACTCTTCCATGAGTCTCAATCTTGTCTGCAAACAAAAACTGTTAAAGGTTAGTTTCAAAATCAAAACAAATAGATGGAGGGGCAGACATGTAATTTGATGGTCATGTAGTAACAATGTATTTAACCTTGTATCATACTAGTCAAGTTGAATTGAAACTCAAGATTACAGCGCAACCATAAAAAGTGACACAAGAGTGAAAGAATTACCAACTCTAGAAAGCTTCACAAAAGTGACAGAACTACCAACTTGCCTTGTGCTTTTTCTGGTTTTCATCAATGCTTTTTCTCTGACTCTCTGGAAAATCCTCTTTATCTCTTTGCTGATGACTCCACCCTCTCCCAAAACATCTGTCATCCCACAGATCAGCAAGCAGCAGCCTCTTCACTCTCTGCAGATGTGGATAAAATCACAAGCTGGTCCACCAACACATGGAACATGTCTTTCAATCCTGACAAATCTCACCCCCCACGCCATCTACTTTCTCAACAATCCTCTTGAAGAAGTCCTTTCATTCAAGCTTCTGGGTCTCACTATCTACCATGATCTTTCCTGGGAAAGACACATTTCCAAGCTTGCCTCCAAAGTCAGTTGCCGACTGGGCATCCTATGTTGTGCAAAGTCCTTCCTTGGCACACCTGAGCTCCTGACCACGTACAAAGCTTTCATTCACAGCCTGATGGAGTACTGCTCTCCCCATTGGATGGTGCTCCTGTCTCTCACCTTTCTCGGCTTCACACTGTGGAAACCAAGGCATTTAGGATCATTGGTATCTCCCGTGATGAGGCACAGTCTGTGGGTCTCTCACTCTCTCACCGCAGGCAGGTCGGTGGACTTTGTCTTCTACCGTCTCTTCTCTGGCCTTGCCCCCCACCCCCCGCCCCGCTCTGTCTGTGATCTATCCCCCCCCCTATATTTCCGAAGGGTGTTCAAGGTCTGCCAGCAACCCCCTTCTGGTAGAACTGCCAAAATCAAGAATCATGCTTACCATCACTCTTTTATTCCTCTTTTGTCCCACCTCTGGAAAAAAAACTCCCACACTCTCTTCAACCTCACTCTTCCCTCCAGATCTTCAAAACAGCTGTTCACCACCATCTCTTATCTTCCACCATCCAAAACAATGATCTTATCTACCCCCACTCATCCACCTCAAACTCACCTCCTTCAAATTCCCTGCTTTCCTTCCTGAAAGTCCCTGTAGTGTCCATCTTATTTACTCATTATACCCCACCCCATCCCTCTCCCTTCCACAGATCTCCTAATGTCTCTGTTCCCCACTGTTTTGTGTTTCTCTCTCCCATCCCTCTTGTCTCCTGCTCCCCTTGTTATGCATTCTGTGTGTTAGCTCTTACGTGAGCCTTGACAATGGAAATTAAATCCCGTCCCTCAAAGGAATCGGCATGCACCATGAAGCAGGCTTACACGAGTCACACAATTATCCAAGATTTAGAGCAATCAGGAATATGTTGTATTATTTCAATTTGCCACAAATTATCACATCCAAAACAAGCCATTTATATATTTGAATACATTTGCCGAAAGCTTAAGCATTTGCTCGTTGGACACCATTAACGTGTCGATGTTACAAGTCGCAACCGTCGGTCTCATAAGTGCGTGCCCGATATGGGAACCATCACGACAAGAGCCTCGATCAAATTCGGGCTCCATGAAGCCCAAGGCAATAAATCATGAAACTAGTAGTTATTAATGTGCTTTCACTGACTACTCATGCCATGCACACCTTATATGATTGCAATTTCCTTGCTAGTTGTACTTTTGCAGATTTAGTGCGTCCATCCATTGTACTTTTTTTCATAGTAACAAATTTTTTTTACAAATTTTATGCGGCGCCCATTGGTTTTTCCATATCCCATGCCATGTACATTCCATTAAAATCAGGAAATTTTAATTCCATAAAAAATCTTTGAAAACAGCATCAGACCTTTCATAACAGGCTAGGATTTAATTATTCTGCCATGCAGACAAGCTTCGTTCTTGTGGTGACCGCTTTGAGAAATCCTTTAACCTGTGCATATTTCCTTTCAAAACAACCTCGATTTTGCAATTAGCTGGAAAAGGAACCTGCTTCAATTAAGGCTCCACTGTGTGCAGGGACGGATTAAGGATGCCTTGGGGCCTGGGCGCCAACCAAACCATGGGTCCTCCTACTTCCCTTCAAATCCCATAGTAACAGATATCAGTGAGCTGAGTTATAGTGCACTATGTTAAGTATGCATTCATTAGGTCAAAGTCAGGTCAGTTGTGTAGATCTCACGAAATGGATAAAACAATGGCCGCCACATCAAATTTGTGCAAAATGTAACTCTGAAAAGTCTGCTACGCAGTAAAATTGTCAGCCTTTAAAAGGCAGAAGACGGTGGCCTGTGCAGCGGGTAATGAGAGAAACCACGACATGGGTTATGGAAACCACAGTTTATCTTGTCATGAATGAAGTCCAATGATTAGGTGCACAATGAGGAGGGTATAAAAAGAAGGCAGTGATGTGGTTGCCTACAACAACATAACCATACAACCCATTGGTACCTGAGTCACATGGTTACCAAATAACAGAGGACATAATTATATTGACTCGTTTGCATAGATTCCCAATCAATCAACCCCAATGTGTTCATTTCAAATCATTACAAATATCAAGGAAATCACAAAATAATTGTAACTGGTGAGCTATAATTCATTACACTGACATAAGATGACTTAGCGGTGTACGGATGTACCCCAGACTGAAACATGGCATGTGGTGATGGAAGCTACTTTCATAATCAATTCCGTGCTCGCATTCAAAGGATGAATTGTTTCAAACACTATTTTACACCTAAGTTAACATCCTTGTTTCACATGAATGTTCTGCCATAACCACAACCTACAGGCAATTATGTAGCAAAACTGTTGTAAAATACTTTCAAAAACGAAAGAGCACACAATGCGTCTTCACTTGAAACAACAGAACAACAAAATGGCGTCGAACAGGACCACTTACCCAAGCCACATGGCCCTGAGAATAAAACCCAACAACGTAAAACGTGTTATTTATTTACATACCAGAGCAAATCATGATTGCAATTTGATAAGGAAAAATAAAAAAAGCCTTCTCTTCGAAACTATATCCACTTCGTGTTTCATAAACAACGACGTTAAAAGAGATCTATTCTCAGACGATCAAGTCTTGAGTGGTTTGGGGTGGGAGTCGAGGGGTGAGGGAGGATACCCTTTATAAACCCCCGTTGGACTTCGTCCGAAATGGGGGCTTTTGGATTTGGTCTCGATTTTCTGGTCCGTGCATGCGTGCGTGCGTGCGTGCGTCTGCAACCATACATCGGACATGTATGGACAGAATTAATTCGTACTTGGCACAAAGACAACACATAATGGTATACATATGCACGTCATTTTTTTCGAGATCAGATCCAAGATAGCGGACTGGAGGCCATTTTAGTTTGAAAAAAAACCCGATGCTGAACACGTCCTCAACCATTTCTCAGACATGCATTTCCCAATGTTGTTCAAATTTGGCAAACAGATTAAAAAAATGATGGATTACATGTTGCACGTCATTTTTTTTGGAGATCAGATCCAAGAGAGCCAACTGGAGGTCTTATGGGTTTCTGCTGCACATCTTCATTCACCTGTTGATCAAAGATACTTGGGACATTTAGTGTCCACGAGAAACGACAATCTCAGAAGCATAGCATTTGAGCCCCTGCATGGATCCCCTCGATGATCTCCGATGTCTTCAAAGGTTGTAACACGGCTCTCCCACACCTGATGAACAGTTGAACTTACCATGCTCCAAAGTCACTCACCCCCTTCTCTACCTCGTCTCTGGCTGCCTTGCTTTCTTCTAAAATCATTAATTATTGATTTAAGACACTTTTAGTAACCAATTTCTTCTTTGCCATGCACCTCTTTCAATTGCTCTGCTGCTGTGATTATAACCAAAGAGGAAAAGGTTATTACGCTTCTGGATTAGCTTCTCCAACACTCCTATGCTCTCTTGGAAGCAGGCTGATTGTCTTCTTCCCTCCTGTCCTAGAACCCTCTGTACAGCTGTCAATGCACTTCTTTGACACACTTCCCACTTCCTTTCACTTACACCCCCCTCTAACGCTTTGGTTAAACCACCACCCACTCCTTTGTTATACTCTTTAAAGCTGTTGGAATTCAGAAATGCATCCACAGCAAATCTTTCTGTCTTCCTTCCCTGTGATCTTCTGAGGAGACTAGTTTGTGTCCCCCATGGAAAATTATCATCTGTCCTGCATTCAGAAAAGCACAACAAGTGAACATCAATGCAAAGGTGTTGCTGTTGCTGCCTCATCAAGGTGTAATCAAAACAGTGCCATGGCTTGCAAGCCTGGATGCCACCATGTAAGCTTGTGTACATCCTTTCTTCTGAAACCAATTGTTCATGAAAGAAATGTCATTCATTGCACAGAATGACAATAGCCTCAGTCCACTGTCATTAGTATTGCCCACATCATGATCGCCATGCACTCCATTCCACTGTATACCATCATCTCTTCTCTCACGATTTCCGACAGCAGACTTCGACCATTCCAGGAGCCCAAACACATGCGGGTCCGGAACAGTCAAAAGTATTCTGCAATGTCTCAAAAACCTCGTCCTTTTTCTTCACCTCTACTCTATGCATATGGGTGCATACACACTGATAATTGTGATGTGTGCTTCAGACCAACATGATGGTGACCCTTGCTAGTGATCTCATTATACTTGTATATTGTGTTGCCAATTTCAATTGTGCCATGACAATCTGTGGGCTAACTGTTTTCCATTCTTTCCGAGATTCTCTCCATGTGCGTGCCATGACTATCAATTATGATATCCACCTCTTCTACTTCTCCAACAGCCATTCCTTCACTTTTTCGGTTTTCCTGAGTGGAGAATGTAAATCTCTCTCCCCGATAAATTGCTTGCCCAAAAAACTTATGTCTCACTGATACTTGTCACACCCAGGGCAAATCTATTTCGCTCTGCTTCCATCAATAATATGATCTTGTGTACCACTACTCCTTTCCAACAGAGCTCTTATTATAGGTCCTTATGACTTGACAGCAGTGTTCACATTATCTTTATCTTCCACTAGTCTTTGCACACTGCAATAGCCAAGATTTAACTTGAACTTCCTGCACTGTGATGGACCACTTCAAACAGATCCAACCACCTCTGCCCTCAGTTGAGCTGCTTGTACGTACGTACGCACACACCACGCACGCACGTCACAGGAAGCGCTCTCACAAGGTTCAAAGTCAATTCACTCGTCGAGACCCATCGGGAGTTTGTGGAGCACACGTCCGTCCACTTGGACCTTGCACCGGCCCACCTGGTCGGTACTTTGCAGTACACGGGCAGCTTCTCGTTTTGGCTCATTGAGATAGTTCTCCAAGCCTTTCGTTGTGCAGAGTCTTTCATCTTTCGTTCTACAAATTGTTCTCAGGTACCTTTCCAAGTATTTTCGGTTTCTTTAAGAAGCTTTGTGAGTCATTTTATGTCACAATCCTGATCTCGCACATATGATGTTCTTTATGGTACCCCATTCACCTACTTTTCTGAGGGGTTTTGTGCAAGTGCACCGAGCATTCTGGGATGGAAACCGTCATTTAGAATGTCGTGTATTGCACATCATGCATGTTGATTGGTTTGGAAGTGAGAAACGAGCTCATCGGCAACAATGAATCCATTTTCAAAATGACCGTCATTAAAAAGGTGTCATGGACTGCAATTAATCAAATTTCCAAAAATTATAATAATGTCATAAATTGGACTTGAGTTGCATTTTGGTGGTTATTAGACACCTCCAATAATTGTTAATAACACATGCAATAATGGCAACAACATTTTAGTAAGCGGAATTGAAACCATCAGGAGGACACTGCGATTGAATCAATTGCACCGCTGAATAAGAGACAGAGCAGCGGTGTTTGTATGTGTCTGCATTGACAGATGATGTGTTCCACCTGCCATCTTACCTGGGCTTGCATTTCTTGTGTTGTCCAAGTAAGTCCTTCCCACAGTTTCCATATTTGTCTCCAGCGGAATTCACTCGAGTGAAACAAATATCAGGTGCGGGTTTGGCACCTAACAAAACACATTCAAAATCGCTCTGTTGTAAAAATAAATAAGTAAATAAATACAAGGCCAAAGTGTTGGAGAATACCTATTTTGCTAGAAGGGTAAATCAATGATTGGAAGTTGCTCAAGGGCTGTGGTAATCAATGCAAGGAAAAGACAAACTCCTGGCATGTTACTTGTTCATAAACAGATAGTTCAAGGTTTTTCTTTTGGGCATTGAAATCCCCACAGGTGGTGAAGATAGCATGGAGCAAATTGGATGGAGTAAATTCTGAGAGTCATGTTTTCCCATCAACCCCGGCAGAAGCCATAGAAGGGCCATAACTGCAGCGCAGACATATAGTCTCAACACAACAAGGTCTCAGGGCGACAATCGTTGCCATCCCCTTCAGGAGACACTGACCCGAGCCTGTAAGAAGTTCATTAAGAACGTTTGATTACGCACTTGGATGTGCAGCTGTGCACACAGTGGACTGAACCTAATTTTCGCTCAGCTGGCCATGTGTAGGTGTGTCAGACCCACATTTCTCTTGATGGTAATTTTGACCCCAAGCAGTCACCGCCGTGCAAGTATGTTTGGCCTCGGTTCACTTGCGAGGGGATTGCTAATGAGATCAGCGGGAAAGATAGAGATATATAAGCGTTTATTGTAAAATTAATTTCAGCTTTGCAGTGCTTTCTGAAGCAATCTTATTTCCTTACAAGGTAAAACACTACGGTATTGCTTCCGCGCACCGTAGGATGTTGTACAATGCTTTATAAACTACCTCCTTAAGTACTGCTTTACACTATATGGTACCCAATCTAGGAATACTGTTTTTTTTTGTAAACCATGTCGAGGCTCGTGTAAGAGCTAATACACAGAATAAATAACCAGCTCTGAGTTGCAGGAGACAATTGGGGTGGGAGAGAGAAACACAAAATTGTGAGGAACAGAGAAAAAATGAGATCTGTGGAAGGGAGAGGGATGGGGTGGGGTACACGGGGTCGTGCACATAGACGGGAAGACGCGTAGGCCAAGACCGACGAATACTCACCAAATTAGAACAAGTTTTGCAAAAAAAACCGAACTAGGAACATACAGTAAACATGGAGGCAAAAAAATAACAGTCAAAATGCGACAAACAATGACCGGAAACTTATCTTTGAGAAAGTCGGCAGATACCACTGGAGAGAACCAATCGTAGCTGAAAAACTGGAACCGGAATTCCTATCAGAATATCTGATGGGACTTCTGGTCCAGAAGTCCTATCAGATAACCAGAAATCCTATCATCAGTTTGGGGAGAATCAGATATTTTCCCATGATATGACAGGTGTATGGATACATACCATGGTGAAAAAGGATAATACACTGTTTTCATCAAATCAACTTTTCAGCAATTATGAATGAACATAGTGAGGGAAGGTTTCTCGCCATAGTTATCATTAGTAGGTATATGAGGTTCAAATTAATTATTGCAGATGTCCTCTTGAGGGAGGAAGTAGGGGGTGGGGTTGCGAGGTGTGTTGCGAATCCAGTTATAAAGCACTAGGAATGTAGACTACAACGAGGGCACTGCTTTTAAAAAAGCCTCACCTACTAAAATCACATATCCTTGATGTCAACTCAGCGAGGAAACGCTGGTAGGATAGAACAAACCCACTATCCTACCAGCTCCGAGTTGTCATGCCTGGATTGCAATCTCGACCCAGCTATAAATTGTCATCCTGGAGTTTCGCATGGAGGGCGAGGCATCGATGTGCGTACCGTTCTTTGGAGAGATTTCAAGCTGGGGAACCCATCTACCAGCAATGGTCGTAGATGGATATTAAAGATCTCACAGTATATTTTGCATAGAATAGGGGAGCTATCTCTGACAACCTGAATAAATCCCAAATCGCCAACACCTTCAATCGAGTATGCTGCATCAGAATGACCACCCATCCAGGATTGGTTCTCGCCTAGAAACGTTTCTTGCATAGTCCTGATATGCCCCAGAGCTGCGTAACGAGGATGGCCTTCAAATGATTGTTATTAGTTATAGACAGGCCTGGAGGTGATGCTGTGCTTCATGGTGTCATGACTGGACCAGACAACAGTTTATGTTGGCTCAAATTTAGCCAGGAATCAAGCCATTAATTACGTGAAGTGAAAATTGGGGTGAACAAAATGTTTCACTTTGTCTGTCTGTTGATAAATGGCAGTTCATGATGGACAAACAAGTTAATTTAAATTGAATGTTACATTTTGAACACACATTGGAACATGAATCGGAAGACAAACCTGGAGTTCAGCGGTACTTTGGCTCTGAATTCATCCCAATCGCACATGCGCAGAGAGGAGTGAGATAAATATTTTAATCTGTCTGCCTGTCTGGCAGTCAAACTAAATTTACAACCATTCCAAACAGGAAACTTACTGTTTTTAAGGATTCATAAAGGACACAAACAACAGGCACGAAGAACTCATGCAACGCGTTAAATAAGGTGGCGTATAAGATGCTGCGCCAACGGAGGTAAACTTCTGAAATTTATTTTCTACAACCTTTAAAATCTTAATTTTATTTCAAGTGAATTATATACTTGAACACTGCAGAACACAAATCACGTTATTGACACTTTCAAAAACCTTTTATTGATGAGTACTTGGACAAAATATTACGGCATTTTACATCATCTTGACCAATTAAATTTGTTGCTCGCAGACCCCACCCATGTCCTATTTTTCAAGACTTTGCGGGGTAAGGTGTTCTCTGAACTCTCTAGTTGTTTTAATCGTTGGGTGAGGTGAAGAACGCCGCCTACCATCACACCCCTTGTGAAGTCACTCGGAGCCTTCGATTTACTTCCTGGCATTCACCAATGGAGCTCGGCTTCAAACACACCCTTCCGAGCAAAGTGAAAGTCCGCTTGCCAGATCGTAAATCTCAAACCCCTCGAACAGATTGTGCTATGTTTTGGCCAGTGGATGTGTTTGGCATGTGAGGTAGCTCAGTGTATTCACTGTATAGCTCCACGGCACGAGAGAAACATGACTGTGAAAGCAGGCAGAATGCATCTCAAGAAACTTGGGGGTTATTTTTGAAATACCATGATTGATGAGTTTCGCTTGCTGTTTTTTATAACTCCTTGTATTCATGTCTATTGTGGAGTATGACAACACACCTTTTCCTCCATTGTAATGTATATGGTATACATTTCATGTTGATACAAAAGAAGGATCATGGAACAATTAACTCCTGAATACTCGTATTGAGCAAATAAATGGACATAGCATCTTGTCGTAATGATGTGATTTTCTTTCACAATCGCATTTTGTTTGTCCACCAAACCGCTCGATTCACACCTGCTTTCAGGTCAGCCAAGGTACAGGCACTGCAGGTCGATCTCAGATCGACTTCGTGGTGGAATGCCAGCAGGGGGCAGTGAAGCTCAAAGCATGCTGATCTCGAGGAAAAGGGGGGGTGAGGGGTTGGGAAGTTGGGAGATGGGGGTGTCTGAAGGTGTGCATGTCCATATCATACATAGGTGTGTAAGCTTTTCTTAAATACCTGTGCATGACAGCTACACATGACATTTTAGCTGCATTTCTTGGCTGTCTTCTGCATAATCGTGTGGACCTAAAAGGAGCCAAGGTATATTAGACTTTTTGGATTGTAGCGATGAGCATATAAATCTTTCCAAGAAGTGTGTGTGTGTGTATGTGTATGGTTTGTCTTGCATGCAGACAACACCAGAGAAGAAATCACTTGCAGAATGCAAAAGAGACAATTCGAATAATTTCATGCAGTTTGACTGACACAGTGAGCGGCGAAGGACCCACTGCGGCTTTGCACCCAGGCTCAGCCAATTCCAAAGTTTACAACCTCATCCATGTTGCAAACAACACCGACGCTCATATCGCACGTTCTGGGCCTGGCAACTTTACATCCCTGGATTGCTATAATGGTCTGCCACGGACGGTGTTCACTCCAGCTGTGTGCTGCTATGGTAGAACAGATGGGACACATCTCAAAGCAAATTTGATGATAAAAATAATTGGGAAATAAAAAAGACGCACATCTTAAAATCGATGTTCTTCCCTTCTATTTTTCACTCGATAATACATTTGAGTGTTACGTTTGACATTCCCAGTGAAACACTTGCTCAAATAAGACTCTAAACCCAGATGAGCACTTATGTTTGTAGTTTCCAAACACCCTTCCAGTATCAAAGTTGCCAAGTTTAGTCCACAGACAGCCCATAATCGCCTTATACATATATATTATAACACTCATTCTGCAGACTGTCTATTTTTGGCCGTAAAGGAAAAATATACAAACCGTATCTTTTGTTCAAGTACTCGAGCGTTAGACTTTGAGCCTCTTTGAGCCTCGCGGGGAATTAATGGAGAATATTATGGCACAGCATCTTGTGTAAAAGGGGGTTCTTAAGTACTCGGTGCATTTGGCATCCCGTCTCACCTGGGCCCCAAAGGGAACTGCACTGCTGCTCGTGGGTGCGGCACATGCCATTGTAGCAGTAAGCGGAATTCTCCTCGCATGGCGAGCCGTCCAGCAGATACACGTTTGGCGGGCACAAGGGTGAAACTCCATTGCAATACTCGGGAAGATCACACATGCTCGCGGAGCCACGACAGCGGGTCCCCAGAGGTTTTAGCTGAACTCCAGAGGGATTGCGTTACAGGGAATGGAAGTGGGGAGAGGTGATGGAGGGAATAATTTGCACTGGAGGTGATAATAAAAAAAAGAACAATGCAATATTCCAACGTTTGTACTGTAGGACACACACAACACACGCCTCTGTCATTTTTCATCCAATTAATTTTTTCCTCAAATTAACAGGAGGAGGTATGTGTTATTCCAAATTACTTCGGAATGCAATTAATTTTCCATTATGAATGTTTAGATTGGATTGGAGCAAAGGGCCAAATACACATTATGTGATTCTGGGTTAACTCGATGGGATGAGTATCTGTACTGTATCGTCTTCATATGCCAAACACTGTGCGAAGGGAGGAGAAGCTGACATTTTGGACATTAACCCCTCGTTAGATCAAAAAAGCCTCTTTTGCTCTCATGAAGAAGGGTCAACACCTGGAACGTCAACTTCGCCTCCCCTCCCATGGCAGTTAGCAGACTTCCATGCAACGTTCTGTTCATTTCATCCATTGTTCTACCTGTTCACCGATGCAGATCGACAGTAGCCACCTGCACCAGCAACACTGGTGATTGTAGATTCAATGGGGGCAGGGGGTTGATGTATGAGTGTGCGAGAGGAGATGTGTGTGTGTATATGTGTGTGTGCGTTGTGTGTGTGTGTATATGTGTGTGCGTGTGTATATTGTGTGTTGTGTGTGCGGTGCGTGTATGTATATGTGTGTGTGTGTGTGTGTGTGTGTGGTGTGTGTGTGTGTGTGTGTGTGGTGTGTGTGTGTATGTGTGTGTTATTGTGTGTGTGTGTGTATATGTGTGTGTGTGTGTTAAAAACATGTGCATGTGTGTATACGTGTGTGGTATGTGTGTGTGTGCGCGTGAGTGTAGTGTGTGGTGTGTGTGTGTGTGTGTGTGTGTGTGTATATATGTACGTGTGTGTATACGTGTGTATATATGTGTGTGGTATATATGTGTGTGTGTTTGTGTGTTGTGTGTAAAAACACGTGTGTGTGTGTATACGTGTGTGTGTGTGTGTATGTGTGTGTATATATATGTGTGTGTGTGTGTGTGTGTGAAAACATGTGTGTGTGTAAAAACACATGTGCATGTGTGTGTGTGCATGTGTATATATGTATGTGTGTTATATATGTGTGTGTGTGTGTGTGTGTGTGTGTGTGTGTGTGTGTGTGTGTGTGTGTAAAAACACATGTGCATGTGTGTGTATATGTGTGTGTGTGTGTGTGTTTTATGTGTGTGTAGTTGTAAAACACGTGTGTGTAAAAACACATGTGCATGCTGTGTGTTGTGTGTGTGTGTGGCGCGTGTATGTGTGTGGGTGTGTATATATGTGCGTGTGTGTGTGTGTTATATGTGTGTGTGTGTATGTGTGTGTGTGTGCAAAAACACATGTGCATGTGTGTGTGTGTGTGTGTGTGTAAACACGTGTGTGGTAAAACACATGTGCTGTGTGTGTATGTGTGTGTGTGTGTGTGTGTGTGTGTGTGTGTGTGTCGCGCATGTTATGTGGTGTGTGTGTGTGTATATGTGGTGTGTGTGTGTGTGTGTGTGTGTGTGTGTGTGTGCGTGATATGTGCGTGTGTGTGTGTTGTATATGTTGTGTGTGTGATGTGTGTGTGTGTGTGTGTGTAAAAACACATGTGCATGTGTGTGTATACGTGTGTGTGTGTGTGTATAGTACGTGTGTGTGTATAGTGTTATGTTTGTGTTTATGTGTGTGTGTGTGTGTGTGTGTGTGTGTGTGTGTGTGTGTGTGTGTGTGTGTGTGTGTGTGTGTGTGTGACGCGCACACGCACTGTCCTGCAAAAGTGACATACGGTGTGTGAAAACCATTTAAGCTTGATTGATAAACACATATACTTTTTCATTGAAGCCTAATGAGCCAGTGTGGGAATCATAACAGCAGAACTTTGCGGAGGTAGTCAGGGAATATAAAAGTTTCACCAGAAACTAAAGTTTGCACATTAATCTTTTGGATCGACAGTGAAATAATTCAATCTCAAGGGGAGTTTGTTCTTCAAAGGAAGAAATGATGCAAATGTCTTTGCCTTTGTTAAAAAAAAAAAAAAAATTAAAAAAAAGATGTTCTTGATATCAAAACTTTTTGGTTGCTTTTTTCGCACAAGTGTGAAGTTTGAAAATGGATGTTGTTCCAATACCCTGAAAGAATGGAAATCCAAAAGGAGAACCCAAGGGCCTCTTTAATGCTGTCTGACATCTTGAAATGCTTCCATCAAACCAGTACTGGGGGAATTTTGTGTCAGGAGTGTTTGATGCACAGGAGTTTCACTCCACCATCAAGTCAAAGAGCAATCAGATGAGGATATCATCGGCGGAGCAGTTTCAGACAGGAAGCCAATAACACCCGGTCATTGCTGACTGCCTGGACCCAGGAGGATCCTCGTAATTGGAACAATCAGCAAGGCACTCAGGTGGAGATGCGTCAACATGTTTTGGAGTGAAATAATCACACTCCCTCGGGCTACACCCTTAGGCTGGTACAAAAGGTTATCTGCGACCTATTTCAAGTGTCTCAGGGAATCTGGAGCCTTAGAACATGTCTATATCAGGTGCAGCCAGCCTCACCTGGCAGTCCTCGCAGCAGGCACCGTGCGCACATTCTATGCCATGTCGTAGTGTGCAGTTGTTTGCGTTGCAGCAGCGATTTTCACACTCCTGCAAACATTGAAAAAAATAAGCAAGTGCTTCCAGGAACATGTAATATGGTTCAGGTAAACTTTCCTTACCTTCAAGTGACTGTCATCACTGTTTCCCTTCGGACAGCCATTCATACCTTCTATGCAAACAACGTGGGAACATTAATTTGTTTACTGTGGCAGAGATGCTGCCCAAACAAGAACCACACTGAGATTGAAAGAAGTGTAACCAGCTGACAAGGGATATCCAAGAAAACCAGACACTTGGTACTTGCAGTTTAAGGCAGGCATTTGTAATTTGTTCAGGATGATGGCGATAATTCGCTTATTTTTCACGAAGGACATGGTGGGATCTGTAATGTCCACCAATGAACAGTGCTGACAGACGAGTCCTCCGGCTTATCGTCCATCCGAAGGACGGTGATGCATCTCTCTGCATGTTAAACACCAGGATGGCACTTCGTAGCTCGGCCAAGATTCATACACAGGCTAGACAGCTCAAAGGGGAGTGCACACACTTCTAGGCTATCCTGCCAGAGCTAAAATACTCGAGAGTGAATGGTCTCCGAGTCAAATATTGACGCAAAAGATAATGGCAAAAATAGTCTTTGAAAAGTCTTATTGACACTGCATATCAAAATGCCGATAATTTTACGAAAATTAATCTTGAAGCTTTTTCTAAAGCTGTTTAATGTTAAGAGGTGACCAAAGCATCATATTTGGTCACCTCAACATTTGGCTTTGGAGGGCAGCTTGGAAATGTGGTTTTCCATGCAAAAGTTGTCTCTTCATGATGGCGAGGCCAAATACCTCCGTGGACTCCACAATTTCCGATCGTTGTTCACAAAGCGAGATCGGCAAGGTGTCGTTTCCAAATGAATGAGGTAAATGTGACATTCCTTGAGTTTCAAGACAAATCAGTTTCAACTCATGTTTCAGTCAGACAGGATGGATGGAACTGTGACCAATCTGCCACTGGGATGTAGAACAGCACAACTTTGCGGAAAACAGGGATGTGGAACCCATCTGGAATTAAATGGAACTATTTGCAAAATGTTTGAGTTTTCCAAGGATGCAGACATGTCATTTATTAATCCAAGGAAATAATACACTGCTTTGATGGCCTCCAAGAGGTGAGAAGATGCTACAAGTACTTCTGTATTGTTTGTGGGGACTGTCACGATAGCTGAGAGGTATGTGCATTCACCTTTGAGCTGTCTACCATGGGATGGATTCTCATGCGACCCAGCTAAAAAGTCTCACCCTGTTATTTTGCACGTAGGACGAGACATCAATGGGTGTGTAGTCCATCGGAAGGGCATTAAACCGGATGATCCATCTGCCAGCACGGGTCATTGGTCGATGTTAAAGATCCCTCAGCGTCTTTCACAAAGAGTAGGCGATTGATCGCCGATACCCTGAAAAAAATAACAAATTCCTGAACAAATCACCTTCAGATGAGTATCCTCCATCTGTCGGAGTGGCGACCCACCGAAGATTGGTTATAGCCTCAAAACACTTAAAGACAAGTCGTGGTATGCCCTGGAGCTCTGTGAAATGTACGGGCCTCAATTTAACTCGATATCTTGGGAGTAAATGTGTACACGTATTCCTAATCTGCCTTAAAAAAAACACAAACATTTCAAAATACAAATGGAAATACAAGTCAGCGTTTGAAAATCAGATCCTCTTAGTTGCTGAACACAATAGCATTGGGATCGGAATTTGGACATTTTATTTGCGCAATTGAATCTGGAAATTTTCTCACGACACATACGCTCGCAATAACATGTTCTTGTAGTTTTTACTCAAAGGTTTTGCCTGTCGCCCATTTGAGTGTGAACATTTTTTGTGCGGAGTGTCGCTGTTGTCATCCATATAATGAGGCAGGAAGGTAAAATAAGAAACAGCAGTACAGCCCTACACTTTCCATCGCACACTGTGATGTAACATGGCAGTGCAAGTATAGTGGGGGGTAGTATCTATGGAGGGTATCCGTGCACC
>CM068953.1:10688783-10703332 GCA_035128595.1 Eptatretus atami | reverse complement strand
CCAAAATTGATAATGGGGTAAAGAGTAAGCTTTCCAAATTTTGTGGATGACACAAAGCTTGAGGTAAGGTGGATAAGCAGAGGGGGGTGGTGAACAGATACAAGAAAGTATTGATACTTGTATGGATTAGGCAAAAGACTGGCAGATGGAATTAACCTGAGCAAGTGTAAGGTGTTGGGGATGGGAAAGAACAATGAAAATAGAGATTACAGGATGCAAGGGGTAATTTTGGAGCGTGTCACAAAGGAGAAGGATCTGGGGTGGTGAATAGATATGGGAGGTAAGCAGGCAGCACAGTGCAGGCAGCTATAAGGTGGATTCGGAGATCAGTGGGGGTAGATAAAAAGCAAATAGGTTTTAGGCTGTTTCAGGAGGGGGATCAATTATAAATCAAAAGAGTAGTCCTTGAGCCCAGACCTCAAATTTGGCTCACGACTACCATCAGGAGGCACCAGACTTTTAAATGCATTTTGGATAGCTATACATCTGAGTATTCCAAAAAGTCCATGTGGACTTTTCTATGTGGTGGCTTAGTGCCAGAGCACACAATCTTTATCACGACCCCCAGAATGACAAAAATGAAGGAAATAACTGATTTTTTTCTAGTCCTGGAATTATTTTCTAAAATCTTTACAATATAGCTAAACTAGTTTTATAAGATACTCTTTAGTGATTATTAGATTCATATATTACTATACTAA
The DNA here is from genome assembly GCA_035128595.1 of Eptatretus atami. Lineage (NCBI taxonomy): Eukaryota > Metazoa > Chordata > Myxini > Myxiniformes > Myxinidae > Eptatretus > Eptatretus atami. The sequence continues at coordinate 10,702,631 of CM068953.1, read as the reverse complement.
ATGTATAAACACTAGTATCATGCATATTTTGGGGATTATCGTTGTAATCCATTCATCATTTCAAAAGTGCTTCAAACATTTTAAATGAGTTAATACTGTAACATATATACAACTTCAAAACAGCATTGTATTGTTATATAGGCCTTGGTGAAAAATGTACCATTATATATCACACAGTTTGAACAATAAAGATAAAGGTCCTGATTTCCTTGAGATGCACTACAAAAGGCAACCACCACCACCATGTCACATTATCTACTTCTATCTAATTTCCAATAACACCATTAGTAACCATTCTAGTTCTGTAGAATATTTATAAGTTAGTTGTGATAATTGTAAACCTTTAATTTCCTTACTACAAGTACCAGTACACTATTTTTCATCACTGGCATCATCCTCATCTGAACTGTCCTGTTCCATGGTAAACTCTGAGTCACTTTTCATATTGTCACATGTTTGTAGCTTGCACATCTCTGTGCATTTAAGTCCATTTGCCATGCACTGACAATCACGATGACTGCATACTCGTGAGCATTTGCATGACATAAACTCAAGCACAACATCTGGGGCAGTGGGCCTTCATCCATTGAATGATAAGTTGCCCTTCTTCATTCAGGACCCAACCATGACCTTCAGGACTTGGATGGATGGGCAAATTTAGAGGCTACGACCACTCCCATTTTCAAGCAGACAGCAGCTGTGTCACTCTCTGCTGATCTAGAATTGACTTGATATTGGTCTGATGAATAGAACAGGTCGATCAGTCTTGATAAATCTTACAGTCTCACTGAATCCGTAGAATCGAAAGCTCTCAATATTATTGTCATCTCACAATCAGGCTGAAGTACAAGGATGATTGCATTCAAACTGCAGACACGTTGGTGGCATCTCTGTTTTATCACCACCTCTCATCTGATCAAGTTCTCTCTGCTCTCTCAGCTTTCCAACTACCCCCACTAACTCGATGATGCACACATTCTTCCACTAACCAAATCCTGGTTAAACTCCCAAAATCCAGGCATCTGCACAACTCAACTTTTAATTAGTCCTTTCTCCCATTTGTAAGAGGTTGTATATTAAAGCCTTCTTGAAGTTATATATTAATCCCCACTCTTTCATCCAGGGTTTCAAGCAGGTGATGCACTTCCATCTCATACCATCCCAAGTCTCGACCCGCAACCTTTTCTACCCATTTTATCCCAACCCGAACCAACCCTCTTACCAGCAGGTCACATTGTTTCCTCCCCTCCTGTTTCTCCTCTTTCCTGTCTAAGCATTCACTTCCTTGCGCCTGGTGTTGGCTAAATGGCTAAAGTGGTGGGCTTGGGATCCGAGTTCAAATCCTGTTTGGTTGTTGAATTAATACCAGGTGGGGTTGATTCAGCCTTCCATCCTTCTGAGGTCAGCAAAATGAGTACCAGCTTGCTGGTATCCTGTGTTGGAGTGGCGACCCGTCCAGGGTTGTGCCCGATAGCCAAGGAGACTGATTAGGCAGTACCAACGCTCTGCACAGTGTGGTCCAAATGGATGGATGGATTCCCTTCCTTGTCATGGCCCACTTCCCCACCGTTAGTCTGTTGCCTCCAAAAATATGTTTTGGCCTTTTTACCCTTCAAAAATATCTATTTGGCAATGAAAATAAAGTGTGATAGAGAAAACATTAACGCGCTGATGAACTGCATTTTTTTCTTTTCCAAGACCGAGGCTCATAGAGGAGCAAGAATTAAACTGTCAATGTGATAGTGGGGCAACAATTGAGCCCAACTAGCAAGGGAATGAATGAACTGGGAAAGGAGGAGAGAGACAGAGAGAAGTGTAGGAAAGTAAAATCAGCAAGCAAGAGGGTTCATTGGTTCGGAAGGGTTCATTGGGGATAATAAACATCATGAGTCAGGATTTGAGATGACATGAGGTGGTGATGTACAGTGCACTGCCTACTTGAAGTCCTGGAGGGAAGAGTGAGAAGAGCGAGACAGAACAGCCTCTATTCTATCTGTTCTATCTATGTTGGTTCTATCCTGTTGATAGGAGAAGTGAGGAATAAAAAAGTTCAGGTGTGCAGTTGACCTGGTTTTGGAAGTTTAACCAGGAGCGGGTGACTGGAAGACCGTGTGCATCCTGGTGCTCCAAGTTTTAAGACTCGTCCAATCTTTTTGAATCCTTTCAACTCTGTAACAAAGGCCTAATAGCAATAATGATGTTTTTAATGTTCATTTTAAGGTAACGAAATTTGCTTGCTCTTTCAAGTCAAGGATCTGTGATAATATCAACATTCATGTGATCTGTGACTCATACGGTACGGTAGAGTTGGCTTTCAAGTCTTCATGGCTATTTTTTTTATTTTATTGTTGCCTTCAATATTCCCAGAGGATAAAAAAGTCCCATTTTCTAAATGCAAACTCATTTGGGTTGTGGAAAAAAGCAGGCCTTCTTGAAAATTAGAAACACCGATCTAATATAGTCGATGCGGCACAATCACATCTCCTGTAATTGCGACCGCCGTCTCTTCACAACATTTCCGCAGTAACAGGATTTGTTAATGCATATTCCTTCGCTTATGGTTAACAATGAATGAAAGCACGTGACACTATGATGTGTACGGTACAAGGTCACGTGCTTTGGCTCGACGGTCTGAGCGACTCTTCCGCGAGCTCCGACCGTTCGCCGAGTTGAGAGCAGCTCACCGCTTTACAAGCCGTTTGTTCATCTTGTCCGTTTCTGTGCAGTGAGTGAAAATGTCGAGATGACACAAGTCGAGTTGGGAAAACAAATTGGGGTTATTGTTACGGATCTGGAAGCCATGAGCACTCAACATACAGGTCCTATAGCTCAGTTATTTTGATAAGTAAATGTGGATAGATAGCTCCCTTTCCCTTGTTTAATGGGTAATTAAATGTTCATGCGCTGCAGAGTTATTTTGATAGTCAGGGTTTTCTTTTATTTTTACAAAACCAACATCGTCTACAACAACACCAGCATCACCCTCACCTTCACCTCGCTCAGACCGGCGCCATGGCCTACGTGCGTGTCGGCACATACGTGGGCGGAGTCCAATGTGCCAGGCGGGGTTTCTTTGGGGCATTGGCATCTTGGATTTGCTCCAAATACGGGCATGCGCCCTCTCAGCCAATGGAGGGGTGGAGCGAGATTGCAGTCGGGCAGCCAATGAGAGAGGCCACGCCTGGACGGACGGCGAGAGAGAAAAAAGGAAAGGAGAGCCGAGGATAAGTGCGGCGGATCTGCTGGAAAACGAAGAGAGTGTTTTTGGTTGTCGGGACGAGCGCTGACGGAGCTCTCGACTCTGCTCGCGGCTCGCTGGCACCTGGTTCTATCATCGCCTCTCGCTGGTGCCTGGTTCTATCATCGCCGTCGCTGACGCCTGGTTGTATCATCGCCGTCGCTGGCGCCTGGTTCTTCGGACCGCATCTCGATGCTGGCCTGGTTCGCCTCGTGTCAGCGAAACCACACGAGTTGGACAGGTCCAGTTCCTTCTGGGTATCCGTGTTTGTGTGTGTCTGTCGGTGGGCCCGTCTTTAAGTAGTAAATTGTTAAGTGCCTTTGCTGTACACTATTTGCCTTGCATCTCTTATTAGTCGTGATAACTCTGCCCTTACGTGTCCCCTCCTTCCCAACTATTGTAAATAAATACCCATGTGTTAAATGTATCAGCTGGTTTTGGTGTTTCTTCCATTGGTTTAACACGGTGAGTGTTGGGAGAATTAGAGAAGGCCGTTGTTGCCGTAGTGGTGTGCATTTGGGACCGACGGAAGCTCGGTGACCATCCGCTCGGGTCACGCACGGGTCGAGCGCGTATACGGCTGTCCGTACGAGTGCCGTCGAGGGTGTGAATACTCGTAGCTCGCCACGTGGGTCTAGGTATTTTGAAGTTTGGCAAATAATCCTGTACCACGTGGTGAATGTATTGCGATCCACGGTCCGGTAAGGGACCTGTACCCTCGGAGTTTTCCGAAAGGTACGATCTAAATTCCGGGTGTTCGGCAGGGTCGGCCCTACTGCCCCACCTAGCGGTCGTGCTCGCAGCCGATCCCCGGCCCGCAACATTATCCCCACACGCGAGTAAACTGGTGTAAACCAAATGTAATATATTATTATTATTTTTGAAGCAAACAAGTGTTTACATTTTTAGATTGCATTCACAAAGTGTACCCCATTGCCTGATTGATGGCATTCATACACTTCGTTCATCATGTTAAATCGTAAGCAAAAAACGTATTTTATGCCTTAAATGTCCTTTGCCTGATTTCAGTGGACAACCATTTCTAGCATTATTCCACTCTCTTGATAAGTAACAAATGGCTAAAGGTAATTGAACAACAAGATGTGTTTGCAAAGACAAAAGTGTAACACTGCAGAGCAGTGAAGGGATGGATAACAGAAAATACAGATGGAATGGAGCTTGAGCAAAATGTGCAAAAACGACTGAGAGGCATTCCTCCATCTTTCAGTGATTCTGTACAAGTGTATCGGATTTAGTATGTTGATAAGAGCAAGAAAATGCACAAAGGTCTCGACTTCAAGCATCGCAGAAGGCCTGGGGGACAGTTTGACCTCCAGCAACGGTTAAATGATGCTCTCGATGAAAGCCTCACCTGCCATCAGGAACATTGAGGTATCAAATACCATCAATCTGACCTTTAGCCTGCACAGGACAAGTAGCTTAAGCAGGACAGACAATTACTGAGTTTCACGTGATTTACCTTTCAGTAGGACAATGCCATCATCCATCAGGCCTGTAATGTGCAAGACTTGTTTGGGGAATTTGACTTTGTCTTTCGTTATACATTCTGAACATATCATCAGTCTGATAAAGCATCTTTGGGATGAGTGACACCATCGTGGAACGCCCCGTAAGGAAGTACCATCCTTTATAATGTGACCATCATCGCATTGTTGCTGTCATTTAGGCCGGAGCAGGTACAACCACCATTTCCTATATCTCAAAAGTAGGGCTGAAAGGATGGCCTAGAGGTACGCCCACTCGCTTCTAAGCTGTTTATTTTGGGTATGAATCCCGACCCAGCTATAAACTGTCATCCCGGTGTTTCACAGGCAGGGTGATTCATCAATGTGTGTGCCGTCCCTTAGATCTACGATAAGCAGGCGTCCCGTCTGCCAGCACTCATTGGTGGACGTTAAAGATCCCAGGGAGTCCTTCGCGAAGAGTAGGCAAGCTATCACCGGCACCCTGAATAAATACCAAATTCCTGCCCTAACCAGCAGAGGGCACCACATCAGCGGTACAGCGTGCCCTCAACCAAACGAACGAAGCCAAATTTCCTAAGATTCTGGCCAGTAGTTATAAATATGACACACGCATGACATCGCAAAAACCATGCTCAGCAAATGAGAACATCAACAGCAGAATTAAACTCCTTGTTTTATTTTCGATAACCACAGCCAAATATGGTTTATCAATGCACACTACCTTTTTTATTAATTGACCTTTTTTGCTGATTTCAGTTTTCGGATGCAGGAATAATGCATTCTTTATTTTGAAATGATAATTTAATCATATATTATGTGTCATGCTGCCAAATTTCATTAAGGCCCGGATAGTACTGACATTGTGATGACGGCAGAGCGAATCACGTATTTATGGCTTACATCAGGTGGTAGAAATAATTTCAACACTCGTTTGCAATATTATATGGCCTGGTATTACACTTGAATCACCTTTATCATAATATGCATAAAATTTTCAACAACAAAAAAACCAATAATCTAGTTTTCCAGATAATGTAGTTTTATTGGGATCAAGGCCAGGCTGTAAATTACATTCTATATTTGTACTTAAATTAACTCAAAATCCAATTATCTGGAGTGCAATATGCTCGAGAAATGCACACCCACCTCTATATCACCACAGTCGCATTCTTCTCCGGGTTCCACGTAACCGTTGCCGCAGCGTTGTCCCCCGTAAAGCGTCTTCACATCAGGCATGTTGTACAAGCAAACACCGCCTCCCTTCTCCAGACTCTTTTCCAGATCAAGTTGGCTGCAGCTGCTAAAGGTTCTTGGAAATGGTTTCCTGGAGGTTTAAAATAAATGAGTATATCGTTTAAGGGAAAACTTTACTCGGCTATCCGAAGTAGCCGCCGGGATTGAAACAAGACTTTCACATTCAATTCTTTGGATGACATCAATGCCCTATGTTGGAAAGGCCTGCTTGGTGATGCTATCCGAGTACATGTAGCTTGTGATGCGGATATCCTAGGTTTCGGTCCCAAATACCGTGTTGATTTGCCTGCTAGCATCTTGTAATATCATTGCCCTGAAATTGCAACTGCAGATAAAGAAGTGTTGTCCATACCCAGTAGCAGGTGCCATGATGCAGCCACCTTCATCAGACTTGGATTTACAGTAGCAATTCCTTTCTCCTGCGTCGTGGTTCATACCAAAGTTGTGACCCAGCTCATGTGCCATGGTAGCAGCCAGGCCCATTGCAGGCTCAGAGTGATCCTGAAAACAAAAAACAGTTTGTCACTGTTTGCAAAAAATATCAATCGCAATGCATGCAATGTTGCCGTAAAATGGTAATATAGTAATCTTGATGAATAGGAGTTTGAGGGAACTTCTTCTTTTGTATGCAGCACAAGGCTGTGTGTGGGGCAGTATCATTGGCTGAGGGTGTGGCTGTGCCACTTATGCAACGCCCTCTGCTGGTTAGCGCAGGAATTTGGTATTTATTCAGGGTGCCGGTGATAGCTTGCCGACTCTTCACGAAGGACACCATAGAATCTTTAACATCCATCAACTAATGCCGGCAGATGGGAGGCCAGTTTAACACCCATCTGAGGGACAGCACACACAATGATGAATCACCCTGCCTGTGAAACATGGGGATGACAGTTTATAGCTGCGTCGGGATTCAAACACAGGCTAGGCAGCTAAGAGGCGAGGGTGCGTACATCTAGACCATCCTTCCAGCCCAATATGAAAGATGTAGACTCAGGATGAGAAGCAAGTTTCATGTCACTTGCTTTTTCGGATACTGGGAGAGAAGGTCAAGGAGTTAGGAGAGGAGAGAGGGGGTTGAGGACATGAAAAAAAACACAAAAAAAACTCTTAGGAAGTTCCCACAAAGGCTTAGGCCAATGTTCCGATTAATTAAAGACGTTTTATGGTGGAAATAAAAACATCTAAAAGCATTGACATCTGAAATTTCCCCCACTTACCATGATATTGCTGAAGCACAATAAGCATTTTCGCTAAAGGAATGTCTCATGGTCACTTCAAAATTAATTCCAGGTTTCCATCACAGTGGAATAAAATCCAACGATAAAACTGCACCAGGAGTTGCTGCATTGAGTATTACACCATCCTTTTGTAGGTGATTTTAACCCTGCTGTCTTGTCTATAATCCGAAATCATAATGCGCTTATTCTGGTTGTTCGTATGTCTGTCATCTGATGATTTTCCCACTACTCGACCAGAGATCTATGAACCCATTGATTATAAATGTCTTTGAGGCGTTCCGATTGAATTATTTTTCCATTACGAATGATCTTGCAATGATGATTTTTTAATCATTTAGCTTACGTTGAGGAGGCTGGCAGAAGGATGGAGAGTTGTTGAGGAGGGCTGGCAGAAAGGGGACACAGATTTGCGTTGAGGCTTTGTGGGGGAGAGGTTGTTGACTTGAGGTTTGGGAGGAAGGGGTTGAAGAGTTGAAGAAGAAAGGGAAAGGGGAGTACAGAGAATTGGAGTGGGGGGGAGGGGACAACCACAGAGAGTTGTGGGGGGAGAGAGTTGGGAGAGGGTGGTTGAGGCTTTGGGGAAAGGGTGGTGTTGAGGACTTGGGGTTTGGAGTGGGGTTGAGGACTTCTAGAAGAAAGGGGTGGGAGGACAGAGAGATGAGGGAGGGGGTTGTACACTTGTAGTTTTATTTTTGGGGAGGGACAGTGGAAAACTTGAAGAAAAGGGGAGTGGAGGAAAAAAAGAGTTTGAGTGGGGCAGTAAAGGGACAGAGTTGGAAGAGGGGGGGTTGAGGCTTTGAGGGGGGAGGTTGGAACTTGCGGTTGGGGGATTGGTTGAGGACATGTGGTTGGGATGAAGGGTTGAGAACTTGAAGAAGAAAGGGAGATGGTAGGGGACAGAGTATGGGTGGGGGGGGGGAGCAGATAGTTGGGAGAGGGGGTTGAGGTTTTGAGGGAGGTGGTTGAGGACTTCCTGTGCATGGGGGGGGGAGTTAAGGACTTGGGAGATTGAGGACTTGTCACATCTTACATTTTGCCGAAATTCCAAGAGCTCCTCCTGCTGGTATGCACATAAAATCTGTTGTTGCAGTTCTGTGAAGCTGGCACTACCTCCTGCCCCAAGCAATGGCACACAACATATAGCGGTCCCAATAAAGTTATTTGACATCACCCTTCCCTTATGTTTAGTGGCGTTATGGGACAAAATGTGTTGCATGGGCTTTTAGGCAGGTCTTCATTCCCATTCTTTCATCAAATTCACTTTACTGCACACATGAACCTCCTTTCTTCACACAAGCATACAGGCAATAACACCAGAATAGCTCATTTGCAAATGCCGCCAAAACACATTCAAACCTAGTGCCATTCTCCAATGGAGTATCACCTCAGAACTTCGCCATACTCAAACGACAATGCAACAGAATTTCTCCAACCACCACAACACCTTCCTAAAAATCCCCACATCATCGAACCACAATCCAAGCTCGCCTACACCCACCACAACGATCACCACCGAAACAATGACCACAACCACCTCCATCACAAGCTCTCCGCACCACAACCGCTACACTACACCACCACTTTTGTCGCTCAACCACACTGTGGCCATTAAAGGCCTTGTGGAACGAGTGGGGATGAAGAGGGGCGCGACTGAGTGCCTCGCGACATGTTATTCTCTGAGCTCTGTGGTGTGAAAAAACAGAGAGCAAATGAGGCTCTTTCTGGTGCAGAATCCTCGCCTGGGCGAAGCTAATGCCGGGGCAAGTGTCCATGCGCCAATGAGGGCACGGGGAAACACCCATTGTCCGCCTGTTCCACTCTCAAGCACCGCCCCTGCTGGGAAATTATAAAAAGAGCACTGCTCTCTGGCCCACCCTTTTCTCATCTGGCCCGCCTGCTCTTCTCTCGTCATCTGGCCCACTCTTTGTTCCTGTGGTCAGAGCGGTGGAACAGAGCGGAACGGAGTCCATGGCAGTCCGAGCCAGACGGGGCCTGGCGACCGAGCCAGGTGCCAGACAGCATGCAGTTTAAGTTATTAAACATTACACAAACAGATTTCTTTACACTCATGTTAAGTCTATCCTCTTACACATTCTTTTCTTTATTTCCAAAACCCCCTGACCCACATCTTTACACCTTCTTCTTTGCAACCTCATCTGCCAATCACAGCACACTTCATCACACCTCCAATCACACACATTAGACACCCTCAGTTTTCCTCCCCCTTCCCAATCCTCAGCGACTGGGTTGCGTTGGGCCGTCAACAGTGCAAGGTAACAAGAGAGGTCGCCAACTCCTCAAACAACTTTTCCTCATCGCTCTTTGCTCTCTAACTTTCCTCCGGTATGTGTCTGATGGCACCTGCCATGTTTATGTACGATAAGATTGTAGAAGTATGAGATCTGGTTCGCTCTGCACTGCGTCCTTCGTATATACGGGTATTTTATTTTGCCGCACCTCATAAATCCTTGCTTTCCCCTGCTGTACATATTGATTTGTATTAAAACCTTTTATTGTTCCACATGCCTTTCCTCACCCTCGCTTTATAAATAAATTATAAATGTACCCAGTTTGTCATGATGTTTTCTCCATTGGTCCAGCGAAGTCCGCACGTAATGAGCCGGGAAGTTTTACCTCACTGATTGGCTCTTGTTAGCTGGTGCATACTTGGCAGCTCTGCTTTGCTGCACCCGATATGGCAAGTTCCACGCAAGTGCGCATCAAAGGCACGAGATCCCCCTTGGTGCAGCCGTCCACAAGTAAGGTACCACGCGAAGTAGTGAAACCCTGCCAGGATTGGCAGAACCTATCGGCGCTCGTGGTTGCTTAACAACCCGCTGGAGCACAAAGTTATTTGTGCCCGGTGGCCTCAGGACCGGGTGTTCGGGAGGAACTCGAGCACTTCCCCTAGTGGCGAAACTCGAACCGTGGATCCGTAACACTATCATTAACTGAATTGAATTTCCACAAAATTAGACATTTTCAGTAATATGATGACCGAATTCCAAATTCGTTTTAATGATCGAGTGGTGTTTTAGTTCATCTTGTGAAGACCCATTCCAGCAAATAACTGTCGCAGTGACCCTTTAGGGCTTATTAATATCGACCCTAGAGGGGAAGATCAGAGCAGGTGTGATCATATGAGTTGCTGCACAAACTGCATGCGACGGTGAAATAACAGGCAAGGTGTGCGCTGAACGATAAAGGTTTCAAAGTTATAACTGGAGCTACGAAGTCAGACTCGAGCCGTCCTGCACATCAATTGGGTGTCCATACAGTATTCCCATTGACATTGCAAACCAATTCCATTGTTACAAGGCCACAAGGCGAGTCACATCCATTCTCGGCCAATTCGCGTTTGATCAATCCTTTGCTTCCATCAAGTGTTCTTCCATAATGTAACATTCAATTAACCATTCAGCGTTTGAACTGACATTTGCACACACACAATGACATACCCTAGCACAGAATAAATCAATGGTGCCTGCATTTTGAAATATGTAGTTTTTTTGAAATCTGTGACCTTTTCCTGTGAATTCCTTCAACAAGGCTGCTCGTGGTGTCGATCAAGTGATTAAAGTCAAACTGTTTAATTAACATATACCTGAGCCACCCACATATGTTGTCACCAGGTTTGTGGATAACATTACTCCAAGAAGGAATGATTTCCATTCATAAGAAGCTTATTCTCATTCCATGTTCATCACACTCCTGTAGTTTCCAGAAATTTTAACCAATTAGCGATTAAATGCACGTTACGTGCACTGTAAATTGGCTGTAAATCTTCAATCACCGATCGGAACTCGGATTAAACAAGCTCAGATGAGCTAAGATCTTCGTCCTCTTAATGATGACGTCATAAAACCGAATATGACGTCATTGTGATGTATCAGGTTTGCGATAAAATTATCTGTGCTAATGCCCGCTTGATTCCGTCCCCAAACAAATTCAAACAGCTTGCCTAGTTTGGAGATAATGGTGTAGGCGATTTCCATTAGCGGCGATGTTATGACGTCAACTTTTTTCTAGGAAGATTTCCAAAATCGGAGATGGTTACTGCCTGCGGGTCTTTCTGCATATATGCAAGTTTCAGGAAGTTTCGATGAAAACTGTAGGCTGTGAAACAAAAAAGTCCACAAGAAGAAGATGAAGAACAACAACGTGAGTAAGACTTAGAGATCCTCCAGAGGATCTAAAAAAACACGCACAATTAAGAGACCAGTTTACTCTATATTTAATTTGTAAACTGGTCGACTAATTTTTTTTATTTTTAGGAATAGGAACAACAGCTCTTAATGGAGACAAAATACACCAATAAGTAAAAGCATATTCAATTCCACAATATTATCATAGGAGAGGGCCTGGTCTCATCTCTGGGGATCCCTAATTAGCTGCAAAGCGCACGTGATGTAAATTAAGCTGCACTTACTCCTTAATGCTGTATTTGCATTCATATTGTTGTGTTTCCACAAAACTGGCACTCCCACAAGGCAATGGCACCCAACATATCGCAATCTCGAGACAGATATTCCGTGAGTGTTCATTCAGTTTGCCCTTCCATTATGTCCAGTGGGTAAATAGGACAAGATGTGTTGCGTTGGGCTTTTAGTTTGGTCCCTCATTCCATTTGCTGTTCTTTAACCTGTTTTACTTTAATTTATTTCACACACGAACCCCACCATGCATGCATGCATGCACACCCCAGGCCAGACAGTGACGTCATGAAGACATACTGCAGTGGCCCCAATCAAACGACGTGCCATTAACGAAGAGATGCCTCACCACAACATTACAATGTCCACCATAATTACAACGACTCCTAAAAATCCCTACAATAACCTACGCCCGACGTCTTCACCACAAACACCACAACCGCCACAACCACTTCAACCTCATCACCACAATCGCTGCAACCACTCCCAATGCCTCAATTACCTTACCACAAATACCACAGCGCTTCCCCCACCTCACTACAACCTCCACAACTTCCGTCAGCTCCCTGGACGCTCACAATAATCATTTGAGATGCCAGGGAATGGCGACATTGCAGGTGCCTGCAAGTCAGAACACTTTGGCATGGAGCTCGAAGCACAAGTGTGCACTGGGACTTATTCGGCAACGACCAGGTAGCCCTGGCGCTCCACTAGATAACAGCACTCGAGTGGAGTCCAGGGCACGTTCATGGTCAGAGAGCGCTCCCGAAAACACGTGCCCCATATAAATCACGGAGCTCTGTTATGTAGCTGAACCTGGGAGCAACTGAGGCCATTTTTGGCTCTGAAGTCTGGCGGTGGGGGGGGAGCTACTTCTCAGGGTGGCGTCTGCACGCCAATGGGGATGCTCAGAAACGCATACAGGGTCTTTTGATCTGATTTTTGGCTCCGCCTTTGCCCGGGTTCTGTAAAAATAGCAGCAGAGAGTGAATCAAAAACACTCCGAGCCGAGCATCAGAAAGAAACTCTCTGAGCCGAGTGCCAGACTCACCAAACGAGAGCCGAGTGGAGCCTCACCATTGAGAGCCGAGGGCAGTGCGAGCCATTGCCGAGGAGTTGCACAATCATTGCCGGGTCACCGGCGCTCGGCTCACGCTGTGTTCCGCAGCCATGATCATTAAATCACACTTACAGACTCTTACACACCACACCCCGTTAAGCTATCTTCTCACGCATATATCTATCCCATCTATTGCCTCGTCTGCTGTGGACGCATCACTGAAAGAGCCTTACCAATTCGCACTACTTCATACTTCCTCTCCTGCACCTCATCTGCATCACATTTGCACCTCACACTCACATACCATAGACACCCAAGTTATCTTCCCTCCTCCCCCCTCCTAAGTGATTGGGTTGTGTAGGACCATCGACCGCGCCAGGTACCAAGAGGTCGCTTATACCTCGCTGCTTCTCCTCTCTCTGGACTATCTAATTTCCTCGGGTGTGTGCCTGCTGACACCTGTAATGTGTAATGTATTTTGAGATTATGGAAGTTTTACATTGGTTTAGCTCTGCTCTGTGTCTTTTTGTAAATAATTGCATTCCTTTTGCCGCACCACATGGACCCTTGATTTCCCCACAATACACTTGTGAATAAAACCTTTTATTGTGCCACATGACCTTTCCTCACCCTTGCTTATCGATAAATTGCTTATAAATGTACCGATCTGTCCATGTTCGTCTTTTCCCCATTGGTCCAGCATGGTACGCACATTAGTTTAGCTAGAAAGTTCTACCCCGTCAATTTGCTCTTGTTAGACAGTGCACACTCACTGTATCGCTCGGCAGTAATTTGGGTGTGCGCTGAGGACACGAGACCCCAATTGATTTGGATGTCCACAGGTGAGGTATCACGTGAAGCAGTGTAACCCAGCCCGGATTGGCAGTGTGAATCGGCGTTTGCGGGTGCTTTGCAACCTGCCGGTGTGTGGAGTTATCTGTGCCCGACGGCCTCAAGACCCGGTGTTCGAGAGGGACCAGAGTGCTTCCCCTCGTGGCGAGCCTCGAACCCCAATTCCATAATAATATTGAGTAAGGTGGGACAAGATGACCTCAATCGGAATGGTGATGCAAGATGCCCCTCCAACCTTGCAAGAAAAGGTATATTTTATCATATTCCTTCTACTGTTTGTTCCCTG
>CM068953.1:10674711-10688773 GCA_035128595.1 Eptatretus atami | reverse complement strand
TATGGTTAAAAGCAGAACACATGGGATATTATAAAATAAATTGCAAGCAAAACAGACACCTTACCTGCTCTAAATGTCATGACATTCCTTTTGAAATGGCTATGTCGGTTGTCGTTTCTCGTTTGACATTGAGAAACGAGTTCGGACTTCAAACTTATTATGACATTTCCCCTGCAGTGTCAAATTTAAAATTTGGAAAAACGAGTTCCCAACAAAAAACACTGAAAAAGATGACTGAGGAATGAATAACTGTGCTCAGACCAAAGCTATTATATTTATTATTAGGCAAATAAGACTCCCAGTGTAAAATGTGTTGTTTTGTTTCGTACAAGCTAAAATACACACTATTTGATGAATCGGTGCCGGAACTTCATGAGTATATAGGGGTGAGTATATTATAACAATTTCCCCATTTGTTTAATAATTCCTCCAACACAAATTCCTCCAACATGAGGTTATCCCAGAATGTATCCCCCGCGTTGGAGGAAGATTTAACTGTGCTTTTATGGTTCGTGAAAGTATTATGAAGGTGATTTGTGTTCTGCAGTGTTCAAGTGTATAATTCAATTTAAATAAGGGTTTAAAGAGGTTTTAAGGTGTATTAATAAATTAATTCTGGGTTTTACCGCCGTTTTACCCAGTGTATCAAATCAACTTAGCCAACACGTTACATTGGTTCTTCGTGCATGTTGTTTACCTCCTTTAAAACAGGACGTTTCGTTTCCTGTTTGGAATGATTTTCAATTTTGATTGACTGCAAGATCGGCAGACAGAATAAAAATAAACTATCTCACTCCTCTCTTTTCATGTGCGATCGGGACAAATTCAGAGCCAAAATACGGTAAAACGGCAAACTTGTCTTCTTGTTCGTATTCCGATTCATGTTCAAAATATCACATTCAATTTAAATAAGTTGTTCCTCGATCATAAACTGATGTTTGTAGACAAACAGATGGATGGATGGACATGAACCAATTACTTGACCCTATTTTTTTGCTTCACGTGCATGGGGTAACAACAGAGCTAGATGCAACAACAGAGCTAACAGAAACATGGTGACAATATCAAAATTATAAAAGTACAGTAGGATGTTGGATTAAAAGATATACCGTAATCATTAAGAAGAACCATCCTTCAGGGTATGTTCACTGACTTAACAGAAAACATGTTTTTGCAAAACACACACACACACAACAGCCCACACACACACACACACACACACACACACACGGATATGGAACCATCCCCAAGGTGAAAAAAAAACATACATGACGTGTAAGAGTTCCCTCGTGAGTTGTTCCGTTCGTATATGTGCCCAGACAGGCAGCCACCCATTCGCTATAGGGGAGTGGGACAAATGTGTTATGTGGGCTATAGTTGGTCATGTGAGCTATAGTTGGTCTTGTTCCTCTTCCTCGATATCACTCCCTCATTCTTGCTTCAAAACCCTCTTTACTCATGTCTCACAAATGGTGGTTGCCATTTCATATACCACACAACACAATTGGGCTGCTGCTTTTCTCTCTCTCTCTCTCTCTCTCTCTCTCTCTCTCTCTCTCTCTCTCTCTCTCTCTCTCTCTCTCTCTCTCTCTCTCTCTCTCTCTCTCTCTCTCTCTCTCTCTCTCTCTCTCTCTCTCTCTCTCTCTCTCTCTCTCTCTCTCTCTCTCTCTCTCTCTTCTCCTCTCTCTCTTCTCTCTCTCTCTTCTCTCTCTCTCTCTCTCTCTTTTAACATTCTTCATGTATATATCGGGTGCAACCGTGAATTTCCTTTCTTTCTTTATTTAGCCCTTTCATACAGCACCACACACAACCACATTATAAGACACCGCAAAACAGACAATCTGAAGTTCAAACAAGGGAAAAGACAACGTCCCCATTTTCAAATCATTTGGGTGGGAAAGATTTCTTGGTGAGAAAACCCATTAAAGCAGTAGCAGCGTTGGCTCGGGAAAGACCTCACCTCGAGAATGATTGACAGCTGAAGGAGGCGTGGCCTGGTGAGCGCACCAATTGGAATGCACTGTCGCAGGTCATAGAGCAAGCCACAACCTTTACCCGGGAACTCCAGCTCCCATTAACTCTCACCCCCCCAAAGCCTCTGCCCCACTCAAGCTGCTTAAAAGGCAGAATGGCAGACTCAGTTGGACCGCACTGGGGGCTGGAGTAAGAAGCTGCCTGCCTGTTCGTGCCGAGAAGTCACCTGTCAGAATCAATCGCGCTGGAGTGTGACAAGCTGTGCCAAGACTGAGCCAAATGGCACTGAACAAGCGGCTGTGACTCTGCGAACATGAGGCAGAGGCGCGTGAGTGGACAAGCCGAAAGGTCCCAAATGCAGGAAGATAAGCTGCATAATGACAAACACTAACTGTCTCTTGCTGTCCTATAAGTACCACTATTTGTCTACCTTCGACACACAAAGGGAATCTTCTGGGCAAGGCTTTACAAACGCACCTCACACATTTTCCACTTGAAGCATCCATTACACACATCGTACCTGCACCTTTCTGCGTTCCCCAATTCCTCACTCGTTTCAGGATTGGAACACGTCCGTCGATGTGTTCCACGGTGAGTCAAAGGCCAAACCTACACCTTTCTCTGCCTCTGTCTCCTGTTCTTCCTCGCTAAGCTTCCTCGGAATGGTCCTGATGGAAACATGTTGTATGTATAACCAGTTAAGATAAGAATGTATAAGGGGAATAAGAGCAAAGGGTAATTTTTTTCCTCATGAGTCTTTACCTGCCTGCATTGTTTGATGATTGCTTGATTATTTCTTGTAAATGCATGCCGTTGATTGTGTCTGTAAATTGATTACATTGATTGTGTCTGTAAATAAATGTGATTGTTTGACCATAACCTGTTTCCTGCCTGCCTGCTCAGATCGTCCTTTCCTACATTGTCTCGATTTAGCGTGTAAAGCCTAGATTGACGGGAACTTCTGCCCCATTGATTGGCTCCATAATGAGCCAGTGTGTACCCAGGAGTCTGCTCGGCTGTACAAATAAATAAACGGGTGTGCACTGAGGGTATGAACCTTAATTGGTCTGGCTAAGCCAACAGACAGGTAAACGTTTCAATCACTGGTACAATTACCACAAATGAACCTTGTGTAGCTTTTCTTGGCTGCTTTATGCAGCTTTCTTTATCTGAAATGTAACAGAAGTAACCTCACAGAAGGTAACACCTTCCTCATCACAAAATCTGAAAAGAAACCCAACCACCTCACAAGTATCGACCAACAACATACAAAATACTGACGGGAATCATCACAGAAATGATGCACCACCACCTAACACAATAAGGAGGCCCAGAGGCAGAATAGAAAGGATGCAAGAAAGGATGCTATGGAACAATAGACCACCGACGACTAAACAAGGCCACACTCAAAAATTGCAATCCGAGAAGAACCAAATTATCCACAGCATGCTGGACTAGAAAAAAAAGCTTTTGATAGTGTCCCACATTCATGGGTGATAAAATGTATGCAATTGTACAAAATCAACTCTAAAATAATCAAACTGGTTGGGAAAGCAATAGAGCTTTGGAATACCACATTGAAATTACAGTGTTCTGAAGGAAAGATTGACATACCAGGGGTGAAGATAGGCTGCAGGGTCTTCCAAGGAGACAGCTTTTCACGACTCCTGTTTTGCCTGGCCCTCGACCCACTGAGCAACCTCATTAATGAGCAAAGACATGGACACGCTCGAACATCCAATAAGAGAACATCCAAAGAGACAAGGAAGGTGACATCTACTTTAGATGGATGATTTAAAACTCTTTGCACCAAATGCCGAAAAATTGTCAGAATAACTCAAATTAGTGAAACGGTACTCTGACAACATTCAAATGGAATTTGGCCGAGATAAGTGTGCCAAGTGCACATTCGTACAAGGCAGACCAACAAAAATGGACAACCTAAAACTTGAAAAAAAATACAATAATACAGGAGCTAGACAACAAAGCATCATACAAATAATTGGAGTCAATGAAGGCCACCAAATATGTCACAAACAAATATGCAAAACAATTACCAAAGAATACCTGCGTATAACTTGGCTGATCATGAAAACATACGTTTCTCCAAAGGACCAAAATTAAAGCCACAAACCAACTCACAATATCAGTGTTCCAATACAGCTGCAGAATAATAAACTGGCCCCAATTAGAAATCAATAAAACTATCTGGACATTAAAAAAACAAGAATAAACTCCTCAGCATCCACCAAATGTTCAACAAAAATCAATACATATCGAGAATGTACCAACGGAGACGAGAAGGAGGTAGCGGCTTGATAGAACTCGACCAAGTGCACAGAGTGACAAAGGTAGGATTGGCCGAGTACGTGAAAAGTGCAACAGAGTACCAAATCCAATTTGTAAGCAAACGCGAAGACAACAAACCAGAAAAGGTATCCCCAACCCACCTAGCAAAAAATTTCCGAAGACAGGTGTGCATGGAAGATGTTACACATGAAACAAAACAGCAACGAATACAGCCCCAATGATTGCAAACACGACAAGAGAAAAATATAAAACGAAACAGCAGATAGATATACACCGACAACTTAGAAAACGATAAAAGAGCAGGAATGTTGAAAAAAAAACAAAAAAGAAAGAGCTGGACAGATTGGGCAAAGACAAAGAAGGCTCTTTAGAATGGCTAAGAAGGGGTCAGCTCAACTGGGATGGAGAACCAATCAATATAAATGCCCAAGACCAAGGACAGGTTACCAATGGCATTAAAAAAGGTGGGATTGAGTCAATCAGCCAAGTTTAGGTTCTGCGAGGTAGAAACAAAGTACGAGCCATCGATTGGGATGTAAAAAAAAAACTCGTCAGAGCTGCTGCACACCCAAGGGCACAGCAAGATATGTAGAGTAATTCACTGGCACATCTGAAAAAGTCTCAAATCCCAGTTCCAGAAAACTCATGGAAACACGTATCAAAAGCCGGATATAGTGCTGAGATAGACAAAGAAAAGAGGCATTGCTAATTGAAGAGTTAGTCCCTAGCAATGTTGGCCGAAACAACACAGAAATCAAGAAAATGACCAAATACCAAGACCTCGAAAATGAAGTGAAAAGACCTTGGAAGCAGAAGAGCACCACGATTGTACCCGTGATTATTGGAGCAATGGGAATGATGAAGAACATTACAGAGATCTTAAAAACCATCCCTGGGAATATTACCATAAACGAACTGCAGTTGAAAACTGTCCGGGGCTCGGTGACGAGCCTCAAAAGAGCCCTCGGACCAAAACTTTGGCAACAAGAAAACTTCACAACTTGGTCCACGATTCATGACCGTTTACTGAACCGGAGGTGGATACTTCGAGACCCAGGAGGACTTCTGAAACTCACATATGGAGATGATCACACACACACACACACACACACACACACACACACACACACACACACACACACACACACACACACACACACACACACACACACACACAGACAGACTTCATTCAAACACAGCCGGTGACCTTGGGGAAAGGGATGTCATTTAGCAGAGCCCTCTGGGTGCCAGTGACACCATCTTTCGACGTGGCGTTTATTTCTACAGCCAGTGGAGATATTGAGGAGAAACCTTCCAAACATAGGATAACCAATCAGGGTTTTGTTCACGCTTTATTGAGTGTACCAGATATCTTGTTGCATGTTTTTAAGTTGATCTTGCCGAGTTAATAAATTGATAATATATCCACACACCTAATCCCTTTATCAGTCATGTATGTTTAAGGGAATTTTTGTAGTCTTTGTAACAAAAATTTGGACCAAACTTTCTGATCTACTCTTGCATACATACTGTCTGAATGTTTTATGAAGTACAAGCTACACTCGCTATTGAATACTCAATAAAATATATTGTACTCAAGGTGGTATCTTTGCATTCAAGGCAGCCAGCAATGTAGATTCACAGCTATACCTGTGTAAGAGTTACCAATCTATTAAACTTTCTTTATCAGAGCCAATGAAATATGAAGCACGCACAAATAAACCACCTATGTTATAGTCGGGTAAAAGCCATCCGAATGTGAGCATCATCTCTCGTTCAAACATCAGACAGTTAACAGAAGAAAGAGGTAAACGACCGAAAGACAAGTAATTAGTAACAGCTCAATAACTACACATCAAAGTGAATGGAGTCCAAAGGGGAATGTGACAATCATTTAAGGAAAAACAAGTTGGATAAATCCTCATATTCACAGAAATACTACATGAGGTCACCCCCTGCTTCCAAATTGTGAGTGGTTGTCAAAGCGTTTCAAATACCTGGCATTGTGGCCTAAGTTTTGTGCGAGCAGCACATTCAATGTGATAATGACTTGGAGGGATTCCAAGTTTCTTTCGCTCAATTATCCATTCACCCTTAGTGGGCATTTTCACTGGAAAGAGTGATATGCAAGAAATTGCTCTCAAACCAGCAGCTAACCGTTGTGCACTCAATTTATGTTTTGTACAATTCGCTGATTGGTCGCTACTGGTAATGAATGTGGAAAAATCAAAACTAAAGTGCTTTCTCAGTCCATTAGCTGTTCAATGGCCCTGTGGTGTATGTATTATGCCAGATTGAGCTTTCATGATATAATCATTGTCACTTTGAATTTGCGAGGAAAGAAGGAATTGTTTTGTAATATTCCTTCTAAAACTTAGTGGCATTGTGGTTAAAATGTGTGCTCTGAATCTGGAAGGGTGGGTGGTCAGCGGTCGGCCGAGTCATACCAAAGACTTTAAACATGCTGTCTTTCTTAATTGACACTCTGCATTTATAGGGTAAGGCATGAAAAAGGATTAAAATTATTTGTTTTCCAACCACAATTATTCAACTGGCAGGAAGTAATCTATATATTAAAGTAGTCGCAGTTTTCTGTCTGTCTGTCTGTCTGTCAGGCTAGGTCATTACGTCTGACATCATTACGGTATAGGAAGGCCGACTCCAACATCCGCCATTTATATTTCCACGCAGTTTCGGCCAAACACATCGTCGAACGTGTCATATTCATAATTGCCATGTCCTCTATTTGCGATTCCCGTTCAGTGTGAAATGCAAACAAAGCGATTGTTAAAATGATCATCGAATATCGAAAGAATGGGCGTCATGGGCCTTCCAACGACAGAGTATGTACAGGTCTGGCTTCATTCCTTAGGCTTCGCCTTCAGATCATTTCTGGTTTTGTTTTTTTCTGGAGTGATCGATGCAGTGAGTTACGGACTTCCTGCCCCGGTTTATTTTTCCTGGGAGAGTTTAATGCTTTCACCAGGGGAGTAACAAATTAGCCGAGGTTTCTTAACACGGTAATATCATCTGCGTAATAATAATCATCATCATAATAGTAATAATAATGATAATAACGAGCAGGGACCCAGGGAAATTCCATGTAATGTGAAATACGACTTCAATCCTCAACTCTCCCCAATCCCCTCCTCCCCCCTCCCTTCCACAAAACACCAAATCCTTAACATACACCTCCCAATGCCAAGTCCTCACCCTCCCCCTCTCAACCCAAAGTCATCAATCCTCTCCCCAATTTAAGCTCTCAAACTCCCTCACCACCCATCACAGTCGCCTGTCCAACTCACAATCCCACGAGATATGCAGAAAAGATATGTGACAATAAACGACTCAAAACCAATTATCTTCTTCCTGATGCATATTTTTTGAACTTTTAACAATCAAATATACAGGAGATGCAGCGATTCCATGCATATACGTCCAATTTCCATTGTTCCTTCACTACATTAAAGTCTTTTAATAATGTCGAAATGCTCTGCCAATGTTACACTCTGTCACTGCTTCTTGATACGAGGTGTTCTTGGCAAAGCACTCACGGGTCTCTTCACACTCATTATGTACGACGTGGGGTTTAACAGATAATCCTTACAGCTCTCACTCACACTCTCAATATGTCTCTCCAAAAGGACCATTTGGAAAACCCCCCCAATCTACTTTCCCAAAAATCCTCTGAAAGAAGTCCTTTCATTCAAGCTTCTGGGTTTATCTGCCATGATTTTCCTGGGAAAGCCACATTTCCAACCTGGCCTCCAAAGCCAGTTGCCGACTGGGAATCCTCCATCGAGCAAAGTCCTTCCTCGGCCCACCTGAGCTCCTGACCACATACAAATCTTGTCCGCAGCCTGATGGAGTACTGCTCTCCCCTCTGGACTAGTGCAAATAGATGGAGACGGACAACCAAGGGATGTGGGTAAGAATGAGAGGTCGGGAAGGACGCAGTAGGTGAGAAAGATGGATACAGAAGCAAACTCTCAAGAAGGAAAAACTGGAAATTTCTTGGTTCTGGGTTTGGAGCACATTTCTTTACAGAGTGGTGGTGGTGGTGTCGAAGCAATCTCTCGGCAAGGGCGACGCCGGGTGGTTTGTCATTGTTTTCTCTGTACTGTATTTGTGTGGATTTGTATATGTTTTGTACAGCTGTCCCCTCAAGAAGGGCCACATTTGAATAACTACATTCAATTAGTGAAAAAAACGTAAAAACATAAAGTGATGCCGTGCATAGAGGGAAACATTTGAGAAAGGTGGAAGTAAAATAGAATGTAAGACCAAGATTCATGAGAAAGGAGTTTAATTTAGTGCAGTATTAATACAAGAATAGAAATGGCACTCACCATGCTCACACCACCTGACTGCTCTGCACTGCACATACTAGACAACGGTGCCATTCCAACAGTCGTGCCTTGGAATTGAATTCCCCTGTATGTCAGGCAGTTGGGAATTGATGCACAAAATAACATCAGTTGGAGAGAAGGATGCACATCAGGACATTGAGAAATGTTTTACAATTGGAGATAATCCACTTGTGTCTTGGTGCCGGGAAGTCGTGGTGGTGTCTTTCAGTGTTGTGCATATACTCAATGCAAAAACAAATGTATGAACGTCACATTGTGCAGGGTTGTCATTTACAACTTCCACCAAAAGGAACATTCCTTACAAAGTTATTCCGCATATCTTCCAGGAGCAAATAAGACGATATCGAAGATTATCTTTATATCTCAATGGTAAAGGGCTGGCCTTGTCTCCAAACACAATTAAATAATAAACTAGAAGGGTACTCGGTAGAGTGCATACCTCCGCCACGTAATGCCTGAACCACGAGAACATATCGGGCTCAATACAGTTTTTGAAATATCATGCTATACAGTACTATATCGTTTTTGGCCCTATCTCTCAATGGTGAAGAATCATTTAAAATTTTCTCGTCGTCGGATCCGGATTCGGATCTTCACCAACATCGAATCAACTTGGCGTGGTCACACACCCAACCTGTCCACCAAGTTTCATTCGAATCCGGCAACACCTTTTTGAGATATCGTGCTCTCTATCGGTTTAACTCTATCTCTCAATATGGTGAAGAATCACTTCAAAAAATTATCACATCTGGATTCAGATCTTCACCAAAAATTAATCAATTCTTCCTTGTCACACACCCAACGTGTCCATAAAATTTCATCTGGATCCGTCTACAACTTTTTGAGACATCCTGTACACAAACAGATAAACAGACAGAAAGGCATGAAAACATAACCTCCTTCACCTTCGGTGGCGGAGGTCATTAATTAAAAGCCCATAATGTTTGCAAAGCTAAGGGACGTTAATGGTATCATGACTAACTGGATGAGGAACTGTTTCTAGGCTAGAAGCAACAACGGACGGGTAGTCACTCTGACACAGGATACCTGACTGCAGGTGCAGGGATGTTTAATTTGTTCAGGGTGCCGACGATAACTCGCCCACTCTTTGCTAAATCACCGTGTGATCCTAAACGTCCCTCAATGGCCGGTCCCGGAGATGGATCCCTCCGGCTTAATGTCCGTCCACTGGAAACCGCCACGTATTGATGAATCGCCCTTGATGCGAAACACCAGGGTCACGATTCAAACCCAAGCTAGACAACTCAGACGTGAGTGTGCATACCTCTCGGCCATCCTGCCAGCCCCCTCTCACATATACCCTGGGATACAATGAAGTGTTCAAAAATGCTGCAAAAAAAGGAAGAGCATTTCAAATTGAAATCGACGATGTATGGTCACGTTGCAGCACACGTTTACATGTGGCAAAATGACGTCTTGGTTGGTCACAATTGAAACCGTGACCAGGCCTTCCTCGATCATTGTGTTCACGTAACACATACGTGGGCACAGTCGACGAGTTCCAGCAAAGAGAGACCATACTTACATCATGGAAAATAAAAAATATGGTGTTTCTGGTACTGGTATCTAATTCTGAGATAATTTTGAATGCTTGATCCTCATAAATTCACCAATCATACACATTAAGGTATCCCTCTGGGTTTGAAAGCATATTTACAAGGATATCACTTTATTCCTTCAAATTATCCCCACTAGAATTTCCTTCAAAACGACCGCCCGGATCTCGGGAATTCGACTTCTTACGTGACGAGCTGGGAGTTGTCGTGTTTTTGCCGAGCCAGCAGTTGCTTCTTGCGCCACCTCAGGAAGTTAAAAAGCGTTGTGCTGGCATCCAGTCCGACTTCCACTTTGTCTCCGTTCGTCCAGACTTCAACACCAACCAATGCGATGCGAATGTTGAGAGCCTTATAGAACTGGCAAGGTTGTGGAAATTGTGCATTCGTCGTCAAAATTTGTATGTTGGTAAAGTTGATGGTAACAACAATGTGACTACAGTTAATAAACATTCAACAGTCAAGATCTGCAACTTTATTAAATTAAAATATGAAACTTCACAAAATGCCGAGGAATAGCATCAACAGGTAGACGAGAGTTACAATTCATCTTCGAGTTGCATCGAGGACAAAGATTGCAGGTAATGTAATGTGTTTCTTCAACAAATTACTTTGTTACAAATGTTAACTGAAAGGTCAATACCGCAACAACTACGACTACAACAACAACAACTTCGACTTTAACAGGCTCAAAATATTGCCACCTTCTTGAAAGTTCAGCCAGGAAATGTTTTCGGCCAAGTCTTTCACGAACAGGCTGGCCACACCCGACGTTTGACCGAAGGTGATTTTGGTAGGAATTTGCAATTCGTCCAGGGTGCCAAAGATAGCTCGCTTACTCTTCATGAAGGCACCATGGGACCGTTAACATCCTCAAACGACGAATGCTGGCAGACGGGTGCTCTGGTTTAACGTCCCTCCGGTCGGTGGACAGCGCACGGATTGATACCTCACACTGAATGCGAAACACCAGGATGACAGCTTATCGCTGGGTTGGGATTCAAACCAAGGATAGATAGCTCAGAAGCGAGGACACATACCTTTCGGCTATCCTGCCATGTTTTGATTTATAAAATGAGGATACATACCGACAGTAACAAATAATTATATAAATTAACAAAGGAATAATAATAAAAAAAATAAAGTAGCACAAAATTATATAGCATCTTTCTGAAAGGATAAATAATTAATGGGAAATGAACAATCAGTGAATCATTTTGTGTTAAAAACACATTTTGATGAAACATCGCTCTGTGTTCCTTCAACAATGAGGTCAACGCATCAGCTCAAACCGATGACTTACGATTCCAATCCCTTCTTATAACTGCACTTGCACATTGTCTACTTGTGTATCGCAATTTATACTAAAGTGCAATGATGTCCACTGATGTCTTTGTCTTGCAAGTGATTTATGTACAACCGACACGATATGAGTAGTACAGCGGATAAGCTCTCATATTTAAGCAAATTGTGCATTTTATGAGAAAAGCATGAAATTTCTAGCATAGTTAGGTAATACCACAATGTTTATTTTCGGATGTGGAGGGAAGTCAGATTTGACCTCTGAGGGGACAGTGAGAGGTCAAATCCAAGATGGTCGCTAGTCACCCGGGTCTAATGTTCAAACGTCCTTAATTTTGGAACCAGACTGCGCAGAAAAACATTTTACGGTGTCATTTCCAACTAAATTGGGGATGCCCATTCATTTGGTGATACCTTTGAGATTGTCAGAATTCAACGCAATGAATTTCGGTCAAGGTCAAGGTAAAAATTTATCAAAAAATAAGCAATCAGTTGAAATTTGCAAATGAATACTGAGTGGTGTCATTGTGGCGAATTTAGCTATTTAGGCCCTCAAAGGGTGTGCTTGAGGTGGATGTGGCGCAGTTATGTATTGTGTATATCCATGCTTAGACTAGCTGGGTATAGATGCATTATCTGTAGAGTTCTATGTTTTGTTGACCCTTACCAATAAAGAAATCCTGGATATTGACATGTATCTAAGAAGATAGCCTAGATGTAAAATGTGGTATGGTAGTTGGTGCTTTCATTGTGTTTTTGTCTTTCAGAATCTTCTCTCCTGCCGTGGTGATTTCGGCACAACCATGCCGAAGCATCACTTCCTGATGGACCCTCCCCAACCCTCTAAATCCAAGCAATCCAAGCCACCCCCAGCACTAACTGGGACATTTGTGTCCTCTGCCAAGTAGTAACACATGAATCTTTGCAGTGTCCTCTCAGATCAACGAAACAGGCCGTTGATAGTGGCTATGCATCCTGCAGAAGACCTTCTCCGGTTCACACCCTTCAGCACATGCCAATGGACCTCCACCTGGAGCGATTGATGATGGAATGGCATAGAATCCACTCTGAAGGCACACGGGCTGAGTGGCACAAGAAATGCCGGCTAAAATTCAACAAAAAGGCGTTTGACGAGCAAGTCGGGGGAGAATTGACTACAGGACAACGAAGTACCTCTTCTGTGCACACTCGATCTGCTCACAGCCATCCACAGTCCACAGAGCCTACTTGTTTCTTCTGCAATGAGCCTGCTGGTTCTGTAGATTTACATAATGCATCAACCGACAACATCGACACAAATGTGCGGAAGTGTGCCCTTTAACTTGAGGACACTGTTCTTTTGGCCAAGCTTGCAGCAGGGGACATGATGGCCATTGAGGCCAAGACCATCACCACTGTCTGCGTTCACTGTACAACAGAGCCAGGAGCTGCACCCAAAGGCAATGGTGGAGATGATTCTTGCCTGCATGGCATACTTTGCTGAGCTAGTGGCATACTTGGAAGACATGAACATTGATGAAGGCAGTGCTCCTGTGTTCAAACTGACAGACATCGCTCAGCTGTACAAGGTCAGACTGGAGCAGCTTGGTCTGACTGTAGCAAAACGGACTCACACCACCAGACTGAAAAACTGACTGCTTACTGCGCTTCCTGATCTGAGGGCACATTCACAGGGAAGACACACAATACTGAGTTTTGAGAAGGACATTGGACCAGTTCCTGATGCGCCCTGTATCTCTGGCACAGTGGATGGATGCAACTTAATGCGAGCAGCATCAGGTGTAGGTAGGCGCAACAGAGATCTGTTAGTACTCTCAAAGTTTTCTTCCTTTGATGGTCGTTCCAGGCAAATTGCCAGCAGGAGGCTGTGCCACCAGCCTCTTGGCTCTAGTCAACATGATACTCGATGGCAACATCGAGCATCAGACTCAGCTGGTACACACAACACACCACAAACCTGCCTAGCAATCTCCCAATTAATGGTGTTCAAAGCGTAAAGCATGCACGGAACGTGGATTCACCAAGTCAGAACGTCATAGCCGCAGCCATGAGAAATCCACTCCCACTCTATCTGTCCCTCAAGATCCATGCAGTTACACGAAGTAGAATGCTAGTTGACACACTGTTCAATCTGGGATTTGTGGTTTTCCCTATGACACGGACTGTTGCAACAATCAGACATTGCCAATGGTGTCTGCAGCGCTTTAGGTGGAAGATGTAGTGTGTCCACCAAACTTGCATCACGGACTGTTCAAACAGGGGCTGTGGACAACATCGACCACAATCCAGTTCTGAAACATACAAGGCAAGATTCCTTCCAACCGAGCACTGGATCTGTCGCATTATGCACTCGCTTCGTCACCACATGAGAACTGATCGTGGTGTACTAGTGATTAGTCAGTGTGGCTCTTCCACCAAGTCAGTGACACCTCTGCCATCAGCCCACACAATTGTGCCACCCACTGCCCTCAAGCCAAAGGACTTTAGTGCGCCGGCTGTACAAGGTCGCGCGAGACCTTCCAACCTACTGGC
>CM068953.1:10652834-10670427 GCA_035128595.1 Eptatretus atami | reverse complement strand
TGTGGCAGATGCGTGCAAAAGGGGTGTAAGAAGTACCATACGTACCGTTGATACTGATGTTGTAGTACTGCTGTAGCTTCATTCAGCAAGAACAGCCCCTAATGAGCTGTGGGTGCCTTGTGTCGGGTCAAGCTTTCGTACATAGTTGTTCACGAAATGTTGCCACAATGAATCCAACACAGTGTCTGGACTTCCCGTCCCTTCACACTTACCGGTTTTGTGACACTGTATCTGCATTCGCTGGCAGAGAAGAAAGACTGCCTGGAACTTGGAAGTCTTTCCCAGAGTGATGATGCTTTCACATGAACTCCTATAGCATGCCCAAGTAGTCAGTGAAGTATCAATTTACTGCTAGACGATTTGTGTGCTAATGTGACACCGAACCAGTGAGACACGGAAGTGAATCATCCAGGAAAACAGCTCTTCACACAGAAAAGTCTAGAACTCTAGAGAACAATCCTCGCAACCAGGCGCACTCAAACAGCACATCAGCGCACTTGCTACCAGGCAACTGTTGGAACCAGGCATTGTCCCTGGATCAGAGATGCCAGAGCCATCTCCACTGGGCTGACAAAGGAAAACAACTGGGTGGCACCGCTGTTGGACCACTCTCCCCTAAGCATCGAAAATCTGCATGAATTGATCCGCTGTCGCTGTGAGAAAGATGCACTGACGGTTGCAAGTTTGCCAAAAAGCTGCGCCAAGTGCACCTGCACTGTGCTTCTGTTCTGGAGGCGTTAGATTTGATCACTACCATGTACCATCATCATTCATTGCCTATTAATAAAGTTTAATAGACTCGCACATGCGACTATTCTGTTAATTTTTTTGTATTATTATTTCCCATAGTTCAAAATGGAAGCGAAGTTTCGCTATATTGCATAGGTCCACCATTGTCAACTTTACCAAAAAAGAATGTCCAAAAGAATCTCACTGTCCTCAAGGTCAAATCTGACTTCCCTCCACATCTGAAAATAAACACTTATGTAAAAATCACTAACTATGCTCAGAAAAATTCATGCTTTTCTCATAAAACGCACAATTATTGGCTTATCGCTGTACTACATTGCAATGTCCGAATGAACCAAATCAACACTTTTTTTAAGAGTCGGAACTGCTGATACTTTCAAATCTGGAGCTTACATTTTGTAAATTATGGTTAGTAGTTAAGATATTCTCTGTTATTCATTATGCCAAATGAAATAAACACGAACGCGAGTCTCCAGTGTTTATAAGCATTGCGTGCACCCGCGATTCTACTATAATGAACAGCATCGATAATGAGTGAGAAATGAAAAAAAAACTATCGTTCAGAATCGGTTGCAGCCTGGTCCAAGTCAAAGCTATGGTTGGCAGCCAAAAACATGGCGGCTTCAGACCCCAGCGAGTTATCCAGGAAATCCTTAAGACCACAGACATGAGGTGGCCAAGGATCTTGGAGGATATAATTAAATAAGAGCCATTAATATCTTCAAAGGGGTTTTAATTAATTCAAACACCCAATTTTCACTCTTACACTTCCTTTGAGTTTCTTACTATCATGCAAATTTCGGCTGCTAGTCGGTTGTTTTTTATAATTTTGATTATAGAGGAGACACACTGCAACAATGACACACAACACACACACACACACACAACACACACACACACACACACACACTTTTGTTAGTGTATAAATATATATATTATATATATATGATATAGTATAATATGTATGTGTGTATGAAATCAAACTCCCATGATACAGCAGGGCACAGATCGAGTCCCATCACAGAAATTGCTGCATGCCAGCAGTCAGCAACAAGTGTCAACCGGCCATGCGAGCACATTTTCTCTGCCCTGCTGATCACGTCAGAGTTTGCAAGCCAGGAACAATTAAATTCAATAAAGAAGCATGCTGACTATGATAGACGATGATTGTTCATGGCATAAATTACACCAAATCATCACCTCCAAACTAGGAGGCATCCATATGGTCCTCAAGTCTTTGGCCGATTGAAATAAAGCCTTGTCACAAATAGAGAAAGCAGAGATTCATCTAGACTTTGCCCCTTATTGTGGGTCATCAGGCCAACATATTGCCTCTGTCGTTTATTTGGACCATTTTTAGACTCGACACTGAAATATAAATCCTCTTCAATTCATGTCAATCAGATGAAAATTGAGGATTTTAGAAAGACCACCGTTAGTTGTTACTGGGCCTATGTTGACCTTTTGGTCCATGTTCATCTCAAAATAATTTTGGTTGAATTCAGTGACCTCAACTATAAATTCTCTTCAAATTCAGTCAGATTGGTATGAAAATTGAGGATTTTAGAAACACCACCTTCGTTGACCTTGGGCCGATGTTGACCTTTTGGTCCATGCTTGACCTAAAAAATAATTGGCTAGTTTGAATTCAGTGACCTGAAATATGAAATCCTTCAAATTCAAGTCAATCAGATTAAAATTGAGATGTTTATGAAAATCCCACCTAACTTGTTGACCTTGGCCGTGTTGACCTTGACCTTTTGACCTCAAAAGCAATAGGCTTCTTCCTTATGACAAACTCGACCATGTGATGAAGTTTCGGAAGATCAGTTTAAAATTGTAACCTGTCGGTGATAAACAGAGACAGGACAGGCAGACAGAATAAACAAAATCAACTAACCAATGATACTTGAATAATCTCGATTTTGCAAATAAACAAACAGGGAGACGACTCGTGCAGAAGCACAAACTTGCAAGACCCATAAAACAAATTTACCTCAAAAATAATTTGGTGTTGAATTCAATGACCAAATATGCAACTCCACTTCAAATTCAAATCAATCGAATGAAAATTGAGGATTTTAGAAATACACCTCGGACAAAAAGGTCAACATCTACCAAGCGTCAACAATTATGTAGCTCAAATATAATTGGTTGTTAATTCAATGACCTGAAATATAAATCCTCTTCAAATTTCAAGTCAATCGGTATGAAAATGAGATTTTAGAAATCTCACCTAAGTTGTTGACCAGAAAGCCTGGTTGGCTTAGCTCGTTAGGTGGCTGACTTGGAGTCCTAGGTCCTTGAGTTCCAAGCCCCGTTGGCTGCTGAATAAATACCAGTCGGGTTAACTAGCCTGTCATCCTCTGAGGTCTGCAAAATGATCTAGTGTACTGGTAATAGGGACACTCATCAGTGGGCATAGCTGCCTCCCTAACCAATGATGCAACCACCACCATAAGGTACACTCAAAAGAGAGAGAGAGGAGAGAGAGAGAGACGAGAGAGAAGAGAGAGAGAGAGAGGAAGAGAAGAGAAGCTTATTGACCTGTCATCTTGACCTTTTGGCCTCAAAAACATCGGCTTCTTCCTTATACAATCTACCATGTGATGAAGTTTCGTAAAGATCGCGTTTTAATTGTGATCTTTGCGATAACCGACAGAAACACAACAGACCACACAGAATAACAAAATCGACTGACCAATATACTTGGAAAAATCTTCGATTTTGCAAGTTAACAAAAACAGACAGAGAGGGTGAAAAACATGACCTCCTTCACCTTCGGTGCACAGAGTTAATGAGTGTACATGGAAGTTGATGAATGATTTCGGGCAATTCACCTACAATAGATGGTGTGACTTTCGGTCCAACTCAGATTTAGGTATGATTATGATTGTTTTTTGGCATGTACGAAGCGTTTACCAGCCTTCTTCCGCGGCGAGTGTTGAGTCGACGGGTTGATCCTAGCCGTTGTTTCTCCACAATTAGAATCCTTGCCCGAGCATTCAAGCCGTGCAGAAGTACTGGCAATGTGTTGCCAGCTGCCACTGGATATCCACCACTTGCTCCCATGGCTCGTCTGTAACATAATCAGGAGCTAAGTTGGGTAGGTCCATCTTGCCAAAGGGGGCCCATGCGGTTAACGAAGCAAAGCCATTCCTTTAAGAGGAATTGCTGCCTTACCCGCATTAAAACCTTTCACCTTTATTTCAAACCTGAACCACAAGGCAAGGCGGAGATAGATTCAGTTTCTTCTCTGAAGAGCTGCCCCCACCAAGGCTTAATGAGCCCCATCTGGTCAAAGCAACTGTTTACGGCCAGTATGTCAACTTTTAAAACCTACCACCCAATTAGTGAAACATCCCCACCACGAGGTCGAGACTGTCAGAGGCTGTTTGAGTACGCTGAGCCATTGAGTATTTTTTACGCCACCTTGGAGCTTATTGTCATGTCACTCCATTGCATAACAGTCCATGAGTGTCAACTATACCGTATGTGTGTGTGTGTTGTGTGTGTGTGTATATTGTTCATAAACGTACATGTATATTGTTACCAATAATGGAGTTCGAGGTTCACCACAAGGGAAGCACTGGAGTTTCTCCTGAATCCCAGTTCTGAGCACCAAGCATGAAAACTCCGTTTGTCAGCAGGTGCTAAAGCAACCGTGAGCGCCAGTTGTACTGCCAATCCTGTAGGGTTTTGACACATTGTGTGACCTTACCTGTGGATGGCCCACTAAGTGGTGCCTTGTGCTCTCAGACGCCACACCCGATGTACTGCCGAGCGATACAGTGATTGTGCGCTGTAACCAGAACAAATTGGTGGTTTAAAACTTTCTGGCTAATACTACGTGCAGACTATGCTTAGTCATTGCGGAAAAAGACATCCAAACTGTACATTTATAACAAGCCGGTATATTACAAGTGGGTGAGCAAAAGAACATGCAGAATATTACAAAGAAAAGGACACAGGGCAGACAGAGCTATACTTCCACAATCTAACATGACAGTGCCCATCAGAATCATTCCCAAGGAAGGTTAGAGAGCAAGAGAGAGAGAGAAGAGATGAGAGAGAGAGAGAGAGAGAGAGAGAGAGAGAAGCGAGAGAATCTCTCTCTTTTGTGGTGAGTACTGGCTGTAGCTTCATTCAGCAAGACAGCTCCTAATGAGCTGTGGGTTGCCTTTGGTGTTGGGTCAGGTTTCGTTACATAGCTGTTCACGAAATGGTTGCCACAATGAATCCAACACAGTGTCTGACTCTTCCAGTCCTTCAACGGAGGTCCAAGCTTTCACCGGGTGTGACACTGTATCTGCATTCGCTGGCAGAGGAAAGAAGACTGCCTGGGAAAACTTGGAAGTCTTTCCAGAGATGAATGATGCTTTCAATGAACTCCTATGCATGCCAAGTGAGGTCAGTGAAGGATCAATGTTACTGCTAGAGCGATTTGTGGTGCTAATGTACGACCGAACCAGTGAGAGCACGGAAGTGAATCATGCCAGGAAACAGCTCTTCACACAAAAGTCTAGAATCTCGAGAACATTCCTCCAACCCAGGCGGCACTCAAACAGCACATCAGCGCACTTGCTACCAGGCCAACTGTTGGAACCAGGCATTGTCCTGGATCCAGAGATGCCAGAGCCATCTGACTGGGGCTGAACAAAGGAAACAACTGGTGGCAGCCGCTTTGGACCACTCTCCCGAAGCATCAAAATCGTGCCATGAATTGATCGCCTGTCGCTGTGAGAAAGGATGCACTGGAGGTGCAAGTGTGGCCAAAGCTGTGCTCAAGTGCATTGCACTGTGCTTCTGTTCTGGAGGCTGTTAGATTTTGATCACTACCATTAGCATCATATCATTGCCTATTAATAAAGTATTAAATAGACTAGCAGCATGGACTATTCTGTTAATTATTTTGTATTATTATCCCTATAGTGTCAAAATGGAAGCGAAGTTTCGCTATATTGCATAGGTCCAATCCATTGTCTTACCAAAAAGAATGTCCAAAAGTTTTTAACGTAATTTAACCTTGACTTGATCGAAATGCATTTCCTTGGCTCCTGGCGATCTCAAAAGTATCACCAAACGAATGGCCATTCCAAACTTAGTTGGAAATGACACCTTAAATGTTTTTGTTACACTGTTTAGTTCCAAAATGAAACGCGTTTGAACATTAGACCCGGTGGACTGGTGGCCATCTTGGATTTGACCTCTCACGTCTCAGAGGTCAAATCTGACTTCCCTCCACATCTGAAAATAAACCTTATGGTATTCACTAACTATGTCAGAAAGTTCATGCTTTTCTCATAAAACGCACAATTATTGTGCTTATCCGCTGTACTAGAGCCCGAGATCAATGCACAAAAGTAAATAAATAAAGGACTGGAAACAACTGACATTTTCAATCCCACATTCCTCCTTCGTTTCCAAGAAATCATTGATGAAACGATTCCAAAATTCAAAAGACGACGACGTCTTTCTGTTACTCAAATTACTTAATCTTACTTAGTTTACTTACTTAGTTTCTGTTACTTAATCTGTTACTCAAACGGTCGAGGGGAATTTGCTGAGGAGCTTTTCTGACCGCACGTTGCACTCCGGGTGACTTTCTGCTGTGACATCTTCAACTGCTGAGTTGAACGGGCAACTCTTTTGTAAAGGATAGTGTTGTAATACGTCAGCGGACAGGTACGACACTGTCTAACATACTTCGATCAACGTTCTGACAAATCCACCGAGCCTTCTGAGTTAACCCTATTTGGCATTCCGACTGGAACCAATGCCTTGTGATGCTGAGATCCAAAGGTTCTGTTCCCATACACTGTGTCGAAATGCGCATGACCTACTTCCTGCTATTCTAATTCGTTTAATTTAAAAGTACACTGATGCATAGGATATACAAGTTGGTTTGTCAGTAAGTTATGAAAAGAAAGGTAAAGCAGCCTGTTCAGATATATTGAGAGGTTTGGAGTTTCACTTGCAATAGCCCTTGAGCTTTGTTATCTTGTATTGAACTTGTCATACTAATCTTGCCTTGGCCTGCATGCGATTTAAAATTAAACATTTGCTTTTGAAGTTTCCCCGAGTCAGACTTCATGTGCTGCTTAATGGCACTAAACTTCATACTGTGCATACGAGGAGTATTCAAAAGGTTATACAAACGAGCTAGCAACAAAAATGTCGACGCGTCTCGGATGATTACGAGGATCGCGTTCGTCGAGAACCTATTTGAATGCACAACGTGCATCAAGACATGGATAAATGAAGGAGATTCATGCCAATGAACACGTTGCCCAGATTGAAGAAACACAGACAATTGTGTTACATCCAAAGGTTATGCCTTTCCTCAAATAATAAAGCTTTAACACAGTCGTTCTCACCCACAAATGCTCCGATTTATCGAACTAACAAACCACTGGGAAGCACCTCTCACCCACCATCTTGAGGCAGCGAACTGTAGTGCTACGGGCAGATTTGGTTTAATGAGAGTAAAAGTGACTGAAGTACAGTGGAGGTGTCATGGTGACGCCACTGAAGTAGTCAAAGGCAGGCTCAGCTGAAGGCGGAAGTATGGAAGACTCGGTGATTAAGCTGGTGGAAAATGAGCAAACCTCAAGGGAATTACCAAGTTGTTATCAGATTGACACCAATAACCCAGTGAGGCCATCAATAACCCGCAGGGAGCAGGTAATCTTCCTTACAGGCTTAACACTGCTGAAGACTTTTAATGCCGCCTTGGCAATTTAGGACGGGCAAAAAAAACCAATGTGACTCATGTAACGGCAGCAGCATCGACTTGGATCTAATTTCACTGATTTAAAGAAAGACCTTATTATGGTCCTTATTATGTCAGACAACTATGTGCCTCGTTTAAATTAGACAACATATTTATTTGTGTATTC
Source organism: Eptatretus atami (assembly GCA_035128595.1). Lineage (NCBI taxonomy): Eukaryota > Metazoa > Chordata > Myxini > Myxiniformes > Myxinidae > Eptatretus > Eptatretus atami. The sequence continues at coordinate 10,662,778 of CM068953.1, read as the reverse complement.
TAATCATAGCTGCACGAAAGCTCATATCCTTAGGTATCGTTCGAAGCAATACGGTGTTGATGCGGCGTTTCCGCTGAAAGAACACAACAACATAACAAAAAGGCTTTTAAACACCTACAGTACCATACTCAACAACATTCTATTCAAACACAATGTAAACAACTTGGTTTAAAATAAATTAGAAACAAACTTTTTTGTATCCCATTTGGTTAATATAGTCATCCTTCGTCCCACATCAAGTAATCAATCAATCCGCAGTTAAAAGCTTTTGGGAAAGTTGCATTCACAGAGGGTGGCGGCTCAATGGACAAAGGAGAACGGGCCCATAAAGTGAAGGTCCTGCAATTAATTCGTTCTTCAGACATAAAATGAACCATTCAGTCGATCCTCCAGAGATATTTTCGATTTGATTTGCTCGGAAGACTTTATTATTATTATTTTTTACAAATCCGTGCTCAGCATTTCTCGCCAAGTTTGACGTGATGAGCATGAGCTAATCTGGCAAGGAAGACAGGAGAGGATGGAAAAGGATGGGAGGGAGGGGCAGAGGAGGGGGTTGTTTTCTTCAAATTCTAAAATCACCCCTTCCAGGAGATTTCTCAAAAACAAACAAACGTTGAATGTTCGCCACTTATCTTCCTCATGCCGTAGTAGGTGCACACAGCCATTGAGGGAGTTTCCTTGGCTAGGGGTTACAATCTTGAAAGGGTCACCACTCAGACCAAACATACTCGACTGAGTCCTGGAATATGGAATTTGGCCAAGGTGTCGGCAAGACCTGGCCTAACTTGCACGAAAGAATGGTTCCAATTAGGGGGTGCTCATTGTTCCGCCTAAACAAACAGGGCTGTGAAAATGGGATGAGAAAGGCTCATCAGTGGTACTTCAAATGAGCATCACAACTGTTCACAAAGGCCATTTGTGAAATCGTCAATGAAAAATAAAATAAATAAACATGACAAAAGGACAGAATAAATATTAAATTAAATTTAAACCCCAAACTCGCTTAATAATACCTCCTTAGCTGAAATTGGCAACTGGACTTGAATCTTGCCTTTTTGGGACCACGGTTCATGCAGAAACCGGTTTGAAGCGAATCCTTTTGGTTCTCAGGAGCGATGGACGTGCAACAACTGTACGTCAAGCAAATCCTCAGATTAGTGCTCTTCAAAAGCTCAAAAATGATTCTCTTTTCTGCCGTGAAGTATCAGCACCAAAGCTGCCTTGCCGTTCAGTTTTGCTTTCGAGTCATTTCGAGTCAATATACAAAGCGACGGCCAAGTGCGACAATAAAGCATGGTTAAAATTCCAAGTTATTCGTCTTGTGAAACATTTCACATTATTAAGGCTTGATGTGGTTGTTGTGGAAAGAAGAAAGCAATTTTGGAATTCGTTCGTCGAAATTGTATCGTACTCCCATTATAGTTGGTGTACAGCGAACGATTCAATAAAACCCACCTTGTCGATGTAATTAGCAACTTCTATCATCCGTCGCTTTGTCTGTGGCAGGTTTCCATTCTGGTTGATAAACTGAGGAAGACACAAAGCAGTCATGCAATTAAATATAACGAAGAACGATACAAACTGTGAGGATTAAGCCAAAAGGAAATCTGAATTTTAGTGAATGAGTAATAATAAAATGAGGCCGAGCTGCAGGCATTGACATGTTAGCCAACTACCCCATGTAGAAAGATAATCGCTCGTTATATGATCAATGAAGTACCGTAGTCTACATCGAAGTTTGTTTGAATGTGATTAAAAATTATTGAGTCATAAGACAAGTGGCACTGATATTTGGCCACCTCTTAAATACGGACAATAGGTTATCACAATTTTGGCCTTGAAATGCACCACCATGTTAAAAAAACTGATATATTTCACTGAGCGATCAAAAGAGAACTCCACAACATTGATGAACAAAAAGAAAGTTTTGAAAACAATGGAGAACATAAAATATGAAAAACGTATGTGCGACTGGCTACAGCCGTTGCTGGAGGGTTCAGATCAGGACCACCTGAATTAAGGATTGATGTCTTGCAAAAACAGCCACAAGACCAACCCTTTATGTGGCGTAACAACTGAGACCTCCGGAAAAATATCTGTATTTCCATCTACCATTTATCTGAGTATCTAGAAATATGTTATATCCTCTGTAAGATGTTTGATTGCTCAAATAAATCAGCAGGAAGGTGCGGTGAGCAGAATGCTTGCGATGCTCCAGGATGCCAGTTGTATAGTTCAAGTTGGGAATCAAACCAATAATAGACAGATAGCTTTGATCGTCTTATTATTATGAGTCAAACTTCTTCTTTCTTCAGTATGTAGCAGACTGACAGGATGGCCTCGAGGTATGCACACTCACCTCTAAGTCGTCTACCCTGGGTTTGAATCCAGGAGGAGATCGAGAGAGAGAGAGAGAGAGAGAGAGACGAAGAAGAGAGGAGAGAGAGAGAGAGAGGATCGAGAGGGATCGAGAGGGATCGAGAGGGATCGAGAAGGTACGAAGGGATCGAGAGGATCGAGAGGATCGAGAGGGATCGAGAGGGATCGAGAGGGATCGAAGGATCGAGAGGGATCGAGAGGGATCGAGAGAGATCGAGAGAGATCGAGAGAGATAGAGAGAGATCGAGAGAGAGATCGAGAGAGAGAGATCGAGAGAGAGATCGAGAGAGAGAGAGATCGAGAGAGAGATCGAGAGAGAGATCGAGAGAGAGATCGAGAGAGAGATCGAGAGAGAGATCGAGAGAGAGATCGAGAGAGAGATCGAGAGAGAGATCGAGAGAGAGATCGAGAGAGAGATCGAGAGAGAGATCGAGAGATAGAGAGATGAGATCGAGATCGAGAGATCGAGAGAGAGAGAGAGATCGAGAGAGAGGAGAGAAAGAGATCGGGAGAGAGAGAGAGAGAAAAGCCTGACTGGAGTTTTCCCCAAACACACCTGAACAAGCTAAAATCCTTGTGGGAGAATGTTCTGTGGACAGATGAGACCAAATTAGAGTTTTTTGTTTTTTTTAGTAAAGCACATCATCTTGATGTTTGCAGAAAACAAAATGCAGCCGTCAAAGAAAAGAAAACCTTCCAGACAGTCAAACATGGAGGAGGTTCAGTGATGTTTTGGGGTTACTGTGCTGCCTTTGGCACTGGGTGCCTTGAATGTGTGCATGGATGGCATCATGAAATCAGCAGATTACCAAGAAATTTTGGAGCACAATGTTCAACCCAGTGTCAGAAAGCTGGGTCACCGTCGAAGGTCATGGGTCTTCTAGCAGGATAATGACCCCAAACACACTTCAAAAAGCACCCAGGAATGGTTCAAGACAAAACGCTGGACTGGTTCTGAAGTGGCAGCAATAAGTCCAGAACTAAATCCCATTGAACACCTGTGGGGAGATCTGAAAACAGCAGTTGGAGAAGGAACCCTTCAAATCTGGGAGAACTGGAGCAGTTTGTACAAGAATAGTGGACAAACTGTCAGTAGAGAGGTGTAGGATGCTCATTCATGGCTACAGGAAGTGCTTGACTGCAGTTATTTGTCCAACGGCTTGTGATACAAAATATTAAGTCAAGGGTGTCAATAATTTTATCAATGCCATTTATTTTTATTTTCTGATTTAAAAGGACATATTAAGTTCTGAATAATAAAAAAAGGTTCTGTAATATTAACAGTGAAATAAAGAATTGTGGAGACAAAATACTTTTATCAATTTCAACTTATTTTTTTTCGAGAAAATTGTAAGTTATTTGAAAAACAAAAAGTGCAAGGGTGCCAGTATTTTTGGCCACGACTGTAGCAAGGTGCCAAATCACACACACCTCGAAATAAAACGTCTTCAAGGTATACAATGAATTAACTGTAGCACCGACATTAAAACTGCCTTCAGGGCACGCTCAACCTCTCAAGAAATATTAAGTGTCGGGAATAAGAGTGGAGGGTGTTATACAATTTCATTTCCTGCTGCACAACCATCGGTTTTTCACGCCTTCAAACAGAACTCCCTTTTGTCAAGGATGGAAATTTTTTTTTATGATCATCGTCACAACGACCAAATTATTGAGGTTATTCCAAATTATAATGTGCAAGTAAGCTTACTTAAATGACACAGAACATTGATTACATCATACACATTGCTTTTGCAAAGATGGTAAATAATCCAGTCATAATTATCACAGACACTCCTGTCACTCTCATCGAAAAACCACCGAGCAGTGCCCAGCTAACACCACATGGTGTAATACATATGTATGTATACGAGGTCCATCTAAAAAGTAACAGGACTGAGCCTGCTGTGTGCTCCACTCACACAACTTGAATGAACGGGTTGCGTCACAGTCTTTCTCAACATTCCAGCAATATATATCATTGGTGATGGTTGACTGTGCTGGTGGTGATGAATCGTGAATATTCGAATACGATCATGAGACCAAACGGCAGAGTCGTCAGTGGAAAAGTCCGGCATCATCAAGACCAAAGAAAGCAAGGATGTCGGAGTCGAAGGTTAAGGTGATGCTCATAGCATTTTTTGACATCCAGGGCATCGTCCACTTCGAGTTTCTACCATAGGGTCAAACAGTGAATCAATACATATGCAAGGAGATCCTCCGGTGCCTCATGAGATCAGTCCGGGACAAGAGGAGGGATCTGTGGGAGAACAACGTCTGGGTGCTCCACCATGACAACGCCCCTGCTCACAGTGCCCTGAGCATCCGACAGTTTCTGGCGGAGAGGAACGTACCAACTCTGGAGCAACCCCTGTATTCGCCAGACTTGGGCCCCTTGTGATTTTTTCCTATTCCCCAAGCTCAAGGGGGTGAGCAAGGGGACCCGATTCCCTGATATGGAGGGCATCAAAAGGGCCGTGATGACGGAGCTCCGGAGGATTCCAGAAGAAGCCTTTCGGGGGTGCATCGAAGCATGGAAGAAGAGGATGGACAAGTGTGTGAAACTGGAGGGAAACTATTTTGAAGGGGACAAGCTGTGATTTCAATATATTTTTTGGAATAAAATTTCTTTGGTCAGTCCCGTTACTTTTTAGACAGACCTTATATATATATATAACACACACACACACACCTAGATTAACATAGAAGCCTTCCAGGGACAGCAGTTTCCACTCTGAACACTGATAGTGCAAGTTTATGGGTAGTTTGAGAACCAATTAAAAAAGAACTATTGGATGCATGATATAGCCATTGGAAAGTTTGAAGTTCAGCAACAATCTTGTGTTCGGAAAACTTTTCCTGACAATCAAAAGGCTTTTCTTTTTTTTCTTCAAAATATAAAAATGAAAAAAAAAACAATTGGAAACGAAATACACCACTGCCTTTGGATACCCCACTTTTATGGAGAGTCTCCAAGGAGCCACCGCTCTCTCTTTAACCCTTGCAGGTCAAGACAGGAAATCCTTTTTGGGAGGTTTGTTCAACAAATCAGCCTATTGGGGTAATGGGTTGCTTCATTATTCCTCACTTGCTAAATTTGAGTGCATGAAATTAATTTAACTTGCAAATAACATGTCCTTAGTCATCTAGTTCACCTGGCTCCGTCAAGTCATGTGCGTCCTCTGGTCACATCCGTGATCAGATTTCTCCAAACATCCCTCTCCTCCACTGCTTCCCAAAACCGGCAGAGAAAGCTTGGTTGCGGCCTTTACCCCATCTATCCAGCCATAACCTTGAAGGACTTGTAATAGAGGCTACCACCAGGTGGCACGACACAATACACATTTACGAAGAGAGAATTGGGATCCTAATCCACAACCTGAACTTCAGGGACAATGATGGTTTTTTTTTACTGCCGAAGACCTTCCCGTGCCCACCGCGAGTACAACCACCGGTGTTCAACTCATTAAATCCAAGGTTCAGGAGTGCATCGAAGTAAAACAAACACACGAACATTGTGATATTTTAATGTCTCTGGTTTTCATGCGGATAATTGGCGTATTATATTATGACATGTAATACCTATGACACTGGGAAAGCACAATCCGAGTACAACCGGCAGCTTTCAACTCCTTGCGTTCAATGGTTTAGAATGCATAAAATCAAACACAAACAAACAAACCCACAAGCAAACAGACACTTCTCCAACGAGAACAGCACTCAGTAGAGCGCACACCTCCACCAGGCTGAACAGTTTACATTTTGTATCCCACAAATCGGCCGGATCTGGATCCAGACCTGAACCAAAATCGAATCGGCTTGTACTTGTCACCGAACCAACTCATCTACCGAGTTTTCTCATAACTTGTGCACAACTTTTTGAGATATCGTGCTGTATATTGTTTTTGGCCCCGTCTCTCAATGGTGAAGAATCACATTTAAAAAAATAAAGTTTCCGCAACCACATTCGTGTCTTCACCAAAATCGAATCAATTTGTCCTTTTCACACAGCGAACCTGCCCATCAATTTTTTTCCGAATTCGTCCATGTTTTGAGACACTCATCTCACAGACAAACAAGCAAGAAAGACATCGTGCAAAGCACAATGCTTGCGAAATCACGAAAACAAATTTGACCTTTAAAAAGAATTGCCTAGTTGAATTCATTGACCAAATATGCAAATCCTCTTCAAATTTCAAGATAATCGGATGAAAATTGACAATTTTAGAAATAAAACCAAGTTACTGACATTTTGGTCTATGCTGACCTTTTGGCCTCAACAGTCAACATCAATAGGATTCTTGCTTTTGACCAACTCCACCATTTTTTGAAGATTGGTTTGAAACTGTGACCTGTAGGTGATTGACTTCTAGACAACCAAACAAACAATCACAGACCAGACCAACCAATATACTTATGAATCTTCAATTTTGCAAGTACCAAACAGACGGGGGTGAATTTTTAACCTCCGTCCACCTTCAGCGGTGAAGGTAATATATGTAGTACGATTTATATTTATAAAAAAGTACATTATGTCGGTTTAGGTATTATAACCTGCAATGGAATAAACTTAATACTACTGCTTTTTTAACGTCCCCAATGAATCCCACCTTATTGGAGAGTTGACCGATCGAGGGGAAACTTTGGTCAAAGTCTTCCATCAATCGGCCGTTCAGGTCTGATGCTCAAACTCAAGGTGATCAGGGGAGGAATTCGAAAGTTGTTCAGGGGGCGATGACTCACCGACTCTTCGTAAAAGACACGTTGGGATCTTTATCATCCACTTATATCCAATGCTAGCAGAGGTGACAGCCAGCTTAACATTCATCCAAGGGACGGCACGCTTTGTGATGCACCACTGCCTGCGAAACACCAATCCTGACAGTTTATAGTCGGGTTGTGAATCAAACCCAGACCAGACAGCTCAAAGTGTGCTAACCTCTTGTTGGGTAAGTTTGCTAATCACAGCACCTGCCAGACTTTTAACAGGATAGAATAAATCTTCAAATTTACTTTAAAATAACATTAATTATTTGGTTCATAAATACATGGTCCCTCAGACTTTCCTCAATCCACAAAGGATAATACTCTCTTCATACGTCACATCACACGAGATATCTGGAGCAAACACTGAGAGCCGGAGAACTGACCAGGTACGATACTTCTTCAGCACTGCACCTGGACCACAAGATGGACACGTTTCAATGAAATATTATCGGGAAAGAGGAACAAGTCGTAGGAGTACACAGACAATGGAATGTCAAGAAAGTGATGTAACTACTTCCACGAAGAGTGAAATTAAAACAGGATCCAATTTGGATAACAACAATAATACGGCACAAACAAAAAAAAACAGAACAAAGGAAAGGAAGACTTCGAAGTCCTTATACATCATTGTGTGGAAGCAAAGGCATTCAATTGTTTTGTTTTGTGATGATGTGATGAGCTGAAATGTTACAATGTGTCTTGCCTTAACTCCCTGCACCAAACACCACCTCCACCTCCCCACCCTGTGGGTATCATGACCAGTGGAAGAAAGATAGGTGATGGGGGGTAGGGAAGGAAGAGGAAAGAAAAGAGAACTTGGAGGGGTTTACAGAAAGAGAGAGAGAGAGAGAGAGGTGTAAGAGAGAGAGGTGTGAGAGAGAGGTGTGAGAGAGAGAGAGAGAGAGGTGGTGAGAGAGAGAGAGAGAGAGAGAGAGAGAGAGAGAGAGAGAGAGAGAGAGAGAGAGAGAGAGAGAGAGAGAGGAGAGAGAGGGAGGTGTGAGAGAGAGAGGTGTGAGAGAGAAGGTGTGAGAGAAGAGAGGTGTGAGAGAGAGAGAGAGGAGTGTGAGAGAGAGAGGTGTGAGAGAGAGAGAGGTGTGAGAGAGAGAGAGAGGTGTGAGAGAGAGAGAGGTGTGAGAGAGAGAGAGAGAGGTGTGAGAGAGAGAGAGAGAGAGAGAGGTGTGAGAGAGGTGTGAGAGAGAGAGAGGTGCGAGAGAGAGGAGGTGCGAGAGAGAGAGGTGCGAGAGAGAGAGGTGCGAGAGAGAGAGGTGCGAGAGAGAGAGGTGCGAGAGAGAGAGAGAGAGAGAGAGAGAGAGAGAGAGAGAAGAGAGAGAGAGGAGAGAGAGAGAGAGAGAGAGAGAGGTGGAGAGAGAGAGAGGAGGTGTGAGAGAGAGAGAGAGAGAGAGAGAGAGAGAGAGAGAGAGAGAGAGAGAGGTGGCGAGAGAGGAGAGAGAGGTGCGAGAGAGAGAGAGAGAGAGAGGTGCGAGAGAGAGAGAGAGAGGTGCGAGAGAGGTGCGAGAGAGAGAGAGGAGAGTGAGAGGAGAGAGGAGAGAGAGAGAGGTGCGAGAGAGAGAGAGAGGTGCGAGAGAGAGAGAGAGAGAGGTGCGAGAGAGAGAGAGAGAGGTGCGAGAGAGAGAGAGAGAGGTGCGAGAGAGAAGAGAGAGAGAGAGGAGCGAGAGAGAGGAGAGAGAGGTGCGAGAGAGAGAGAGGTGCGAGAGAGAGAGAGAAGAGAGAGGGTGTGAGAGAGAGAGGTGTGAGAGAGAGAGGTGTGAGAGAGAGAGGTGTGAGAGAGAGAGAGAGGTGGAGAGAAGAGAGGAGGTGGGAGGAGAGAGAGAGAGGTGTGAGAGAGAGAGATGAGAGAGAGAGAGAGAGAGAGAGGTGTGAGGGAGAGAGAGAGAGGTGTGAGAGAGAGAGGTGTGAGAGAGAGAGGTGTGAGAGAGAGAGGTGTGAGAGAGAGAGAGGTGTGAGAGAGAGGTGCGAGAGAGAGAAGGTGCGAGAGAGAGAGGTGCGAGGAGAGAGAGAGGTGCGAGAGGAGAGAGGTGCGAGAGAGAGAGGTGCGAGAGAGAGAGAGGGTGCGAGAGAGAGAGGTGCGAGAGAGAGAGGTGCGAGAGAGAGAGAGAAGAGGAGAGAGAGAGGTGAGAGAGAGAGAGGTGAGAGAGAGAGAGGTGAGAGAGAGAGAGAGAGAGTTGGGAAGAGAGGTGCGAGAGAGAGAGAGGTGCGAGAGAGAGAGAGAGAGAGAGGTGCGAGAGAGAGAGAGAGAGAGAGAGGTGCGAGAGAGAGGAGAGGAGAAGAGAGGGAGAAGAGAGGTGCGAGAGGAGAGGTGCGAGAGAGAGAGGTGCGAGAGAGAGAGGTGCGAGAGAGAGAGGTGCGAGAGAGAGAGGTGCGAAGAGAGAGAGGTGCGAGAGAGAGAGAGAGAGTAGCGAGAGAGAGAGAGAGAGAGAGAGAGAGAGAGAGAGAGAGAGAGAGATGCGAGAGAGAGAGAGAGAGAGAGAGAGAGAGAGGTGCGAGAGAGAGAGAGAGAGAGAGGTGCGAAGAGAGGAGAGAGAGGTGCGAGAGAGAGAGAGAGAGAGAGAGAGAGAGAGAGAGAGAGGTGCGAGAGAGAGAGAGAGAAGAGAGAGAGAGAGAGAGAGGCGAGAGAGAGACGAGAGAGAGAGAGTAGAGAGAGAGAGAGAGAGAGAGAGATGCGAGAGAGAGAGAGAGAGCAGAGAGAGAGAGAGAGAGGTGGAGAGAGAGAGAGAGGAGTGAGAGAGAGAGAGGGTGCGAGAGAGAGAGAGAGAGCGAGAGAGAGAGGAAAGAGCGAG
>CM068953.1:10616313-10627398 GCA_035128595.1 Eptatretus atami | reverse complement strand
GACCTCGGAAGGATGACAGGCAGAGTCAACCACACCTGGTATCAATTCAACAGCCGAGTGGGATTTGAACTCAGGATCCTAGGATTCCCAGCCCACCACCCGAACCATGAAGCCACACCAAGCATACATATATACCTCATACGCCCTATCAAATACACCCATACACCCTTTTATGTACACTCATACACCCTCTCATGTACACCACACACCCACTCAAACATAATGGTCTCCAAGACAAAACTGCATCGATCATTAGAGCAATTACATCGACTTTGTAATGATATATATATATATGATTAACACTTGGTAGCCCTGGAATGTTTCGACCTGATGAGGTGCCCTAACTCATTAATTAGTCCTGGATAAAACATGGCGAATGCTACAATAACATGGTGCGAAAGGTTGCAGGTTTTAAAGTTCTCAGCTGTTGCCACTAAAGGAAATATATTAGCTTGCGATTGATGCAACTTTGTAATTTCACTTCTGGGTTCGAAGCAAATGGACTTGTCTCCTGTAATCCTGGAAATACAGTGTGAGCCTGGACTTTCATACGAGAGGTCGAATTGAAGAGGATATTCCTGAGTTTTGCTCCCAAAAAGTCATTATTTGCAAATGGAAACGGGCCAGGTGTAGTGCATAAGTGTCCAGGTTACACGGAGCTTCGAAATGAGTTTCACATCAGAAACACGAAACATCAGTCGATTTTTTTTTCTTTTCCTTGTCTTGTCTCAGAGGTCAGGAACAAATTTGAATTACTTGTGCAAAGATTGTTTCCAAAATTTTCACTGTTTTTGTTTAAAGGGGGGGGGGGGGGGACTGAGATGTATCAAATGTTCTCATTTCCTCATCGATGAAGACATTGATAAGACAGGCCTACTTTAGGCCAGTGCTGGGTCGCATTTGGGAAAGCCTTTTTCTGGGTACATGTTATCTACTTCTCTCATCGAGTTTTCCAACAATGGCTAGGTGATGGAAGGTCAGAATGACGTGCAGCATTGATTTCTGTGAAACGGGTTTCTTTTGCACAACAATGCTCCTTCCTACGTGGTCTCGTCGGTGTGAGGTTGAGGCAAAGAACCAGGTTAAGAGTTCTAAATGATCCTCTGTTTTTGCTGGGTCTGTCGCCCATGTTAACTTTTCACTACATTTTGGAAAAGCATTTTAAAACTAGACACAGTGTCGTCGTCTGCAAGGGTCTGCTATGTCGGCGGTTCTACTCTGACCACTGCCGACACTTTTAAAATGGCACCTTAAGCTTTTTCACTTGATGTTCAGCATTTAGAGGATAGAGCCCAAACAAACTTTGTATGTTCGAACCGTAATAACATTTTCCTCTTTCAACTAGAAAGGTGAATGTTGTCGTCGTTCATACGCTTCCACATGGCTGTGGGTTAGCTTCAGTTCTCACAGGGGTGTGGAGGTGCTGTTGATGCAGTGCCCGTTGTCGGGTAAATAAGGAATTTTGAACTTGCCCAGGGTGCAGGTGATGGCTCACCTCGTCTTCACAAAGGACATCGTGGGATTTTTAATGTCCACAAAATAATACTTCTTTGCTGTTATATGAGCCTCGACATTGTATATAAAAAAATTAAAAAAATTTTTTAAAAAAGACGGCACACCCAGTTTAATCTTCATCTGAGTGACACCGTATGCATTGATGCCGTGCCTTGCATGCGAAACACCAGGATGACAGTTTATAGCTCGGTCAGGATTCGAACCCTGTCAAGACAGCTCAAAGGTGAGAAGAAAGTTACATAATGCGATTATAAAGCTTGTTTTTAACCACCTTTGATAACACGAGTTATTAAACTGCACGATCAATGCTGGAATTATGACCTTTAAACAAACTTGAATGACCCACGGAACAATAGATCCATCACGTGATTTATCACAATATCCATCATATTGTTCTCTGACTAATACTCTACATTTGTTCCAATTCTCTCGTGGGAGAATTGGAAATTTTTAAAGCTACAGATAAGATCCAAGTGCAAATGAAAGGTTGTGTTAAATACACTGGACGAGATATGCATCGCCCATTAATTCTTGGCTTCCTGGTACTGCCTGGGCACTTTATCTCAACCTGTCACATTGCACTTCTTTCTCATGACATTGAGGTCTCTGGTCTTGTTTGGCAAATGTTAGACTAGATTGTGTGTTGGGGTTTTATATCAGATAACGGGTGTCGGCAAGCCCTTGGGCAGATGCAGAGATAAAGGATTGTTGAGTTAGATGCTGGATTCGTACTTGTAGTCATGGGAAGATTGATGATGATGTTATCTTAATTCTTTGCATGATGAGGATTGATCAGGAAGTCTGTGATGTAACATTGATAAATATATATTTTTTTAAATATATATATATATTTTATTTTAAACTCAGATATGTTTAAACCAATAACATTGTATAGGAGACGCTTCGTCCGACATTTATTTTAGACGTATGGACATACCTATAAAGGATGGGTAATGGGATGGTGTGCAATTTGATAGGATGGGAGGAAGAAATAAAACGTGATGACTGCTGTTTTTTTTAAGACTCCTCTGTCCCCCACCCCTCCCTCCTCAGCTCTTATTATGAGCCTCGACATTGGATACAAAAATAAAAATAAAAATAATAAGTCACAACAATCCCCTAATGGAATCTGCAGAAGTGCTGCCCACCATAATGCTGTGACGTCATCTAGCATGGCAAATGTTTTGAGAAAAGTCCACTTTTGACTCGGCCATACAGAACAAAACGATGGAGTAAACTTGGATGGACTTGGAAGCAGAATTGTACACTGCAAGACCGTTAATTATGCCTAAAAATTTGGTGATGACGTGCTGAGCAGTGAAAGATGAGATAGGAAATTAAATCCACAAAAACATATCCAGACACCATCCTTCTGGTTATATAGATTCGCCATGGACTTGATAACCTTCCGTGTATATAATAAATATCACATGATTATTTAATCGGTGACAACCCACAGGGTCAATTCGTTCTCGATCCACCAAATACTTGAGCATCAAGCGAGGAGGCAGCACTTGCCCTTGTTACAACCTTTGGTACGGCTCCGCCAGGATCAGAGTTGAACCACTACCTTTCCAGACTTAGAGGATGCTCTGTCCATTACAACACCGAGTCTGGTTAAGGTGTGTCGAATAAATATGGTGTGATAAAGATGTTTAAGAAGGTGTGGCACATATTTGCATGATAAACTCATGTTCAGGGTCAACGTCTGTCGCTCGGCTGTGTTTGTCTGAAGTCAAGTCCAGTGTTGTTCGTCATCTGCATGTGTGTCCTTCCATGAGCCTTAGACCCTGGTGAATACAAAAATAGTGACATAAAACAATGTTAATATTTGAGAGAAGATATTGTTGATTATTTTGTTGCACAGGTCGTTCAAGGTTATGTCAAGGTCAATGTTCCTGATTTTTGGGATTTAAAAACTCCCCAAATAAAGGAGCTGGTTTTGAAAGACATCTGCATGATCAACCATTGTGACTGCAAAAACTGAGAAGGTGCTTCTGCTTGGAGTCGGGCAAATTTCTCGAACAGCTAAGTACGACCTGCATCATGAAGACCATGTGGCCCAGGAAGGTTTTTTTTTTTCCCCGTGTTAGTTTCCTTCCGGCGCTAATTAGTGCGCAAAATGTAATCAGAATTGTATAGACGGCACAGTAAGTCTCATCATTTGGCATTATACCTGGTGTTGGCTTAATGGTTAGGATGGTGGGCTTGGGATCCTAGGATCTTGAGTTCAAATCTCACTCGGCTGTTGAATTAATACCAGGTGGGGTTGACTCTCCCTGTCATTCTTCTGAGGTCGGCAAAATGAGTGCCAGCTTGCTGGTATCCTGTGTCGGAGTGGCGACCCGTCCAGGATTGCGCCCAATAGCCAAGGAGACTGCTTAGGCAGCATCAACGCTCTGCACAGAGCATGGTCCCGATGGATGGAGGGATTTGGCATTGATTGAACCATAACTGTCATGGCGATGACCAATTGCTCGTTCTTCCCAAAACCAGACTCGATGGTGCAATGGTGAGAGCTACTCCAAGTCTGGGAGGTCAGTGGTTCATACCCTGGCCATGTCAAAACAAATACTTTAAAATGGTATGTGCTGCTTCCTTGCTTGATGTTCAGCACATAAAATGATAAGAGCACGGAAAAACAAGGATAGGTACGCATGGGCATCCATTGGGAGGAGGAAATTCCTCCTTAGGGAATGCCCCACTGAGTGCGGTGAGAAAAGCGGCGCCATTATTATGATGTCGCTGTTTCCCAGAGTGCGCTGTGAAGTGATGGCACTTTGGCCAAGCTCAGTGGCTGTATATCTTGTCCAAGAGTCCTGTGTTGTGTCTCATGCATTTGACTGTATGTCCATGTGTCAGATCTGTGTGTGACAGCTCCACTTATGTGTGCCAAAAACAAAACAAAGAAAAAAAAATTATATATATATATATATATCCCCAATTTTAAGCAACAAAATGATATTTCTCGATTCCAACTCATCAATAACCGACTCCCCCTGAAAGCAAGAAGATTTCATTTCAGAATTAGCAACGTTTCCTCACCCGCACCACACTCTCCCCTCCGGCAGGGCTCAGTGGTTCAACCACCTGCACTTGTGAACATGTACAGGAGAAAATCATGTCATCTCCCCACATCGGTGTTGGGGGTTGGGAGGTGGAATGTGGGGGATATATTTTATGCGCACGAACTGACACTGGGTACCCTAAGCACAAATGCTAATCTTGGTGGAAGTCGGCAAAGCTGTTTTGGATTCTATCAGGAACAGATGTACAGACATTGTCTTATTTCAGTTTGATCTCACTGTTGTTGGAATTTCAGCACAAATATCTGTCTCCCTCAGTCTGATACTTGAATTGCTTTCGAAAACTCACCGAGTTCTGCACCCAATCCATTAGTCAATCACTTACCCCACGACCCATGACCTTTCTGCGACTGCATTGTAAGTGGGAAAGATAAATTTTTACGATATTTAAATGGAGGAATAAATCTCAACTAAGCAGCCCACTTCCCCTCCCCCAAATTCATTTTATTCATCGGCAAGATCCACATCAAATATGCCAGGAGCTCTTAGAGAAGATAATGAAATGGAAATAGTGAGCTCTGCAGCTTGTCAGTTATAATGATTAGTATGCTGTCAAAGCAGAATCTCAAGCATAGGGGGGAAAAAAAACCTGTCGGCCACCTGCCTTTCTGAGTGTGTGTGTATGTGTGTGTGTGTGTGGTGTGTGTGTGTGTCAACGCGGTGATGTTTTGTGATAGGCAGTCTTCGGAGTTTCAGAGCAATGAAAATAAGACAAGCGGTAGGCGACATGGGTGGTCGCTACATAATTGCATACTATCATACAGTTTTTGACGGATCGGGCTGAAATTTTTTGACAAAGAGGTTGATTATAGTGCGCATAAAAGCCTGGAAGCCGATTTTTGATTTTCGAAATTTTTTTATTTTAGGATTTTTCAAAAATTCGAAGTCCCGTTGCTAGGCAACGGTGGCTCCATAGCAACGGTGCTCAAAAGCATACAACTAGATCCTGGTATTGAAAAGCCTACCTGTCAAGTTTCATCAAAATCAGTCGACTCCTCTGGCCTCCAGAGCTGTCCATTACATACAAACAAACATACAAACAAGCATACAAACAAGCATATAGACAGACGGAAAAATTGAGAATAAGGGTAGTCTTGCGACCCCCCAAAACAATGCGAGACCCGCTGTAATAGACTCTCGATTCAGGATGGACAAGCATTTCATTGCTAAAAGCTCCCCGGTGGGGAATATAGCAGGGAGGGGTGGGGGATAAAGGAGACTAAAAAACAGCAGTCATCGTTTAAAAAAATGTATAAAACACCATGAGCCATAAGCATAATTTTAGTGCCATGCCAGATTGCCTCGATGGCATCAAGATTCAGCTCCAAATAAGGACTCGTATGACATGTGAGCCAGACAAGACAGAATAATAGGCAGATTGCCCCCCTTGCTTAAACTCATTAATCAGGAGGATGGCTTTTTAATTATTTTTTTTTTCTTTCTTTTACTGACTGTAACAGCAGCATTGTAATATTCCTCTCCCGAGACCAATTCTGTTTCAAGTAGCTTAAGATCCAAGGCCTTGACACTGCTGCCTTCAGCTCAATTTGAACGCATGAGCACGAGGGCCTGACGCAAGTGCCCTCAACACTCCAGTCCACAACTATAGCCAACCACTGAATGGAAAGGGAGACTAATTGGAGTTGGAAAATTCCACACATACCTTGAAATCGTGATTCGAGTTATCGTTTTGGACTTCAAACTCATTGGGATGTTTCTTGAAATAGTTGATAAAAATTTATTGCAGATTAAATAATAATTGTCATTTATCACACATCTCTCTCTGACCTATTTGAGAGGGGAGAAAAAAATTAAAAATTATTGGCCATGTCTGGAAGTTTGCACCTCAAAGAGATGATTCTCTTCAAGTTTTTGACGGAGGAGGAAAACGATTGGTCTCAATCTAAGAGAAAGTTTGAAAGATCATTGCTTTGGCTCTGCATCTTCACAACTAAACAATTTGCTTTTAGCTCGACTGGATTTTAGTCCGGTGTGATCGAGCAGTGCACGTGAGTGAGTGAGTCCGTAAACATTTCAGTCATTATCACTTGAATCAAACACACAATTTCGATAAAACTTGGCCACAAGCTTCATATCTGATGCCCAATGAAGCTGTATTGAATGCATCAAAATCTACGCTGATCTAAGGGGTCTACGGGGGGGGGGGGGGGGGGGGGGGGGGGAGGTTAACGCCCTACAAAATAGGTATTTGCTCTCTTCTCCGAAACTACACACACGATTTTGATGAAGCTTGACTACAACCTTCATCACCCATGATGTACCAGTTTGTTCACGGCATTAAAAAAAAACCATCAGGGTCTAAGGGGTCTGCGGTGGGGTTTGATTGACTGTTTGATTGACTCACTGATCCAGGTGAGCTTCAGGACGCGTGATCCTATTTTTATATTCGAATTACAAGGTAGATCATCGTGGGCCAGTATCTGCAAATTTCAAATCTCTGCTCTAAACTAAAGAGGGCAGCACATCAGCAGGATAGCTGTGCCTCCAGAAATGGTCTAATTTGAAGTAGCAGAAGCATCGAAGACGATGATGACATGACTTGATCATGAATCCACATGTTTATGAAAAAAAACAGTTGTATGTTATAAAAAAATCAATGCAGGTTTGCAAACCAGGTTCAGAACACATTTAATCCCTGAATTTAGAATACAGCTTGAGCCATTTTTTCATGTACAAAATGCTCACACATGTTAGTTGAAAATGGCACTTGATACCGATTGATGATTAAGCATATCAATCATTTCCCTCAAACACACGTCATAATATATGTGCATGAGGGACGGAAACAACAGAATGTCGATCGAGGTACGCCAATCACCAAAGCAAGGAGATGATGTTTTGGGCGTTTGACCTTCATCAGAGGAAAAGGAGCACTTGCGTTTTTGCTTTGACCAATGGTTAATGCCTGAAACGTCAGCTTCTCATCGCTTTCCACCTTCGGTTTATTCCATCCAGTGTTTACCTGTCCACAAATGCAGTTTGACACCAGTCTACACAAGCAGGACTAGTTCTTCATTGTAATGTGTATAATCTTCATGTTCTCAATGAGTCAGATGATGAGCAAGGACCAATATGGAGAGAGATCCATTGGGATCGAGTGACAAAAAGCATCCTTCTTATGGTACACATTAGCTGTGCAGTCCTGGAGCAGCAATGATGAAGCTTCGGATGTGAGCACAGATACGTGTGCTTCGTTTAACTAAATTGCCACACCACTTTTCCATGTGTACGTCAGCCATTTTCGATGATTATTAGTCGCCTACTGGTGTCACCGGAGGGGACGATAGGTTTACTCTCCATTTGTACGTTCATTTGTCCCACCTGTGGTTTTTCAGACTTTCCTCCCATACCCTCTAATAGTAATATCTTCCACTGAAACTTGGAACATGGCTTTATTATGAAAAGTTTCAGAACAAGTTCGGGTTTAAGGGCATATCATCATTTTTTCACAGAGTTATGTCCTTTTTGGACTTAGAAAATATCACATCTGGAGGGGACATGTATGATAAAGAATTCTCGCTCTTGTTTATTCATCCAACTTGTTTTGCTTTTGGTTACGTACTCTTTTTGTGCCATCGCATGTCGATAAACTATTTCAAAAGCTTTAATGCCAGTTCCGCTTTATAATGGTTAGCAGAATGTCAAAAGCACGACTGTTCTCTCTTCTGCAGAAATCTTTTTTGGCATTGTCGTGAAAAAAAAAAATCAATCGCACCATGATGACAGATTTTGCCCTTCCTTCTTCGTAACCAGATATGGCAGTGTCATGGTTTGAGTGTCTACACTCTACACCAAATCAGTGAGGTTGGCAATTCAAATCCTTGCTGAGGCATAACAAAGACAATGAAAAATTGGGATGTTCTGCTTGCTTGCATGATGCTCAGTATTGAAAAGGACACAGCATGGGAAGGGAAAGACAAACCCCCAGTTTACCCTTGCCAATAAACTGCTTTGGCAGCACCATCAACCCTGTATTAAGATTGCAGTACACACATTATATATATATATATATATATAATATATATATATATATATTATATATATAGTAGACGGGATCCATCCACCACTTTATAAATCCACCATGGACCACGCCGTTTGGATTTATTAACCGGCTGGATTTATTAAGCGAGAACCTATTTTCAGCCACCTACTGGATAAATAAGACAAAAAGCGAATGTCGTTAAACAATGCTTTATGCTACAAAAACTTGATTATCAAACGGTGACAAGGGGATTGTTCAAAAGAATCTCTCCAAGGTCGCTTGCTTGGGAGGGAAGGTTTTGCGCAAATGTTCCTTTATTGATCCGTCACGTGGCGGAAATCGGGATGGGCAAAACCTGAGAGCTGCAGTCCCCTCCAATTTGGCGAGTGCAGTCCGCATCTCTGCGCTGTTGGCATCGGCTCGGGTTCGTCGTCGCTTTCTTCTTCCACTTCTTCAGCTATGGGCTCGGTGGCTTCGAGAATCTGACCGACGAGCTGGTCGGTCATTTCCTCTTCCGTAATTTCGCCTGTTGTCTCAATGTGTCGTCGATGGTGAGCCATTGATCGAACACTTCGGCTGTGAGCCCGGGTGGTGGCGAGGGCAGTGGCTCCATTTCTGGCATTGGGTCTGGTTCTCCAACAAATCCTCCCTTTCGCCAACAGTTCCGAATCGTTTCTGCCGTAACTTTTTCCACGCAACATCGAGCATATTCATCGTGTCCAACAGCGTTACCTTTTTGATGACTTCGTTGGCTACAAGTTCTCCTGGCTATCATCGATAGATCAATGATGTTCTGGCGAAGCTGGTGTCGAAAGTAGGCCTTCAGCGTCCTAATTATTCCCATGTCGCATGGTTGGAGCACCGTTGTTGTGTTCGGCGGAGGAACTTGACGGTGATGCTCTTCAGTCCATCGACTTGAGTGTGTGCCGAACATTGTCAACAAGCATAAGTACCTTTCGTTTTTGACGTGGAACTTGAGATCCAATACGCGAAGCCAGCGCTCCCAGATTCTACTTGTCATCCACGCATTGGAAGAGAAGTCGTAGGTCAGGGGCAGTTGTTGAAGATTTTTGAAGCAACGCGGCTTCTTTGGTTTGCCAATCAGAAGAAGATCCTCTTTCCACCGTCCATGTTGCAGCAGACCATCAATGTCACTCGGTCTTTTGCCGTTTTGAATCCTCTTTTGCCTTTCTTGTCCTTCTTGGCAATGTACGTCGAGTCTGGTAGAGCGCGGAACTAGATTCCTGTCTCATCGGCGTTGAGGATGTCCCGCTTGTCAAATGATGAAGAATCTCTCCCAGCTGATTTCGACGGAACTCATTCGCTGCAGCCACATCCCGCTCAGCCGCTTCTCCCTTCAAAACAGTGAAGACAATTCCATTCCGTTTCTTCCACCGAGAAAACCAACCATCAGTGGCCCTAAAGTCGTGATGACCAGCTTTTTGCGCAAGGACTTCCGCTTTCTGACATAAGATCGGGCCATTCACCGGATATTCCTCCGATTCGAAAATTCCCAACATTCAAGCAGGGCTTTCTCCACTTCCTCGTCTTTCCCACCGCCTTCCGCTTCACACCGCCTAGCTCTTGAACCTCTGCTCTGATGGTGCCTTCGTTCTTGATAAGATTCTGGAGCTGCCCACGAGAAATTTCCAATGCGATTACAGCCTCGCGCTGACTTGTCTTCGCCATTGCATTGAAACGGTCTAATAAGGCCACCTTCTCCTCCATGGATAGATCCTTCCTCTTTTTGCTCGTGGTCACCATCTTGACTCTAAATCACAACCCAACTCGTGACTCTTAAAGTACAAAAATGCTGAGAGATAGAATTCAACCAACCGGCCGAAGCTATAAACGCATACAGTACACGCTTCACCCGCTGTGACGAACTGAAAAGTGAAAGCGTAGAGTGAGCTGGAAATCATTGCACAAGGCTGTAGTCAATGGGATTTCCACTGTGACTGCGCGTTAGGATTTCCAGTTCTCCTATAGTTAAACACACACCCCCACAGCAGCGCGTCCTACATCAAGCTTAGGTTGAGACCGCGCACGTGCCAAGCAGGTGGATTAATTAAACGGCGGGTGGATTTATTATCTGGCGGATTTCTCTATGTAAAATTCCGTTCCAACTCATTTTGGTCCACAATCAGCGGATGATTTAATCAACCGTGGGATTTATAAGCGGCGTCCTACTGTATAATATATATATATTATTTTTTTTTGCGGTTCTGCAAAACCGCATGCCTCGAAGGCAACGGCACCCAACACACAGTGATCCCCAGGCAGTTATTTCGTTAGTATTTGTGCAGTCAGACCTTCCCCTCATGTCTAATGGGTTTACGGGTCGAAGTGCGTTGCGTGGGTATTATAGCGAGGTCTAATTGTATCTCCATCTGCCATTCAATCCTGATTTTCATTCGAACCCTTTCCTGTTATCTATGATACTAGGGTTGGGTAAATAGTGAAGTTTTTTCGGTTAAGTGT
>CM068953.1:10556660-10573856 GCA_035128595.1 Eptatretus atami | reverse complement strand
TTTTTTCTGATACTTGGGATATATATGAACACTGTGGTATCAGTGAAAAATTGTCGCAGGGGGGGTGCAATGCAGGTCCCACTGGCCCCCGGCCTAATAGTGACCGAAGCTTTTCGTGCTGCACTCCTCAGGGTAAAAATCGCAGCAAGTGAAGCAAGGATGAAGCGTGTCTTTATACGCTGGTCTCAATAACGTAGACGCTGATTGTGTCAGCGTAATGACGCACGGTTAATCGAACGCCCATTGGGCGACCATTACACACACACACACATATATATATGTATATATATTAATATATATATATATATATATATATATTATATATAATATATATATATATAAATACACATCTTCTTCTTTCGGCTGCCTCCGTTAGGGGTCGCCACAGCGGATCACCGTTATGATCCGCATATGATTTGGCACAGGTTTTACGCCGGATGCCCTTCCTGACGCAACCCTGGTCGCCTCTTACGACACAGGATATGGTACACCTATTCTAACCGGGGTATACACCGGCCCAGTACACTGGTACTCACTTCGCCGACCTCGGAAGGATGACAGGCTGAGTCAACCTCCTGGTGTGTATTAATTCAAGCGCCACGGGGCTTGAACTCAGGACCTTTTGGATCCTAAGCCGCTACCCTAACCACTACGCCAACACACAGGATTAATATATATATATATATATCATATATATAATTATATATATATACATATATACATATATATGTATATGTATGTATATATACCGGGCGCAGTGGCGTGCGCCTGTAATCCGCGCTACTCGGAGGCTTGGGTTGGAGATCGCTTGAGGACGGGTGCTCTGTGCTGGCCGCGCTAGGAGAGGGTGTAGGGCAGCCCGGATATGGTGAAACCCAATCCTTATTCCCTGTGTCGTAAGAGGCGACCAGGTTGCGTCAGGAAGGGCATCCGGCGTAAAACCTGTGCCAAATCAGTAGTCGGATCATAACGGATGATCCGCTGTGGCGACCCCTAACGGGACAGCCGAAATAAGAACAACATATATGTATATATGTATGTATATATACATATACATATTATATATATATATATAATATATATATATATATATATGAAGACCACAAGGGAAAACCAGAGATGTCACTTTTTATAAATTTCAGGGTTATTGCACCTGCCAATAGTTGGCAACATAAGGTTTCCTCTCACAATATTACTTTAACAAATAACAGGGGTGTCACATAATTTATATGGTATAAGTTTAGCCGTGCAATGAAAAAACAAGTGTTGTCAAAGCTGAACAAGTAGAAACCCAGATGTTCAGTACTTTACTCCTGGTTATCTCCCTTTCATTCATGTTAACTGTTCCACCATAATATTCAGAGTTGAGAAACTAAAAAATGAAAGGTTGTAAACTTTCACAGCATAAACTCTGAGCACTACAATGGCCTATTTGGTTATATCATGGCTCCGTAGTTGGTGCATATCGTGGTTCAAGCCTGGTCAAACCTTTATTGTGACTTTTATGGGACCCACGCCGTGGCTTAATGTTTAGCGCGTCTGAGTACCCATCCTCATTTGATGTACCCCGCCCAATCAACCTGCTTAGGTATATGAGGGAGTCACATGAGGTGACTTCGGCTATCGCGGGGGTGGTTATCCTTGGTTTCCTCCCGGTTTTCCATCATATTAAGTAGTACGGAGTAAGAAATGGAGAATCCGTCGTCATATAAGCGAAATACCTTGAGTATGGCGTTGAACACCAATCAAACAAAAAAACAATGACCGTTTAATGTTGAAAAAAATAATCTGTGATCACCAAAGTCATGTAATGTATGCTAATAACCAACAAGCATGAATTTGCTCCACATCCTGGGTTAAAATTGCATGGCAATTATTAAACAAGGGAATAACCAGTGATGTCAGTTTGCAACATTGATTCGTTCTTTGCTCTTAAATTAAATAACACAGAAGCTTGGCAAATGCTACATGCTTAATTTGATCGGCAATGATCACTTCCTTTTACTCGAAAAGAAATGTATATGACAGTATTAAACAGTCCACCAAAGTCTTGAAACTTTGTTTTTCAGTTTCTTCAAAATTGACTTATCCTGACATCTCTGGTTTCCCCTTGTGGTACACACACACACACACACACACACACACACACAACAACACACATACACACACAATCACGTATCACACACACACACAACACACACACACACAACAACACAACACCACACACACACACACACACCTTTTTTTTTTAATCCGATTGGGGCTTTTGTCATCAAATTTTCAACATACCCTTATATTTTGAGAATATGGAGAAAAGTAATTAATAATTTGGTCAAAATGTCAAAGGGCAAAGTCACAATGAATTCAAATAGCCCATATTAGCCCGTCCACAGCACATCACCGCAAGACGGCCAGGTTTCGAAATGACTTCGTTGTTTGTTTATTTATTTACCATTGAGCTTAAGTCTGTCTGTCCAGGTCATGCCGTTTTTTCCATTTGAGATTTGAGATGAAATCTTCCACAAACCTTATGAGAATATGGACGACATGAGAATATGAATACATTTGACATTTTTATTTTAGCTGTTGTTTTCGTCAAGTTTAGTTTGAGCACAAAGCTCGAGGATGGGCCTTGCATTTTGAAATGCTTTGCAGTTACCAATGCTTTGATTCCGACACCACCAAAGGCAGAACAGCAAGCACCTCCCTTCATTCAGTGATGTGTTTGAGGCACCTCACTGCGGGTTTTCATCATCTGTGAGTAGTATGTTGATGCTGCAGGTGCCGTGCCCCACCCCCTGACCCAACACCATATTATAAAACAGGAATTTGGAATATTACCAAGGTGCCAACATACAATGGCCTCCTCTTTGGAAAACGAACAAGGGGTTCTTTAACGTCTAACTTTAAAGGAAGCAGGACAACTGGTTTAAAGCCCAACTGAAGGACAGTGGTGCTTATTGAAGTGACAACCTGCCTGCAAAACACGAGGAGGAAAGTTTTAATTGGGCCAGCAAATAAATTCACTGTAGACAGGTAAACGACAAGGAACTACCTTTGAGCTATGCTGTTATCCCATGCTTCTCCAAAACGAGTTTCAAACGTTACCCAATTTAAACTGCTTTTTCCATGCACTCATGGTCACGTTGCCACTGTGTTTAACTTCAAGCTTAAAACATCATTGATCATACTTTGGATACTTGTTGAGTAGGAGGGAATGGAGGTGTGTAGAAGAGGGTTAAAAGAGAAGAACGTCATCTGCATTTTGTAAGTAACACATGTTATTTGAATGGAAACTTTCCTTTGCAAAAGCAAAAAACAAAAAACATAAAAAGCAGAACACCTGAATAAAGTCTGGGTCTGAAATGTGACTGCTAAAGCGGTTAATCAGAGATTATCATATGTCAGTGAGAATTACAAGAAAAAACGAAAAAAATCCCTGGGGTGAATATATATATATATATATATATATAATAATAGAAATGTATAGATATATACATGTATATATATATATATATAAATATATATTAAAATATAGTGAACACACAGACCCACCCCCTCCTCCGACCCCAGCCCCTACCCTTTTCCACAATAACTCTGCATATTACTGCTATAGTGTCTCTTTAAGAATATATATACATATACGTGGTTTTTTTTAAGCAAAAAAGCCACATACAACCAAAAAGTAACTTGTACTCTGCTGGTCAAGTAATAAACAAGCAAGAGCAGGTCCGGTATCAGGTGACTTGCACTGCTTCTCAGCGAACTTTCTCAGGCCAACAGACCCCGAGCCTCGGTGAACTGGGCCAACTTTCTCAGACAAGGACACCTGAGAGTTTCCTTCTGTATCCATCTTGTCCACCCAATGCGTCCTCCCCCTACTCCTTAATTCACCCCACACCCATTATTTGTCACGTCTCCCTCTATTTTATCCTTCAACTTTGCTGTTGGTGTGCCTTCTCTCGTTCTCTCAGTCGTGTCTCTGTCTGTCTGCGCACGCACACACGCACACACACACCCTTCTGTTCTGTCACATCCTGATCCAGTCAGTGGCCTAGCTCTTCCATGAACCTTGACTGTACACAAAAAAAAACATTTTCTTGTGAATGCCTGAATCCTATCTGAAGGCTTGTACATGCCTGTGAGCATAAACATCGTTGGCTATTTTTATGTAAAAATTTGTCATTTATAAAATTTGAGGCACATGTATCACCTTAACACACGTTTCTGAAATTGAGTACAGGTACTAAAAACAAAAAATGTCAATCATCCAAATAGTTTTTGTTCAATCAAAGAAGCCACTCGATTGGTATAGAAATTCATTCCATGGGACTCAATGATGCTTGTATGGAGAAGGCACAAATTTAAGTTGTTACTTTTGGTGAGGAGGGAGAGTGAAGAGAAAATCAAAAGTTTCAAACTGAGCTACTGTCCTGTACTGTATTATTTATTCCAAGTGCTATGCAAGTCACTGCACCCTATGGTCCTTCGGACCTCGAAATAAATGGTTGGCCAAAAAGGTAATGGTGCATGAGAAAAAGAAAACTCGGTCTGAATGATGCATTTTGGCCTTTACTTGATTTTTTTTTCCACTCAAATGCCATGATTTTTTTTTCTCTGATGGTATGTCGAATAAAAACGATTTTCAGAATGACTGCCTCCGGCAAATACACCAGAAGAATTCCGACCCTGTCGGGACAAGTTGCCTCACAGATGCAAACATGAATCCTTATCGCCGTGGCTGGCTGTTTACAAATGGATATGGTGTTACATTGCGCCTGAATCCAGCTGTGTGTGAATTTTGTACTTGAGATTTGTTGTGCCAAGGTTTTTCTTGGAAGCGAAATGTAAGACGAGTGGCGAATAAGCATTGCATTTGGCTGGTGTGCATTCCGTCAGGGTGTGCTTCATGCAGAGAGAGAGAGAGAGAGAGAGAGAGAGAGAGAGAGAGAGAGAGAGAGAGATAAGCTGCTACCTGCATTCTCTTACCTCGTGGTTATCGGCCACTATAATGAGCTCCACATACTTCATGTTCTTCTTCGCATCCCGTTTTGCCTGCAATGGGAAAGAGAAGGTCAGTATGCTCGGAGCCAGTGAATGACCTTTCACTCCGTTGAATAGAAGGAAGTGCAAATGCTTTTACACTCGAACAGACTGGTTCCATGAAAATGCCATAGGGTCTGTGACTTTCAATGGAGAGTTATATAATTTTGGAATCATAAAAACGTCGAAGTCACTGTGCAAAATAAATAAATAAATAAATAAAAGTTCAAAGAATTGTGTGCAGATTGCAGCTAACCTTTTCATGCAAATCGGCTCGCCCGGTTTTGAAAACTTTTGTTAAAGAGCCCCGGGACACAGACCTTCCGGTGAAAAGATTACCAAGTGAAGCAGACCGACAGAAGTTTCCATTCACAATAAATATTTAAACAAACACAATCAAGCATCTAAAAACAAAATACTGCAGAGCAAAGCGATACCCACACGGAGGTGATGAAAAAATTTTATAGTCTTAAATTAGAACGTCATAAGACATTGATCAATCGAATACACCCCATTAGATAGCTACTCTCATGGAGGGATGACGAGCGGCATCATGCATTGCATCTCCGACACAAACATTTAAGTTGGATTACACTCACAATTCCATGAAGATTATCCCATCTACGCTGTTAAACGGGTTTTATATATCGGTAACTAGCCTCGATGATGTTTATCGGAACAGTAACTCTCTCCGAGAAGAGACTTGCTTGGGGAACAGTTATTCTCCCTCCTGTGCAACAATTTGAGTAGTGTGAATATACACACACACACATATATATATATATGATAGCATTCAATGGTAACGTCCTCGAGTGTTCCAAGTCTTTCCATATTACCATCGTGATAAAATATGAAAGAAAATCAGAGGAGAAATTATTTCCTTTTGGGTGTACAAGAAACGTTAACATTGAAAAAGTAAGTACCTTTTGGGTGGAAAATGCTTCCGAACGCGATTTGTTTCATGTTATAAATGTGTTTAAACTCCATTATTTAATATCTTCGTTGTTTCTTCTTCACCATAGCGAAGTGGGGCCGACACGATGTATAGCACGATATCTCAAAAAGTTGCGGATGGATTGTGACAAAACTTGGCGGATGAGTTGGGAAGATGACAAGAACAAGCCGATTAGATTTTGGTTCAGGTCCGGATGCAGAACCGGCCTATCAGTGTTATACAAAACGTAAACTGTTCAGCCTGGTGGAGGAACGCGCTCCACCGAGTGCCGTTCCAGTTATCAGCTGCTGCCCAAGTAGTTCATAAAATGGTGAGGAAGAAAACTCCAACTGACCAGCCCTTCAAGATTTCCAAGAAGAGGAAATAAAAACGTTCAAGGAAGAATGACAACAAGCTATCATTGCAACCACAGAAATAATCAAAATATTTGATCGGTAAATTACACCATTTGGTAAAACAAAATCAACCAGAAGAGACTTTCTCAAGAGGTCATGAGCAGAGAACAGGAAGGGACCGTCAACTTCCGGGTAAAATCTGGGACAACCCAGACAATTATGTTGACAATGCAGAATTCATTGAAATTGCAGGGGGTGGGGGGGAAGGAAGTCTAACAACTAGAAGATTCGAGTAGAACAACTATAATGGTTAAGAAAGCACTCGAGGTCAAGAAGTGACAAGCACCACGTCAAGAAGGCAACCATGGGTTATGTCGAAAATGCTTTACATTTCTGAACAGTAGACTGATGCTCAATCTTCAGTCAGTGATATCAGAAGACATCTCTGAGTGAATGAATCATGTTATGCCATGAAAAAAAATAATGTTTATGTGATGGAGAACACATCATGAAAAAGAAAAAGAGTGGATCCACTGGCCTTTTCCAATGACTGGGTAGTTCAACAAAAAAATTGATGTAATCTCACAACCACCTGGATAGTTGTCTTCCATTGTCAGCAATTAACTATTTGACCATCTTGATAGATGTAGTTCTTTAACTTGGGAGCAAAAAGGAAGTGAGTGCTAGGCGAGAGGCACACATGATTAGTTGCTCACAATGAACAAGTTGATGATGAAGACTGAAGATGATCACCAAAGGAGAGAATCTAAGAATGTTGTGTATTCATTACAAGAAAGGTTTTGAGTCAGTTTCCACACTCATGAATACTGCATACACCGAAGATGTACGGCAAGGCAAAAAACATCATCAACTTGTTAAATATCGCGATGATCATGTGGAAAACGAGTCTCACCATCCAAGGTCAAACTCTCGGTGCTATCAACTTCAACTGGGGAATCTTTCAAGGTGACTTTCTGTCACCCATATTCTTCGTTATCTGCCTCTTACCAGTGACTGCCTGCTGACAATAAGCCAATTGGGCTTTACCATCCAAAACATTACCATCTGCCACCTCCTCCATATGGATGATCACAAATTGTATGCATATTCAGAAAAAAAACAAAAAACATCTGGTTTCTGACAAATATTGTAAAAAATCTTCTACAATCACATCTGCATGTAACGTGCACTCAAAATATGTGAACCTTGACCAATAGAGTCCAAGAGGGAAGAGGTGATGTCCTAATCATTTTAACATCTGAAGAGATTATCAAACCAACCTGAGCCTCGAGGGCCGATTTTTCCCCAAAAAAACAAAAACCAAATCATATAAATAAGAAACAATAAAAACAAATCTAAATACCGACTGAATGGTGACAATCAAACAGGCATGATATGATTTTTTTTACTCCACGTCAAACACCAATCGCAGCAAACAAATAAATAAACAAGTAAATACAAAAATGACGACCTCCATAAACGTGACACCTGTTTTAATAACACAAGTAGTGATCGGTTTCTGGACAACAAAGGATGGACGAGCCAGAGGTCATCACGCATCCCATTTTCAAAACAATCATTCACACACAAAGCAAACAACAAAACAACTTTGTCAAAAAGAATGAGGTCTAACCCTCATCCCCCCCCTCCCCCTTACCCCTTCCCCTTTTTCCAAAAGAGATTCACACTCAATTCAAAACAATGAGCTGGTATTTTACCATCCAAAAATTGGCAGATACATTCATGTACAGATTTATTAATCGAAGAGACAGACAGTGACAAAGACAAGAAGATCAACAAGGAAACACTCTTCTATGACACTAATTACATGACTTCAATTTTAAAAATAAACAAATTAAAAAACACTGAATCAATTGTGCATTTTGTGATAAAATGCAATCAAACAACACGACCCAGTGAGGAAGTTCACGAATAACTTTATCTGTGGAATGTCTGATTCCTCCACTCAGATTATAGGTGTAGAAATAATATAATCAATGAAGAAACTGCTTGACCAATCACAACGGTATCGGAGAACCAACAGACAAAGCACAAGTTGTGCAATCCTCATTACTGTATCTCAGCATGGGCATTTGCAGCAAAACTTGCTGTTCGGAAAACGTGTTCGTTGAAAGATGCGCGCAAGTGTGCAATTCACGAGAGAATGAACAACTTGGTTGCAGAAAAGCACACACGACGTCAAACAAGTGCGATAGGCATGAGCGGGAATTGAAGGGTCAATATGGATGGTTGGAGTGTGTTTCCTGAGCATCGGGTCTCACAATACCTTGTGTAAAAATCCATCAAATGCATTCCGTGGAGCTTTAAAACAGATGAACAATTTCCTTGGTGCCAGAAAGCGCAATGACATGAAACCTAATGGCATTTACGCAGACAAAGAAAGGAAATGACCACAAAGAAGAGGCATCAAGGACATGGTGGATAAAAGGATATATTTTGAATCAAAGCACTAACAATGGGATATATATTTGAGAGAAAAAAAAATTAAATCTTTCAATTGAAGGAGCTCTAAAAAAGTAAATGAGCGTTAATATTGAAGTCTTTTGGATGATTTTCCCAAAAGATAGCAGCAAATAAGAGGGAAGCTAGTTCAATAAAGGAGTGGTTCATGATGTGGATATATTACTGTAGATCAGATGATGAACCCGGATCTGTACAGAGCGTCGGTTGTGCCGAAGCGGTTTCCATGGCCAAGGTTACAATCCTGGACAGGACGCCACTCAGACACTGGAAATCAGGACAACAGTTTTGAATTTGTTCAGGGTGGCGGTGATCGCTCGCCCACTCTTCAGGAAGGACACTGTGGGATCTTTAACACGATGCACAGTTTAACATCCATTTGAGGGAGCCTGCCTATGAAACACCGACCGGTATGATAGTACATCGTTGGGTTGAGATTTAAACCCAGGCTAGACAACTTGTAGTGGGAGGGGAGGTCCAATGTATTTCTATGGGCAGAGAACGTTAATTTTTGGGAACAATTGGAAATGTATTCTACTGCGTCCGAGTAACTGGAAAAATGATGTTCCCATTTATTCTGTTGACCTTTGATGACTTTGAACCTTCAAACACCATTTGTAGTTAAAATGTACAAGGCGATTCATATCACCGGGTTCGGAGCGGGACAATTCCACAGCTCGGCCGTGTCTCACCGGATGTAAAATGAGGCCGCTTCCGGCCGGGGTCCAATGGAAGCGCCCGATTCGGATGACAACACATCGCTTCGGGTTGTCGCCCCAACCCTACACCATGGACCTTATAAAAAACGATTGCGAAGCCGTTCGAGAGTGTTCGCCTTGCTTCAAAACCTGTGATCTCTACATTCGCTTGCTCGCCACCTTCTCCACCCACCCGCCTGGCTCCACCTACCGCATTCTCGTCTGCTGCCTCCACAGACCGCCCTTCCTCACGCCTAACGGCCCCGCCCATTTTCTGGACCATTGCACATTTTGCACCCGGCACCGTAACCAAGCAGGAGACAACGCGCCGACTCTCAAGGAGGGATCACTCAGCGGAGCATCCCCCAAAGTGTACTGGGTAGCGCGGCCAGCCAACCATGCAAGGTACTACGAGACCGTTAGCCCTCATCTCCTCTCCTTTCACATGATTATCTCCTTTTCATCGGGTTGTGTGTGTGTGTGTGTGGTGTGTGTGTGTGTGTGTGTGTGTGTGTTGTGTGTGTGTGTGTTGTTGTGTGTTGTGTGTCATGGCGCCCGTCCTCGCAAATGTTAAGAGTGTAGAAGAATTATATCGGATAAGTCTGCTTTGTGTCTGATTTAGTAAGTTGCTTGTCTTGCTGTCACACCTCACAAATTCCTTATTGTCCCTGCTTACACACAACAACAAATCCGTTCACTGTGCCACATATTTTTCCTCGCCTGCCTGTAACAAATGATTGTGTAGAAATGTTCCCAGCTCGTTTTTGTCTTTTCTTTCATTGATCCAGCATGGTCTGTATCCTAGCCAAGCCGGGACTTTATTCCAACGATCTGTTCTTCCAGCCGGTACGTTCAATGGTAGAGTCGCTCGGCTGCATCTGACCCGGTAAGGTGACACGGTTCAGACAAGGCGTACCGAGGTGTGTTCACAGTAATTAGGTCACGTGATTATTTTACGTAACCGGTTAACCTCAGACGGAAGACCCTAGTTCATGTGGTTGAGTTATTGGTGTCCCGGTCGGTTTGCAACCCGCCGTGTCACGGAGTTGTCTGTGTGCGACGGCCTGCGATTACGGAGAGTCTGGTGGGAACCTGAGATAGCTTCCCCCCCCCCCCCCCACGGTCTTCTCGCCCTGACCCTGGGCCGCAACAATGTATGTATATGTATGTATATACTATATATATATATATATATATATATATATCCATCCATTGGAACCACACTTTGTGCAGAGCGTTGGTGCTGCCTAAGCAGTCTCCTTGGCTCTTGTGCACAATTCTGGATGGGTCGCCACTCCGACACAGGATACCAGCAGGCTCACACTCATTTTGCCGACATTGGAAGGATGACAGGCAGTGTCAACCCCACCTGGTATTAATTCAACAGCCAAGTGGGATTTGATCTCAGCCACCCAGTATCCCAAGCACACCACCATAACCATTAAGCCAACACCAGGCACATATACATGCACACGCACGCACGCATTTGGCGTGGGATGAGCACTACCCCAATCTCCATTGGACACAGTCCCACACCAAAGTGTCACCTTCAATATGGAGGCCTCAGCCCGGCAACTCTGTCAAACAGACAAAGATTACATGGTCATCATCAGTTAAACATCAAACGGAGCTGCCTATCTGGATTTTGGGCTTATTTGCCCTCATCAGGACAACAAACCGATAAATATCTAACAAATAATGACCACATTCATCATTTAATCAGAACCACCTCCTGACTGTTATGGTGAGCATTACCGCAGATTATGTCTCACACGCTAAAACCACATAATCCGCAAAGGATGGTATGCCATCCTGATAAATCCTGAGGTAAATCAGCCACATGCGCCTTCGCTGTGAGGTGGGCCTCATGGAGGCCAGCGCGTGTGGCGCCACTGTTGAGGAAGCTGCTGCAAAGAGCCCTCGTTCCCGGGCGAGCCCTAAACCTAACGTGTGCAGCGAGTCATATCGTGCGCTTAGCAGTGCGGGATTATCGACTCGAGCTTCCGGTGATCTGGGGAAGATTGCCGGTTGCATTAAAAAGGCATACGAAGTCAATCAGAGCACCTGATTCAGGTGATGACGTTTCGATTTGGGGTGGCCCCTCCCCTGCGCTGCAAGTCCTATAAAGGTCAGCAGTCCCTCCACCTTTCTCTTTCTCTGCCTCTCTCCCGCTCTCGCCTCGCCCTCGTCGACACCGCCAGGACCTGCCTCCTGCTGTCTGGACTCCGTCTCCTCATCTTCGCCCACACGACGTCGACCCCACCCACCCCCCATCCTCCTCCCACACTATTAGAGGCGAGTGTGCATGCAGTGATATTACATCTGCCGAAAGCAAGTCGTTCAGGAAGTGACGTCAGTGCAAGTCAATGCATTCCAGGTAAAATGAAGATGGCGGCGAGCACATTGACATGTATTGTGCAAAAGGTTTGCATCGTTTTAAAAAGTTGCTTTGTGAAGAACATGAAAAGAGTTGAAATTCACATCTATGAGACTGCCTGCAAAATTTTGTAAAGCTTTTCTTTCATGGAGTTTGATGATAAATTATTGCGGCGAGTTCAAAAATGGCCATTGCGTTTGATCAAAAAGCAACTCGTGTGGCCTTTGCAAAAGTGCTCCTGTAATACACCCGGAGGAGTGGAGATGACTTAATCAAGATCTTGGCATGTGATGGACGAGATCCAGAAAAACTTCATTCCACACCAACCGGTCCTTTACCAAAGTTTATTCATCACCATCCGAGTTGTATCCTCTAACTTTCTACTGGAGTCAAGTCATTCATATTTACATATTCAAAGGTGACATCAGATGCTTTCCTTCTCCCAGCAGCAAAGACTTGAAGAATGAGCATCTCCATCAGAAAAAACAAACATAAACTGGAGAAATTGTGCCTCCCTTTGCCCATGCCATTACCGGCACGTAACATATTTAGGGAGTTGTAAACTGCAGGACAAACTTATCAAAACCTGCATCAGAACAACGTGACACATCACTGTGAACCCAAAATAATTCCGCTACAGTCTCTATCATACAGCTCATGTGGGTTTGAACCGCAGGCATCTTTGATGATGATGCCAGATGCCACACCACTGACAAAGTCTGATTATTATTTCAGTGCTTAACAAGTGGTGTTCCGTTATGAATGCCAAGTGGTCAACACAACCTGAGAATATGGGGATCCCAGAAATCTGCGCAGACGTGTTAATCAAAGAATTACCACTGAGAAAACTTTTTCACCAACTTGATACAACTGCAAAGAAAACCTTGTCGAATACATTAAGCAGAGATATCGGTATAAAATGGCCGATTACATTTGAATTCTATTCCTTTGGAATGTAAATGCATTCTCCTCTACATCAGGAATTAAGCACAGAATGCAAAAAACAGATGATCGAGGTTAGTATCGACAATCAAGCCGTGGAAAAGGAGTATAAATGTATTGTACACTGAATAAATGTCATTATTAGTACCTGGAATTGACTTGATTGTCACTTGAAGACTTGGAGGTGTATAGGAGTTCTACAGTTGAAGAAAACTGATTATGTCTTGATTAACATTGCATCGATCAACGTCAAAAGGGTTATCCATCTTATGGATTGTCCTCACACAAAACGGAATGTGTATTGCTCATATGCACCTCAACCACCTCCGCGCAAGTCTCCAGAAAACCCACTTTTCAGTTCCTCAAATGATAATTTCATCACTGTTTGACTTGGTGACAAATACTCAATATTTGTTCCTCCAAGAAGATCTCTTCTCTCTGTTATGCTCATGCTGTGCAAACTTCAATCCTTTTTTTTAGTTCAATCTCTGTCCTTCCAAAGCATGTTTTTCCACTTCAATGCTGAATACATGTATATTTCTGATTATGATGTACCATATTCTGTCACAGTGTCAGTGCTGCTGAAGCAGTTTCTTGGCAAGGGTCACACTGAGTGGATTGCCATTGCCTTCCCAGCAGTAATTAGGACAGGAATTTATAATTTGGCCAGGGTACTGCTGATAGCTTGCCTACTCTTTGCGAAGGACACTGTCGGATCTTTAACGTCCACTAACTAATGATGGCAGACAGAACACCCAGTTTAACCTCCACCCAAAGCATGGCACGTGTTGATGAATCACCTTGCCTGTGAAACACCGAGATGACAATTTATGGGTGAATCCGTTTTTGTACCTTTTTATGCATGTAATGCTGTGATGCTGGCTGATTTCCAAGCAAATGGTAGATGACGTAGGGCAAATGATACGGTGAAAAGGGCAGTGAGAGGAAGTGCAAGAGCAGCAGAGCAGCTTTTAGGACACATGAGCTGATACCGTCTGGGCCAGTTGCCAAATCAGAGTAGAGGTTTGCCAGAAACTTCTCCACCTTCTCAGGTGCAAAATATAGAGTCCAGGAGTGGTTGAGTATGACTGAGAAGGGTGGGCACAGAGAGAGAGGGTTGGGGACACAATAATTTGAAGCAAACACAGAATTGAGGCATTCAGCCTTCTTACGAGCACAGTCGGTTGTGGTGCCATTTGAAGAGAAGGAAGGGTTGGAAGGGGAGCATACACCAGAGACAGACTTACCAAGGCACCACCAGGATTTAGAGGAGGGAGACAAGTTTGAAAGTTCAATCTTGAGGTTGGACAAATGTTGTTCACAGTCTCTCCTGAGTGTAGACAAACACTTTTTGCAGGCTTTGTGGAATGATTTGAGGTTGCTTTCGGTCAGATTTGCCTTTTAGGAGGAAGAGAAGGCAAATTGTTTTCAGGAAACAGCTTCACACAGGATTTAGTGTCCCAATGGCGGGATAACCGAAAATGAGTTATATGAATCTGTGCACAAGAGAGAGCAGGATGCTGTGGAAGAATTTCCAGGCTGAGTTATCAGGGGATATATATACAGCTCTGGAAGAAAATAAGAGGCCACTCCAAAAAAATTTTAAATCAGCATCTCTACATGTATGGCAGCCATTCCATTCCAGTGTCTGTTGAATTCCAACACAGGCACAACTCATTCTACTTCGTGAGGTACTGATTAGGTGATCACCTGAACCGAATCTTATTTAACAAGGAAAAGTATAAAAACCACTGCTGTGGTCATCACTATCCTCTTGCAATAGGACCAGCTGGATGGCAAAAACAGTGCTAGTCATACCTCAAAAGTAATTGGAATCAAAAAAATAACTATGACCATGCCAAAAGAGTTGAAAAGAAAAGTTTTGAGTGAGAAAAGAAGGGTTCAATTCTGGCTTTACTGGCAGAGGGATACAGTGAGCGTCACGTTGCTTCCATCCTTAAAATTTCAAAGACGGCGGTTCATAAGAACAAGGTCAAGCAGCAGATATTTGGGACAACAAAGCTACAGACTGGCAGAGGGCGAAAACGACTTTACACTGACCGGGATGACCGCCAACTCATTTGAATGTCACTCAACAACCGTAGGTGACATTCAAGTGACCTACAAAAAGAATGGCAAACGGCAGCTGGGGTGAAGTGTACGGCGAGGACGGTTCGAAATAGGCTCCTAGGGGCAGGGCTGAATCGTGCAAAGCTCGAAAAAGCCCTTCATCAATGAGAAGCAAAGAAGAGCCAGGCTGAGGTTTGCAAAAGAAAGAGCAGGTGTAGGTCGAAAGGCCCACCCGTGACTGGATCCCGGCGTTAGCCGGGAGGGTCACGACTGAATTGTCCCGCCGGTGGGCGAGGCGGTCGCGGTTCGAGTCGCGTGGCGATCGCACGCCGACGGGCGCGAATTCGCAACTTATATATATATTTATCAATAAAAATAAATATAAAATATAATATAATATATATATATAAAATTATATATACTAAATACACTAGACTAGGCGTAAGTCGTCACATCGGTACCAAGAAAAAGTGACGACTTAGAAATGCGACGACTTACGCGTATGCGAACATTCATGATGACTGTGGGGTGAAGGATGAAGTCGTGCATGGCCTGGACACGTATGTGTGAGAGCCGGCTAATTGTACCAAAAGGAAAAACACAATCCTCGGGGCATAGGTGGGGGTTCATTGGTGAGTTGGAAAGTGATCAAGCAAAGATGGAATTCATGAATCAGTTTATCAAAGTAAAGATAATGAACAACTGTAAGACAACTCATATACCATCGGTGATGGTATGGTGACAAATTACATGACACACAGTCATCGTGGTGATGATTACCACTCAATGCCTATGTGTAAGTGAGTGCGGTAATGTACAAAACAAGCCAATATAAAACCATGATCGGACTTCAACACTAAGCTCGATCGATCCTTTACTCCTTCGCGAAGTAATCCGTTATGTTTGACTGCCTCAAACTCTTGGGCATCTGGTGCATGAGAAAGGACTCAAACCAGTCATGTGTATTCCATGATGTTTGCTGGGCAATCCTCCACCGAAAGACAGTATCGGCCGAATATTTGGCCGAATCGGCTGAAACCGAATATTTGGCTGAGCCGACATTTGCCGAAACCAGATGATGAGCGCGTTATCAACATCTTCAAAGGACACACATTTCACGCGTTTCACACTTACCACCGGCCTCGCGATCTTCTCCACTTGTCCAAATACTTGCCCTTATTCTTCAAGATATCGTTCAATGTCTGCCGTTTGATGTCCAACTTCTCAGCTATGGCTGTTTTCTTCATCAGTGGGTTTGCCTCGCAAAACTGGATAATGTCGTATTTTTCTTGGTAGGTTTTAGTTGTAAGCTTACGCTTAGTCGCCATTGTCCTGCCTGCAGTGCGATCAACGTGTGTACGCAGTTATAAATAGCCTATCACTGGCGGTGTACACCAATGAGCGAGCATCACGATTCCATGAAATCGGGCTTCTCACGAGGCAGACAGTTCCGTGTGACGAGTTAGGAGTGGTAATTTACTTGAGTTTCCATTACGCGGGAACGGACAACATCTGACGACTTAGACGAAGTGACGACTTAGAGATGACGACTTACAGAGGGATGACCCTTTATTCAAAGGGATTTAACATGAGATAAATTCGGGACTTTTTGACGCTGCCGACTTAGGCGAAGTGACGAGTTACACGCTGCCGACTTACGCCTAGTCTACTGTATATATCGAAGTATAAATATATATATACATATAAATATAAATATATATATATCTAAATATATATATCTAAATATAATTATATATATATCTAAATATAATTATATATATCTAAATATAAATATATATAATATATATATATATCTAAATATAATTATATATATCTAAATATAAATATATATCTATCTATATATATCTAAATATACTGTATATCTAAATATACATATATATATATATATATATATATATATATATATATATATATATATATTATATATATATATTGTTGCGGTTCTTTGAACCGCATGCATCCAACAGATAGTGGTCCCAAGACAGTTATTCCATTATTATACGTGTAGATAGCCCCTTTCCTTTTGTCCAGCGGGACAACAAGGGAGTGGCGTTGCGATGATCTCATCGCTAGGGTTGCTTACATCATTTTTTTCTTCATTTCGTCCCTACTCTTTTTTCGTCTGATTATTCTCAGGTAAATCAGCCACGTGCACCTTCGCTGTGAGGTGGGCGTGTGTGTGTGTGTGTGTGTGTGTTATATATATATATAATTAAAAAATATATATATATATATATATAAAAAAAAATATATATATATATATATATATATATA
>CM068953.1:10527511-10537674 GCA_035128595.1 Eptatretus atami | reverse complement strand
AGATCAGCAAGCAGCAGCCTCTTCACTCTCTGCAGATCTCGATAACATCACAAGCTTGTCCAACACGTGAAACATGTCTTTCAATCCTGACAAATCTCAAACTCTCTCAATGTCTCTCTGAAAGGACCTTCTCGAAAAACCCCAATCTACTTTCTCAACAATCCTCTTGAAGAAGTCCTTTCATTCAATCTTCTGGGTCTCACTATTTGCCATGACCTTTCCTGGGAAAGCCACATTTTGAAGCTGGCCTCCAAAGCTAGTCACCAACTGGGCATCCTCTGTTGTGCAAAGTTGTTCCTTGGCACACCTGAGCTACTCACCACATACAAAGCTATCATCCACAGCCTGATGAAATACTGCTCTCCGCAATGAGCTGGGGCTACCGCCTCTCACCTTTCTCAACTTCACGCTGTGGAAACCAAGGCAGTTAAGATCACTGTGATGAGGCTGAGTCTTTGGGTCTCTCACCACAGGCAGGTCGGTGGTCTTTCTGTCTTGTACCATCTCCTCTCTGGCCTCGCCCCCACCCCCCTGCCCCCCCCCCCCTTTTCTGTCTGAGATATGTCCACCCCCCCCCCATATATCGCAGGGCACTCAAAGTCCACCAGCAATCCCCTTAGCAACCCAACCCTAAAACTACCAAAATCAAGAATCACTGGTTGCCTTCATTCATCCATTCCTCTTTTTTCCCCACCTTTGGAACAAACTTCAACACTCTCTTCAATCCCACTCT
Source organism: Eptatretus atami (assembly GCA_035128595.1). Taxonomy (NCBI): domain Eukaryota; kingdom Metazoa; phylum Chordata; class Myxini; order Myxiniformes; family Myxinidae; genus Eptatretus; species Eptatretus atami. The sequence goes on along the minus strand of CM068953.1, from coordinate 10,536,941 downwards.
TCTCTCCAGGTCTTCAAAACAGCTGTTCACCACCACCTATATTATCTTCCCCCATCCAAAACCATGATCTTTTCCACCCTGTGAATCCACCCAAACCCACCTCCTTCAAATTCCCTGCTTTCCTTCTTGAAAGTCCCTGTGGTGTCCATCTTGTTTATCCTGTGTACCCCATCCCATCCCCCTACCTTCCACAGATCTCATAATATCTGTTCCACACTGTATCTTCCTTGCCTCTCCTGCCCCTCTTGTCTCCTGCTCCCCTTGTTATACATTCTGTGTGTTAGCTTTCATACGAGCCTCGACAGTGCACACAAAAAAAAACACTGCATTACACCGAGGGATGGGCTTGAAGGAACGCAATGCGTGAAATCCCCTGTGAGCAGGACGAGAATCACTTGACCTCAGGCGATGCTCTACCCCCTCACAGATTCCTCGCACATAGGCCTCCTTGTCCACCCTTAGCACATGTACAGTTTTACACGTCAGCAATCTGAACAGCTCAGCTCTGCCAGTAAGCCTGGCCCTGCGACTCTGGCCCTATCCAGTGTCCCTCGAGAGACAAAATTCTTCTTCGCCCTCCGGTGAGTTCCGAGACATCTACCGGCAACATCAAGGACGGTGGTGTTAAAGGCACTCCACAAATCTTCACGATTCCCCAAAGCACCCAGACCCCCGAAATCCCCACTCAGCCTATTCGCAAACTCCTCAGCTACCCTCTCATCCTTGAGCTTGCCAACATCCAGCCGAGGCTGGGATGGTACCATTCTCCCAGATTTTATCTGCAACTTCAGAGTTGCTACAACAAGCCTGTGGTCGGTATTGAGGAACTGAGCACTCCGGTGGACAATGCAATTCTGGATCATCTTCCAGCAACCATCAACGAGCACATGGTCAATCTCCTTTGCCACACCACCAGCGTTAGAATACCAAGTACAACGATGAGCATGTGGGCAATGAAACCATGAACCAGCCAACCTAAGTCCATGACATCTTGCAAAGTCAAGGAACTTAAAACAATTCTGGTTCACAGTTCCAGACACATGGGGACCAACACATGTCTCATAACCATCCCTATCAGTTCCAGTCAATGCAATGAAATCCCCCAAAGACGATAAGAATATCTCGCCTGGGGCACAATTCAACCACAGACTCGAGTGTGGCATAGAACGCGTCCTTCACAGTGAGATCATTTGCCTCAGTCGGAGCATATACAGAGACCAGGGAAATGACACCTAAGGAGTGACAAATCCTGAGTCTCATAATACGCTCGTTGACCGGTGTTACCTTAATTATCATTGGTGCCAGCTTATTGGACACAGCTACAGCAACTCCTTGGGCATGGTCACCATCAGAGCAACCAGACCAATCGTAGGTGTTACCATCCGCTATGATCTCGCCACTATGCGGTCTCCGAACCTCAGAGAGTGCTGCAACACCTGTGTTCAAATGCTCGAGATCAGATGATAACAGAGACAGGGAATCATCCTCTCTGAGAGACAGGACATTCCAGGCACCCACCCAAAGAGACTGCCTCAGGTTAACCCAAGGAGACCGCCGTCTGGTGGACGACACCTCAGAACCACTCTGCCACACACCACCGCAATCTGACCTAGGAAGGTTTACCCCATGGTTTTCCTCCTACCATCAAGGAATGAGAGTCCCGAAGGCTTTGCCCCAATCCTATCATCCGGTGAGCTGCCCTGCGAAGGGCAGCAGCACAGGAGGGACTCCCACAGAATGGGTTTTCAGATTTCTTTACATTTGTTAGTTTTGCAGAATGAAGCGATTTACGGTGGCTGGAGAGAAAATCCTGCCACCAACCTCCGGAAAAAAAGTAACCCAAATGCAGGAGGACGTCCACAGACACAGTTGGGCACTAGAAATTGATAGCTGTTGGCTCACAAGGAGCTCCTCCGCCCTCTGGCAAGTTTTGTTTTTAATCCTGCTAGGTGTCCATATCATACACCTTTATCACCAGAAAACCTGGTGGGGGAGATGGGACGGTTTAATCGCCGACATCCCGACCAGGTCAAGAGTCACGTAATAACGTCATTATCTTAGACCTCGGTTTCGTGTAACTGCAGTGGCGTATTGGTAAAAATTTTTACGTGAGTAAACTATTACGAATGTCAGTTGAGGCAGCGAAGCAGAATGTATGATGGAAATTAAAACTTACCTCTGAGATCTTTTGCACTCTGAAGCAGGTTCACCTCAAGGATTTGCCTGTATTTGGCTCCATTAATTGTTCCCTCTATCCTTACAAGTGGGTAAGTTTTTAGATGACGAATGAAATTTTACGTGGATCGGCCATCTGAAATTTTTACTCCACACGTTTCACATTCAGCACTCTTTCTATTCAATGCACCTTCAAAATGTTTATCAGCAAATAAGATCACCCATGGAATCTCCGCCATGCTATCTGTAACACAGTGATGACAAAGTGACCACGCATGTGCAAAGAATAGCAGCAAGCAGTGACGCTCAGTCGTGTACATTGGTGTATCAGTTTTTTTACACCAATGCATATGTACATGGGTGCACTAGGGAGTGGTTAAGCAGTCACGTGAACAGCCCATGTTCCGATGCGGTGCGGTGCTGTGTTGTGCACGTAATAAACCTATTGTTCCCACTTCAGAGTCTTCGTCCCTGTTCATTGAGCACATTACAGTATGGATGAACCGAGCAGCAGCAATAACGATTCCATAAGTACGCCAACTGAATTGAAGGACTTGGAATCCATGTAATGAAAGCTGCTATAGCTCTACTTGCTTTTTTCCATAATTTACCTCCTTTTACTCCACTAGACACATGTATGTGTGATCGGAGGCTTGGAGCTGAGCAGCACTTTGAGCGGTGTACAAGAAATACCTTTTCGAAGGTCGGCGTGATCTATTTACCGAGTTTGTGCTCCCTTTGGTGCGAGACTTTGGCGGTCTTTGTTTATCAATACAATAATCACATCCGAGCAGCCATCAAATGAAAATTAGTGACAAACACATCACTGAGATATATTTATTTTGATATAGTGTTCATTCATTCATCGTCATTGTCAACAAGTCGACAAGCTCAAGTCAAGTCTCAAGTCTTGGGGGCAAAGTCTCAAGTCACAAAATGTGCAACTCGAGTCACCATCTCTGGATGGGAGAACCTGCCGGTAGGACAGCAATCTCTGCAGCACTTCACAAATCGAGGCTTTATGGGAGAGTGGCCAGACAGAAGCCACTCCTGAGAAAAAGGCACATGATGGCACACTTGGAGTTTGCAAAAAGGCACGTGAAAGCTTCTGAGAACATGAGGCAAAATATTCTGTGGTCTGATGAGATGAAAATTGAACTCTTTGGCCTGAATGCAAACCACTCCGTCTTGTGGAAACCAAGCACAGCTCTTCACCAATCTTACACCATCTCCACCATGAAGCATGGTGATGGCAGCATCATGCCATGGGGGTGCTTTTCAGCAACAGGGACTGGAAGATTTGCAAGGATAGAGGGAACAATGAATGGAGCCAAATACAGGCAAATCCTTGAGGAGAACCTACTTTAGAGTGCAAAAGACCTCAGACTGCAGTGAAGATTTACATTCCAACAGGCCAATGACTCCAAGCATACAGCCAAAGTAACACTGGAACAGCTTCAGAACAAGAACATGAAAGTCCTTGAGTGGCCCAGCCAAAACCCAGACTTGAATCCCACTGAGAATCTGTGGAAAGACTTGAAGATTGTTGTTCACTGACGCTCCCCCATCCAACTTGACAGAGCTTGAGAAAATCTGCAAGGAAGAATGGGAGAAAATCCCCAAATCTAGATGTGCAAAGCTCATACAGACATGCCCAAGAACACTCGAAGCTGTAATCGCTGCTAAAGGCCCAGTCACACCTTGACGTTTTAGCCACAATGGAAACGTATCAAAATGTATGTAAAACGCTGGCTTACGCTGAACTTTTGATGTTTTTCTTAAAGATTCGGACGTATTCATAACGAGTTGGTCGTATGCATAACATATTAGTAACGGACACAGAACGTTTCGTTGTCTTATAGATAACTTATACCAACGAATGCTTAGCCTGTTGTCGGCGTTCACAACCTATGCCCAACGGTAGTCTAACTTATGCATAGCGCGCTGCACGTATCGCGACGATCACGTGGTGTAGCCTATTAAAAGGCTGCCGCACAACGATTCAAATCATAACCGCCGGAGAAATGGAAGTGTCAACATCGCAGTCACACCTTCGCGATCTTGCCAGCGTATGCCGACCTCTGAAAAATGCGTCTAAAACGCTGGCGCACGTCGAATACGGTATGGCTAAGTTTGGTATACGTGAATAGAACGCTAAAGTACGCTATCATACGTCGTAGTAAGTGGAGTACGTCTTGTACTTTTAAACGTGTTAAACATTTTACGACGTACTTGCCGTATGCCTCACACGTTCCGCATGCGATGGGAACAAGTTGTACGCACGATATGCGATCGTTGGCAAACGTCGACAAAAGTTACTTGTAAGTTACTCATAAGTCGAAACACGTCAATGTAATGGTTAGAGTCAGTGTTCCAGACTCCTGGTTTTTTTTTCTTCGGTATGACGGTGATGTTGACACTTCGATTTCTAGTGCGGTTATAATATAATATAATTAATAGGCTGCCGCTCAACGATTTAAATCATAACCGCAATAGAAATCGAAGTGTCAACATCACCGTCATACTGAAGAAAAAAATAATAATAATAAAAAAAAAACCAGGAGTCTGGAACACTGACGCAAACCATTACATTGACGTGTTTCGACTTATGAGTACCTTACAAGTAACGTGTGTCGACGTGTGTCAACGATCGCGTAACGTGCCTACAACACGTTGCTCATAGGTTAGAAATAAGTTTCGGGTACGCTAAACATTACCTCGACGCGTTTCGACTTATGATTAACTTACAATTAACGTGTGTCGACATGTGTCAACGCGCATAACGTGCCTACAACTTATGGCCAGCGTAGCGGAACTTGTGAGTCATACGCTGGCATAAGTCGTAAAATTTCAAGCATGCTAAAATTGAGGACAACCGCAAAGTAAAACGATGAAAGCAAGCGTACTACGACGTATGGCAGTGTTTTTCAGCGTGCTCTCAATGTTTCCAAAACTTACCCATAACGTATTCGAAGTGTGCTAGTGTTTTAGCCAAATTTTTCAAAAATCGGCATAAGCTGGCTAAAACGTCAAGGTGTGACTGGGCCTTAAAGGTGCTTCGACAAAGTATTGAGTCAGGGGGTTAAATACTTATTGACGCAAGATAGTTCAACTTTTTATTTTTAATTAATTTGTAAAAAAATTCTAAAAACATGTTTTCACTTTGTCGTTGTAGAGTATTTTGTGTAGATTGGTGAAATTTTTAAAAATATATATAATCCATTTTAAATTCAGGCTGTAACACGACAAAATGTGATAAAAAGTCCAGGGGTGTGAATACTTTCTGAAGGTACTACAGTAAATGTACACTAACTAAAAACTTAAGTTAGGGATCGATCTGTTGTCCAATCATATTTTTTCATATTCCCCAGGTATATATCAAGAGTTTATTCAAGGTGACTGATAACTCTTTTCCAATTATGTAATTAAACAATTCTTCAAAAAACTGGACTAAATAAAATTAATATGTTGACGAACGATGGAATCCAATATTTATGAATAATGTTTGGTTTTAACATTTTTAATTTGTAAAGTGAAGTGTATTCGATGCTTTCAAGTTTAACAAGAGCGCAAGTGAGCACAATATACGCCCGAACAAGAAGGTATATACAGAATTGTGCTACTACATGTGAAAACAGCATTCCTTGGTTTGCCATGGCCAACCACTTTAGATGACGAACGCATGTCGCACGACACACCGTCTCCACAGTCTTACCTATGTACCAAATATGAAACTTGAAAGATTGAAAACTTTGGGAGTTACAGTGCGGACAGGAACGGGACGGCACGGGCACGACGGTATCACATTAATACCGCCCCGATATATATTGTTTGCGATTCGCGCCGCCGGCGTGCGATCGGCCACGTGACTCGAATCGCACCGCCTCGCCCACCGGACGGACATTCAGTCGTGACCCTCTCGGACTAACGCCGGGATCTAGTCACGGTGGGCCTTTCGGCCTCACCACGATCGTGCCATCGGGCCACCGCGTGGGATAGGCGTTTCGTTCGCCAAACTCGACCTATACCCACGCGGATGTAAACCGGGCGATCGCACCTCGCCGCAAGGTCGACTTCGGACACGGACCGCCTTAAGCGATCCGTTCCGTGCTATCGGGATAAACCGAGCCGTGTTTACGTCGCGCTCTCGACGGTTCCTGATTAATTATCGGGCGCCCTCGCCCACTCAAACCCTTTACGTAAAGCAAGATGGAGACCCACAAAGGAAAGGACGTAGCGAAACGGGCTACAAATTCACAACATACGCATTTTATTTACAACACAACAACACAAAAAGCACACATAAACGCATAGTATTTAATAGCAAGTTAAAACAAAACACAACAATGCAGAGCTGACGACCCGAATACGCGTACATTCGGCAACACTTATACAGTTCTACTTGACGGACTCCGGCGCCACACACAACGTTTCACACAAAAACCCCAAAAGAAAATGGAAGTCGCGACTTCCCTGCCCTCGAGCCTTTGGCGACCGTCCTCGTGGTCCATCTGGCTGTGACTCCGTGCTCGAGCGTGTCTGCGAGGTCTCTCCGGCGTGCCTTGTGCCTGCCCGTGCTGGCCCTCGACGCCACGGACCGAGACGCCGACTGCGTAAGAGCCGAACCACGAACACACCGCGACTGAGAGCACCGCAGCGAGAATACCGAACCAAGAGAGACCGAATACCGAACCAAAAGAGAACCGAATGCCTCTTGCGCCTCCGACTCTTATACCCCGCGCCCCGCCCGTTCTTGGCTCCACCCTCCTTCGAGGTGCTTCGAGAAGGGGGCGTTCCCTCTCGTTCCCCCTCCCCGCGCCATGCGGGGGGCGAGAAAACCGTCCTGGCGCCGGGCCAGGGAAGAAACAGCGCGGAAAACCCGCGCGCCCTCGCTGTGGTGATTTTCTTCTTTCCCTTCTCGTGCTCGGACGGTTTCCAACGCGGAAACCGTCGTACGTGGACGCGGAGGATGGCGTTCGTTGGTGTGGGTAGTGGCGAAGATGTGTGGGTTGTTGTGAGATGGCGGTGCTGGCGTTGTTGGAGTGGTGGCGTGGTTGAGGTTGAAGGTGGTTGGTTCGAAAATAATGAAAGAACAGAAAAACGACTAACTCCAAAGTGTCGCAGCCCGAATGAATCACATAATTCCCTCTAAACAATGGGTTGTGGCTAACTATACATGTACTTAAAAAAAATCCACCTACGGGACCTGAATGGTGTTGCGAATTTCCACAGCCGTAACAAATAATATATATATATATATATATATATATATATATATATATATATATATATATATATATATATATATCGGGCGTATAAAAATGAATGGCAGAAGTCAGTCAGTCAAGGCAGGTTCTCCACTCCACCCCCACCCACCACCAATCACCAATCACCCACCCCACTCTCCAGGTCAAGTCAATCAAGTCAATCCTTCAAGTCAATCAAGTCAAGGCAGAAGTAAGTCATTCTCCCACCCTCACCCATGGTCCCACCCCTCTCCCTCCTACCCTCCACCCTCTCCCCAATGCAGTGTACGCAATGAGGTTGAGGGAGACGAGAGAAGGGGAGAGAATGTAGAGAGTGGGAGGGGGAGATTGAGACATTGAGATCACATTTTACATTACATGGAATGACACATAACAAACTGCATTTCACATGATTTTCACCCAATTACTCCTTCTCTCCTCTTCCCCTCTCTCCCCTCCCTCACACCTCTTCTCTTCTCTTCCTCTCTCCCTCCTCTCCCCCTCCCCTCCACCTCCACCCTCCCTTCCCCCCCTCTACTGTCTTCCTCCATTCCCCCTCTCTGTCTCCCCCCCCCTCCTCCCTGAGGAGGAAGGTGAGAACAGAAGGAGAGGACAGAGTTGGAGTTTGGGGGGGGGGTGGGGGTTGTTGAGCAAAGATGGACAGAGTTGGAGAGGAGGTTGAGAATTTGTGTGTGAGGGAGAAGAGGTTTAGAATTTTGGTGGGGGGAGGGGTAGTTGAGATGTTGCAGTGGGCGGGGGTTTATGGTGGGGGGGGACAGAGGGAGGGTTAAAGGTTTGAAGTGGGGAGGTGAGTCTGTGAAGCCTTTGGGTTGGGGGAAAGGTTGGAACTGAACTTGGGGTTTGAGATTGGGGGTGAATGACTTGGGGGTTTTGGGAGGGGTGGAGGAGTTGAGCACTTGAAGTGACGTTTTACATTATGCGGATCTTTCTGCCTTATCCACAGCCATGGCGGATGTTGATTGGTGTGAAGCAAGGTGTATGCCTGCCACCACCGCATTCGGCGTCTTCTTTCATATGCCCTTGCACCATGCGTTTGGTAACAACCCCTCTGGTGTTCTGACTAAATCCCCAAACTATTATGTCTTTTTAAGCTTTGTCTCACTTCAGAGCCAAAACCAAGACGAGACAACTGTCTATCAATGAACTTTTGTTTGCTGATGATGCTGCTATAGTTAGCCATTCTGCTACTCATGTCAAACAGATCTGCACCAAATATTCCAATAGCTGCACCGACTTTGATGTGGTATAAACATCAAGAAAACAGTTATAATGTCTCAATGTTGCGCCGCACAATCACAGATGTACATCAACAACAATCTGCTTGACAAAGTATGCTATTTTCACTACTCCGGCTCAAATCTGTCCCACGATGTGTCCCTCACCCCTAAAATTGACATCTGGATTGACAAGACAGCAATCACCTTCGTAAGTCTGACAGATCATGTGCGGAAGAAGAATCACCTGGCATTTTCAATGAAGATATCTGCGTACCGAGCCTGTGTGCCAAGTACTTTGCTCTATGGCTGTGAATGCTCGGCAAAGGAGGCCAAATAAAAATAAACGTGTTTTAATCCCTTCCGCCTCTGCCGTTTCAATAAAGTCCAAGGCATCACCTAGAACGATAAAGTTACAAACACCGACATCCTGCGGCATACGAAAATGTACATTATCTACACCATATTCCAGTATCGTAGACTCCGATAGGTGGGCCAGATCCTTCGGATGCAAGACTCCAGAATCTAAACGTCCTTTCTCTTTGGTTAGCTAAAAGATCTCTCTCGCCCTGTTGGCAGATCCAAGCTCATCCTGGAAGAATACGATGAAGACTGATGGTGTTATTTCCTAACATCTCACATCAGTGATCTTCACCATTTTTTAGAGGGGGGTCACTTTTGCCGATAACACATCAGCATGAGAGCCGCCACACCGCCTCCACGATTCCATCATGGCTATTAGGCCCTGCCTCCATGTACTCTTTTTTTTCTTTT
>CM068953.1:10490243-10497743 GCA_035128595.1 Eptatretus atami | reverse complement strand
TTGAGCACACTTTATTTTTTTTGTTGAGCACACTTTATTTTGAATGGAGCACACTTTATGCTCTACATTTCACGACTTGTCTGCATGAGTTTAAAATCAATGACGATGTGTTACTTGCGATTTTTAGTGAAACTTCGCCACCACAGTGGTTTACGCCCTTACTGACAGAGCTAATCAAAATAGAGGTCGAGTTCAACATCACCATCATGTGCCATACTCGATGGGGAGCGCAGGTGGTGCCGAAGCACATACGAGGACACAATCCTGGATGGATCGCCACTCCAGCTCAGGAAGTCAGCGCAGGAATTTGGAATTTGTTCAGGGTGCTGGTGATAGCTCGTGTACTCTTCGCAAAAGACTCTGCGGGATCTTTAACGTCTACCAACTAATGCTGACAGACGGGGTTCACGTTTAACATCAGTCCGAGGCATGACACACACATTGATGAATCGTCCTGCCCGTGAAACACCGGGATGACAGTTTATAGCTGGGTTGGGATTCAAACCCACGTTAGACAGCTTAGAGGTGAGTGTGCATACCTCTCGTCTAGACCAACCAGCCAAACTTCAACACAGTTAACCCATTGAACCCTGAGATCCTTAGACTTTCTGCTCCTCCTCCCTGCGCTCCTTGGAGAAAAATCCGGCTACTCGGGTATATGGAGGTTTGAATAGCGACTAGTTAGACCGTCCGCTTCGGGTATATGGAGGTTTCAATAGCGACCGGTAAACCGGATGCTCGGGTATATGGAGGTTTGAATAGCGACTAGTAGACCGTCCGCTCGGGTATATGGAGGTTTCCAAAAGAGAGAGAATTGACCTACGCAGAAGCCGCAACATTGACGGAATGTTTGACCTATTTATCATGACTTACATATCCATTTAATCTTAAACAGATACATTTAGGTCCAGACAGCATGCTCAGGACCTACTTCTGGCCTGAGATATTACCATGGGCTCTTTTAATGCCACGACCAAACCGTACATGGGAAAGCCAACTTTTACATCTCGGTGTGATTCAGCGCACCTGCCTCAACTGTGCTGTAGCTTCTGCTAAGATGGTAATCAGGTGTTTCATGTATTTGAAGGCCTTCCTTCTCTTCCTTCTCCCTCTTTCTACAGAGACACGTGGAAAGACATATCTTTTTAACGCAGAGACCATATGGAAGACGTCCTCTCTCAGACCAACAGATGGACGGGGAACGTCAAAGTCAACAGAGCCCACATTGTGCCATACTGTATTTCTCCATTGCAAGCACCTGCTTGAGTGGAGCAGAACTGTGGTACTTAAAGAACAACGTTGCAGGAAGAATAGAGATCACATCATCGGCTGAGGCTAGCAACATAGACAAAATTGAAGGAGAGGAGAAGAAGGGGAAGCGTGAGCAATAGTAGATAGATAGGAGATGGGGGTCTATATATCACAGAAACATAAGTAGGATGAAGGGGGAACGGAGACGCAGTAGATATTTGAGGGAGAGGAGAATGAAGGGAGGGTGAGAAGGGTAAAAAAAGGGGGGAGAGAGAGAGAGAGAGGGTGAGGTGAGAAGGTGAGAGTGACCGAAGAGAGAGAGGTGAGGGTGAGGGTGAGGGTGAGGAGTGAGAGAGAGAGGGTTGAGGGTGGAGGGTGAGGGTGAGAGTGAGAGTGAGAGAGAGAGGGTGAGGATAGAGGGTGAGGGTGAGGATGAGAGAGAGTTGAGGGGTTAGGGTGAGTGGTGTAGGGTGAGGGCGTGGAAGGGTGGAGAGTAGAAGAGGAGAGAGAGAGAGGGTGAAGAGTGAGAGTGAGAGTGCATAGAGTGAGAATAAAAAGAGAAGAAGGGTGAGAGAGATAGAGGTGAGAGGAGTGAAGAGTGAGGAGAATGAGAGAGAGAATGGGTGAGGGTGAGGGGAGGGTGAGAGTGAGAGTGAGAGAGAGAAGAGCAACGTGAGAACATAAGGTGAGCGTTGTGGATAGAGGTGAGGAATGAGAGAGCCAGATGAGGCAAAGTGATTAAGGGATAGAGGGTGAAGGGTATTGGAAGGGTGAAAGAAAGTAGTGAAGACGATGAAAGAGAGTCAAAACAGTAGAATAAGAGAACAGAATTAAAGAGAGAGAAGAGGGTGAGAGTGAGAGTGAGAAGATAGTGGAAGTGAGAAGAGAGAGGCGGTCAGATAGAGAGTGATGGAATGTACATTAGATAGAAAGAGGAAAGAAGAGAGAAGAGCACGAGAGAGAAAGAAGAGTGAAGAATAAAGATAGAATTGAGTCAGATAGAAGAAGAGAGAGCGAAGAGTGAGAGTGAAGAGAGAGAAGAATCAATAAACATGAAAAAACAGTAAATTGACAGATAAAAAGGTTGAGGATAGAGGAGTGAAAAAAGAAACAAACGAGTCTAGCCATAAAATTGAAGATACGAGGAATGAAAAAAGAAAATAAATAGATATGTAAAAAAAAGTAAAAAATACAAAAGATAAAGAATAAATGCTAAGAAAAACAAAAACACTAAGACGATCAAGAGAAACACAAGAGAGAAACAAACGAGAAGATAAGAACGTAAGTCAGAGAGAAAAAAGAGAGAAAGTAGATGATAAGAGAAACAGAAGAGAGAAGGGTCGCAGCAAGAATAAGAGCGAGCACTATAGGAGAACAGAGATGAGAAAGGGTGAGACGATGAGCTCGAGTCCCGAAGAAGAAGAGAAATTCGAAATATAGTAAAAGAACGCAAGAAGATACAAAAGAAGAGATAAAGATAAAGTAAAGAGATGTTAGTATCGAACGAAGACTACAGACAGAGAGAGAAGATGAGCGTCTAATCCCGAACCAGCAATAGCAATTGAAGTAGACTAGAGAAGAGAGAGACGTGAGCAGCGCATGAGAGACTATAGTGAGAAAAGAAAGCAAGTTTCACAGACCAAGAGTGAGAGAAGAGAGAGAATCGGAAGAGTGGAGTAGTAGAGAAGAGAGAGAGAGACGCACATTGAGTGAGAGAGAGAGGGAGAGTACGAGAGGTCGAAAGACGTGCAGCAGGAGTGGGAGCAAGAGAGACGTGAGAAGTGATAGAAGAAAAGAGATATCAGAAGTAAAAAATGTAGTAAACAGCAAGTAGGAGAATAGCAAGACACGATAAGTTGAGAGTCAAGAGTGCAGATCGACACGACGCAGCAGCAGATGAGGTGAGAGTGAGAGAGGAGAGAGAGAGAGAGAGTGGAGAGAGAGAGGACGAGCACCGAAGAGTATCGAAAGTAATAAGTATCGAGAGTCGAAGAAGAGAATCGCGAGACTAAACACCACTGAACCGAAAGTAATAGACCAAAAACACGTAAAGATTGGCACAAGTAGAAGGACAAATAGAGTGAGAGTGATTGAGTGAGTAAGTGAAGTAGTGAGAGGTGAGAGAGAGAGAGAAGAGTGAGAGTGATTGAGAGAGAGGGTGAAGAGGTGAGGGTTGAGAGGTGGAGGGTGAAGAGTGACACGAGTGAGAGTGAGAGAGACGCAGAGAGAGAGTGAGAAGTGAGAAGCCCAAATCCGAGAGAGAGACGAGCTAGGAGAAGTGAGCAGAGCACGCAGGGAGAGAGAGAGAAGTGGAGTGAGCACCAGAGATCGTTGAGACGAGCGCAGTGCGAGAGTGACGAGTGAAGACGCGCTGAGAAGTGCACGAGATAGAGTGAGAGTGAGAGAGTGAGAGAAAGAGTGAGAGTGAGAGAGAGAGAGATGAGAGAGTAGAGAGTGAGAGAGAGAGAGAGAGGAAGAGATGAATGAGAGAGAAAGAAGAGAGTGAAGTAGAAGAGGTGAGGAGAGAGAGAGTAGAGAGTGAGAGAGTAGATGAGATGAGTGAGAAGGTGAGAAAAAGAGAGTGAGAGTGAGAGATGAAGAGAAGAGAGAGGTGAAGAAGGAAGGATAGAGAGATGAGAGAGATGTAGAGTGATGAGTGAGTGCAGAGGTAGAGGAGGGAAGGAGAGATGGAGGAGAAAGTGAGGAGTGAGAGTAAGAGAAGGGTAGAGAGAGTGAGATGAGCATGATTGGTGATAGAGAGAATGAGAGGGTAGATGTAGTTAGAGAGGAGAGAAGAGAGAGTGAGATGAGAGGAGGAAGTAGAAAGAGAGGAGTAAGAGATGAGTATGATGAAGTAATGATGAAGTGAGTGAAGAGAGTGATTGAGACGAGGAGTGGAGGGAGTGAAAGAGAGAGAGAGAGGTGAGGAAGATGAGAGTGAGAGTGAGAGGGAAAGATTGGAGAAGATAGACGGAGAGATAGGAGTGAGGAGAGGATGAGAGTGGAGGAAAGAGAGAGTGGTGAGGAGGATGAGGGTAGAGTGAAGAGAGAGATGGTGTAGAGAGAGAGAGTAGAGAAGGAGAGAGATGAGGAGAGAGATGAGATAGAGAGTATGAGCGAGTGAGAGAGAGAGTGAGAGAGTGAGTATAGGAGGGGGAGAGAGAGTGAGAGTGAGAGTGAGAGTGGAGAGTTGGAGAAGAGAGTAGGAGATGATGAAGATGAAGAGAGTGGAGAGAGAGAGTGGGAGAAGAGTGAGAGTAAGAGTGAGTGAGTGAGATGAGTGAAGTATGCAGGTGAGAGAACAGGGGATAGAGAGAGTGGAGAGAGAGTGAATGAGATAGAGTGGTGAGAGAGGAGAGGTGAGGAGTGAGAGAGAGAGATGAGGAGAGAGAGAAGAGAGTTGGAGAAGAGAGAGTAGAGGTGAGAGAGAGATGAGATGAAGAATGAGAGGAGAGCGAGAGATGGAGAGAGAGAAGTGGAGAATGTGAGTTTCAATTTGAACAAAGAAAGTTAAATGAATAAAGTAAATGGAGAAATGTTTTGGCTGTATTTGTGTTTGACAAGACAAAGGTTGTAGGGTGGTGAGTCTATACTCATAGCGAATGTTAAGTTGTTTTATGGATGAGAATGTGGGGGTTGGGGTGGGGGGGGGGTGGTTGGTACCATGGTTTGTGAAAAGTTGTAATGAATAATTAATGGTACAATGAAACTTACAGATTACGAGATGAAGCAAACATTCCATCGGCCATTTATTGGAAGAAAAAACAAACACGCAAAATGAGCTGCAACTTGGAAGTATTGGCACAATCTGGTGGAGACCCTGATATCACAGTGTGTATGTGCAAGCTGAGTGCTGCAAGGACAAATGTAACTAATCTGTTTGTTTGAGGGAAAGGCAAGCCTCCCCAAATCCTCTCTTCCTGCACCACCACTTACCCACACATGTGAGCTTCCGTCCCACCAAGGTGGATAAATTCACAGCTAATCTTGACTTCCCTCCATGGAAACAGGACTCGATGGCAAACAAGACACTTTTCTCAGAAACCCTTAAAATTTTATTTTCATCAGCTTTGGTCTAGCTCCTGTTAAGCCTGCTCTTTATCAGGTCTTATCTATGAGGGCGGCCTGCTTGCCTCATCAAAAGTGCTGATGTTACCATAAACCGGGGCATCTTTGCCATACTGTCAGCCTATTTTTGTTGAGCACGACTTAGTTTTTTTTGTTGAGCACACTTTATTTTGATGGAGCACACTTTATGCCTCCTACATTTCACGACTTGTCTGCATGAGTTTAAAATCAATGACGATGTGTTACTTGCGATTTTTAGTGGAACTTCGCCCACACAGTGGTTTACGCCGCTTACTGACAGAGCTAATCAAAATAGAGTCGAGTTCAACATCACCATCAATGTGCCATACTCATGGGAGCGCAGGTGGGCCGAAGCACATACGAGGACACAATCCTGGATGGATCGCCACTCCAGCTCAGGAAGTCAGCGCAGGAATTTGGAATTTGTTCAGGGTGCTGGTGAATAGCTCGTGTACTCTTCGCAAAGACTCTGCGGGATCTTTAACGTTCTACCAACTAATGCTGACAGACGGGGTTCACGTTAACATCAGTCGAGGCATGACACACCACATTGACGATCGTCCTGCCGTGAAACACCGGGATGACAGTTTATAGCTGGTTGGGATTTCAAACCCACGTTAAGACAGCTTAGAGGTGAGTGTGCATACCCTCTCGTCTAGACCAACCAGCCACTTCAACACATTAGATTAACCCATTGAACCCTGGATCCTATAGACTTTTCTGCTCTCTCCCTGCGCTCCTTGGAGAAATCCGGCTACTCGGGTATATGAGGTTTCAATAGCGACCGGTAAACCGGATTCGGGTAATATGGAGGTTTCAATAGCGACGTACCGGATGCTCGGGTATATGGAGGTTTGAATAGCGACTTAGTAGACCGTCCGCTCGGGTATATGGAGGTTTTCAATAGCGACCGGTAACGCTACTTCGGGTATATGGAGTTTGAATAGCGACTAGTAACCGTCCGCTCGGGTATATGGAGGTTCAATAGCGACCGGTAAACCGGATGCTCGGTATATGGAGGTTTGAATAGCGACTGGATAAAACCGGCTGCTCGGTATATGGGAGGTTTCAAATAGGACGGTAAACGGATGTGGTATATGAGGTTTGAATAGCGACTAGTAGACCGTCCGCTCGGGTATATGGAGGTTTCATAGCGACCAGTAACCGGCTGCTCGGGTATATGGAGGTTGAATAGCGACTAGTAGACCGTCCGTCGGGTATATGGAGGTTTCATAGCGACCGGTAACCGGCTGCTCGGGTTTATGAGGTTTGAATAGCGACCGGTAAGACCGGCTGCTCGGGTTTATGGAGGTTTGAATAGCGACTAGTAGAACCGTCCGCTCGGGTATATGGAGGTTTCAATAGGACCGGTAACCGGCTGCTCCGAAGATATGGAGGTTTGAATAGCAACTGGTAGACCGGCTGCTCGGGTATATGGAGGTTTGAATAGTGACTGGTTAGACCGCCGCTCGGTATTGGAGGTTTTTTGAATAGCAACTGGTAGACAAGCCGCTCAGGTATATGCAGGTTTGAATAGTGGCCATAAAACGGCCGCTCGGGTATATGGAGTTTTGAATAGTGGCCGGTAAACCGGCGCTCGGGTATATGGAGGTTTGAATAGTGGCCGGTAAACGCTGCTCGGGTATATGGAGGTTTGAATAGCGACTGGTAGACCAGCCATTCGGGCATATGGAGGTTTGAATAGTGACTGGGAAACGCGGCCATTCGGGCATATGGAGGTTTGAATAGTGACTGGAAACCGGCTGCTCGGTATATGGAGGTTTCAATAGTGCTGGTAACACTGCGCTCGGGTTATGTGGAGTTTTGAATAGTGGCCGGTAACACTGCCGCTCGGGTATATGGAGGTTTGAATAGTGGCGGTAACCACTCCGCTCGGTATATGGAGGTTTGAATAGTGGCCGGTAAACGGCCGTCGGGTATATGGAGGTTTGAATAGTGGCCGGTAAACCGCCGTCGGGTATATGGAGGTTTGAATAGTGGCGGTAAACCGCCGCTCGGGTATATGGAGGTTTGAAATAGTGGCCGGTAAACCGGCCGCTCGGGTATATGGAGGTTTGAAATCATGGCTGGTAACACTGCCGTTCGGCATATGGAGGTTTGAATAGTGGGCCGGATAAAAGCCGGCCCCGCATCGGTATA
>CM068953.1:10470039-10488205 GCA_035128595.1 Eptatretus atami | reverse complement strand
AACATAGGCTACAAGCAGCCCCTGCCGAAACTCTCATCTGCGTTCGGTGAGGACCAGAAGAGCAAGGATATGGTCAATCGTTGACTCTTTGGTGTAACGCCTGACTGCTCTGGACGCTGGTGCTCAAGCAGATGGTAGCGAACCCTATCAAGAATTATCCGAGCAAAGCAGCAAAAAGGACCTTGCCTGGCGATGAGGAGCAGCGTCACCCCTCGGTCGTTGTTGCAGTCTTGGCGATCACCCTTCCCTTTCCAGGAGGAGGGACAAACAAGGCCCTCTTCCCAGTCAGTTGGGGATTAGATGCCTGTGTTCCAGGCGGAGCACAGAACTGCAGCAACACACGAGTGCAGCATTTCCACCCAGCATTGAGAAGTTCAGCGTCGATGCCACAGATCCCTGGAGCTTTACCCAAACCAGTTTCAACCGGTTCACCGCAGCCTGTGTTTTCCACAAGCGGAAGGTGACCACAGTTATTGGAGGGTCAGCACAGGGATTTAACCAACCCCTGACGTCAACTCGGACAGCTTGGTGTATCACTGGTACACCGCTCAAAGTAACCGGCCCAGCGGGCCTTCACTTCTTTCATCCTCTGTCAAGAGCCCTTACCACCCTCGCTCTAACTGCAGTTACACCGAGGGATGGGCTTGATGAAAGCATGCACGATTCCCCTGCAAGCAGGATGAAGAATCCCTTGACCAGAGTGATGCTCTACCCCCTCATAGATTCCTCGCCACATAGCCTCCTCCCACAAAACTTAGCGCACGTACAGTTTTCAACTTAGCTTCCTGAAAGCTTTCAGCTCTGCCCATTCAGGCCTGGCCCGCGAACTCTGGTCAATGGTTATCCGTGCCTGAGAGACAAAAAGTCTTCTTTGCCCTACGTGAGTTCAAGACACCACCGGCAATTTGCAAGACGGTGGTCTTGAAGGCCACCCACAACTCTCAGGACCCCCCAAGCACCCAGACCCCCCAAGTGTCCACTCAGCCTTTCGCCAAAAACTCCTCAGCTACCCTCTCAAATCTGAGCTTGCCAAATTCCAGCCGAGGCTGGATGGTACCATCTCCTGGATAGGTGCAAAACTTCAGGAGTTTTACCAACAAGCCGGTGGTCAGTATTAGGGAACTGAGCACTCCGGTTAGACCTCTGGCAGTTCTGATCATCCTCCAGCGACCTTCAACGAGGACATGGTCAAACTCCTTTCCACCACCGCCAGCGTTGGAGTACCAAGTCCAGCGATTGAGCTTGTGGGCGCTAAACCATGAACCAGCCACCCTAAGTCTATGACTTCTTGCAAAGTCAAGGAACTTTAGTGCTATTCATGGTTCATAAGTTCCTGACCCATGGGGACCAACACATGTTTCATAACCATCCCTATCAGTTTCCAGTCGAATGCATTGAAATCCCACCAAGACTAGAAGTGTATCTCGTCGGGGCAACTTGATCAACCAGAGACTCGGAGCTGCGTCGAATGCATCTTCACGGTGAGATCACTCGCCATCAGGTTAGGAGCATAAACAGAACCAGCAAATGACACCTTAAGGAGTGATGAATCCTTAGTCTCATAATACGCTCGTTGACCAGTGTTTTACCCCAATTATCATGGGAGTCACTTATTGGGACAACAGCTACAGAACCTGGGAATGGTAACCATCAGAGCGACCAGACCAATAGAGGTGTAACCACCCACCATGTCTCGCCGCCATCCGTCTCCGAACCTCAGAGAGGGCTGGCAATGCCGATGTCCAAACGCGTGAGCTCAGATGATACAGAGGACAGGTGATATCCTCTCTTAGGATTAGGACATTTTCCAAGGCACCACCCAAAGGGACCGCCTCAGGTAACCAAGGAGACGCCGTCTTGGTGGACGACACCTCAGCACCACTCCGAAAACTCTCCCGCAATCTGGCCCGGGAATGGTTACCGGGGTTTCCCTACTATCATTCAAAGATGGGGGGTCCCGAAGGCTGTGCCCCAATCCGTCATCCGGTTGTGAGCGCCTTGCGAAGGGAAGCTGCACAGGATTACTCCCACGGAGTGGGTTTTCAAGATTCTTGCGTTTTTTGGTGTTTTGCGGAATGAAACGGTTTTAGGTGGCCGGAGTGCAAATCCTGCCACCAACCTCCTAATAAGAAGTAAGCCAACTGCAGAGACGTCCGCAGACACAAGTGGGGCATGAGATATCGATGGCCGTGGCTTCACAAGGAGCTCCCCGCCCTTGACAGGTTTTTTTTTAATCCTTGCTTGGGTGTCCATATCCAAAACACCCCCTCCACCAAGAAACCTGGTGGGGAGGACGGTTTAGTCACCAACAACCCTACCATGGAACATGTAGTACAGGCTTAACATGGTACCTGCAGCAAGCCACAGATCAAAATCTGCCTGACCTTGACTTAAATTCATAAGAAGGGTGCCACAATTTAACCCTCTCAGGTAACTACAGACCAGCAGCTTCTCCCCCATAATAAGCAAGGTCATGGGATGAATGATATCACAGTAGACCTCAAGACTCCTTTCTTACCCTCTGATATCTGATTATCAATTTACCTTTCTCCAAGGATCAAAACATGGGGCGAGCCACTTCATTTATTTATTTAATTACGATTGAGTAATTCATTTAAATTTTCGATAAAGCGGTCAAGCGGGACCCAATCAATTCTATAGTCAGGCCTCTGCGACAGGTAAAGACGTACAGTCTATGGGCCTCTAGGCCTCACCACATCAGCTACAACAGACTGAGCAGATCCTCCAAGCTGTCATCCAAAGGCGACTGCACCCTCAGGTTTCTCTGCAGGACTGGTGCCCTTCCTCTGCCATGGTGCAGCTTGAACAGACAAAAGATTGTCACAGTTGAAAGTGGCAATGTAACATTTCTCCCACTATGGCTGCTGTGTTTTGCTTTTCCCTTGTCCCTTTTTACCCTCTTTCCCCCCTTTCCAAGGCCATAGCCTCTGAGATCTCTGTGTTTTGTTGTCATTATTTGGTGGCAGAAGACTGAGTCTCAGATTCTGGAATATTGCTGACCAAAGACAGGTGAGTGGACCGGAGTGTCTTCTACTCTACCCTCTTCCCCTCTTCCCCCTCCCATCTCTTCTCTCTCTCTCTCTCTCTCCTCTCCTCTCTCTCTCTCTCTCTCTCTCTCTCCCTCCTCTTCTCTCTCTCTCTCGTCTTACACCTCCTACTGCCCTCTCGCCTCCTGCTCACCCCTGCTTCTTATAGTCACAAATATTCTACCACAAAGCCCACCTTTTACCTTCCACAAGTCTAACTTCACACTCACATTCTACTTACCAACCCGATCACTAATAGTCTCTCCAGTTGTGATGTTTGAACTTTCCAACCTTGTTGGTTCCTCTTCACCAATCCACCTGTCACCTTTTATCTCCGTTGTTATGCTTACTTTTGAGGTCTTAGGTACAAGGATAAAGAATGGAGGCCTTCATAGAGTGTCTAGGTAATTATTGTGGCAGGCACAAAGGACTTTTCTTCCGAAAGGCTCGTGGGTATATTTTTGTTCCGATATGATTGAGATAGGCAGCTGGGCTAATATTACATGGCCTCACAATACTGCACCCCGTGGCTGGCACCACACCAATCCAGGACCTGTGGCATTGGCATCTCAAACTAGGAGGAATAAGTCGTTGGAGGCTGATTTTGCAATCACAAATGAATTTAATGAATCTCCTCCCAATCGAGTGCTCTAAAAGCAGGACCCAGACAGCTATGAATAACCTCTCACCGGTCTGTTGAACATTTGCCACCAATTTGACAAACTTGTTTAACGGTATAAAAACAAAAAACATTTCCCTTTCCAAATATGCATTTGTGAAAAGGCTGACCATTTTCTCGACACGCACCTCAGGTCCATGTTCCATCGGAAGAGAGGACCAGAATGTCCTGAAAAATTACCGCAGCCTACTCTTTGTGTTTTAGTTGCCGGTTCTTATACGGAAGGTCCACATGACTGTTTTTGGAATGTGATGTAAATTAACCATCGATCACCACATTTACTTATGCATAACCACCACCAGTGCAGATATTGTATGTCCTGTTTGGTTGACCCTGAAAAAGGGGCAAAATGGGATTATAATGTTTACAATGAAAACGGAAGGACCAAGCAGGAACTAGAAGAGTAAAGAGCCATCCGAGGTGACGGCACTAATCCTGACAATGTCAGCTTGGGAGGGCCAAAACAGCACTTTCAATGAGACTAAACGTTCCGGTATTGTGCACAGCCTCAAAATTTTTAACCACAACCTGAGGAAACAACACCAAACAGAGTGATGGAAACACTGAACTTCATTCAAACTTACCGTAGTGAGCACAGTCACAATATATATATATATAAATATACTTTCACATGCAGAACGAAGAACCACACCCACACACATTACCCCGATGTTCGAGATTCCCAGCTGGTTGCCATGCCATTTGCAGTGGAGGATAAAAAGTGAGATTTCCTCAGTATTTTCATGGTACACGTCATTGTAAAAGGAAAACATTTTCCAGCAGTTGAGATGCGGTTGTCGGCCTTTGCAGACCCTTCCATGGCTTGATGAAGTAGGTTCTTGTTTGCAGAGACACGGTAGCCCGCCTGCTCGCAGCCATGAGGGAATGGTAGATGTGAGCACAAACAGAAGGGAAGGGCATAGGAGTGGAGAAGAGGGGCAACAAAAATTATAAGATGAGAGGTGGCAGTAAAACATAGGCCATTGAGAAAGGTAACACGCAGGTGATATAGATATTTCCGTACTTTCGGTTTATTTTGGTATAACCCACAAAAATTGTGTTAAACCAGGATAATCTCATTAAAGTAAAATTGTAAGACTATTGACGGATCTTCACACGGTAATAAACACACTCCTATCAACCTTTAGTTGACACAATCCAATGTTAATCTTATTCTGCAGATGCAGACCGACACTAACTCATACGTGACGGAGGTATTTCGTGTTGCTAATGCTACACCCTGGGCTGCCAAGATAACCCAATGTAGACATTTTATTTGCACTGCCATGTTTGGTTCCATTTCCAGCCTATCAACTGTCATCTCATGATTCATTAGGCAGGGGCGTTTCACCGATGAGTACGCTATCCTTCGGAAGGACGTTAAAGTCACGTTGTCTTCTGGCTGCCGGCATTATTTCGGTGGTGGACACCAAAGCCCTTTCAAAAGAGCAGGCCATGTTGTGACCTGTCCAGGATAGTTCTCAACCACAATCGTGGACTGACATCCTGGATGCCCGACTACTCTCTTCTTCGTCTTCGTCTTTCGGCTGCTTCCATGGGGTCGCCACAGCGATCACCCTTATGATCCGGCATACTGATTTGCATAGGTTTTACGCCGGGATGCCCCTTCCTGACGCAACCCTGGTCGCCTCGTACACACAGGGATAAGGATTGGGTTTCGCCATGATTCCAGGCTGTCCTACACCCTCTGCATAGGCGGCCCGGTGCAGAGCTCCCGTCCTAAGCGATCCTCCAACCCAAGCCTCCGAGTAGCCGGGATTACAGGCGCACGCCACTACGCCCGGTATGGAATGCCCGACCTAATCTAAATTACCCCAAATTACAAGGACTTTGATGAGAAGACTTCACCTGGCCAATCAAAGGGCAATGCTTGCCACCATAACCATTTAAAAACAAGAACACGAGGTCAGAATGATGGTGAGGATTCAAATAATTTTTTCAAGTGTGTGGTCGTTAAATCAGGGTCTCGAAACAAAAACAAAGTTATTTAATTGTGATTCCACCAGATCATTTGGGTAAAAACAAAGTTTGGAGTATTCAATGGTGCGACACGGATTGCTTTTCCGCATTTGGCAACACGAAATGCACAAAGGACACACCAAAAAACCCGGCACTTTGTAAAAAAATATGACCACCAAGCTTTCCATTAACATCTGCAGATTCATTTTAAACATATCGCTCTATTGGCAAAACACATTTCTCATTAATTCTAGTTATATCAAATTAAGGTACAATTGCTAGTATCATATGTGGCTCTGATGAGATCTCACCATTGCAAGCCAAAACATTTATTTTATGACTCTGATGGAACTGGAAACCGTCCTATTGAAAGGTTGAATCTTTTGACTTCATCCGTAAACATATTATTTTTGAACCTGGCTGGGGATACCTACCTGGAAACCCTGCTATCTCAATGGAAATAACCTTGTGATCAAATTTTGCATCCACATGGTTATTGGACATGAAGATAGTTTCACCGTCAACCTGCATTGCGGTGTCACCACTGGTATTGGATGAATAACTACAGGTCAGTTGGGACAAATTATATCACCAGGGGTCAAAAAAGGGTTGGCAGGATATCTTTGAGTATGCGCCTCACCTCTGAGCTGTTCTAGCCTGGGTTTGAATCCCGACCAGCCAATTGATAAACCTCACCAGGTGCTTACGGCGATGGGTGCAAGCAGGGTGAGGCATGCAGTGTGTGTGCGCCGTCCCTCGGATGGACTTCAAAATGGGGAATATCCCGTTCGCGCCAGCATTAGTGGGAACATTAAAGACCCCTCACTATCCATAGCGAGAAGTAAGCGAGTTACGCCAGTACACTGAACAAATAGAAAATCCTGCACAGAAGCAACGAGTTGATGATGATTGTTCATAAAGCTGGGTGAAAACCACAAACCAAATAGCTCAAAGGTGAGCTCCCACAACCAACTGCACTATTCTGTCCCAGTCAACCAGGTTACTTTGTGAACATTAGTTATATAAAAATAAATCAATCTTAACAGTCCTGTCCCACAAAGAATGGCTGAGATGTTGAGTGTTGTGTGCAGCTAGGATAGATGGGAAATGGATTTCATAATTTAATATTTACTAAGCACCACCCTACATTATCCGTAGGGTAATTGTAGTCACCCAAGATAGTGAAACTCACACACACACACACAACACACCACACACCACACACACACACACCACACACACACACAACACACACTTTACCACCACTGGTCCCTTTCCTGATTATTCGTCATAGAATGAGTTACCCGTGTTGTATAACATCTATTACATATTGATCCCAGAAGGCAACAAAATATTGATTGATTGCACATGATGTATGCACGGTGACAATCGATTAAAACACTCACATTGGAGTAAATACAGTTGAGGAAACAATATTTAGTTTATTTCAGTATTTTTTTGAGGTTCCAAAGATATTGTACGCTGCTCATCTTCACTTCTGATACGTGGTCAGTGGATCAAGGCAGAAAAACCAATTTATACAGAAAAAGTATCAAACATGGCTTTTGAGGATGTATCACACAGTATCAGATATTCTGAACATCATACTGTTAGACACACAGGAAGTGGTGTCGTTTTAAAGATTGGTGTGCAAAAGTGTGCCTTGTGAATGTTTCACCACTTACAAAGTAACATGTACACCACTTGCTGTAAATGTGTACGTGCAGCACACTACCAACACAGTTTACCTTATTGGGAGATTTATAGGCAATCAATTTCAATATAACTCTCCTTTGCCCTGTACTGAGCCAAACAAGAACTTTTTAAAACTTCCTCTTTGCTGACAACACATCACTAGTACGGGCTGCAAGTGGTTGAGTATCAAAGCCAGAAAACAGTTCTGAACCTCGTACGTAGGTGCACACAGAGTTGTGGTATGTGACATCTAGCATGATGAAATAGTTTGAGTGTGTATGCATGTGTATTTACAAAGTATTATCTAGCTGTTTAAAGTGCTTAGATTTGTGATTTATTTTAAAAATGCAAACAGAGTTCCAGTGGCAAAAATGATCAGGAAATAGGCAGCGTTGTATCCTGTGCAAAATAGGACAGGACCAAGACCCGAGAAAATTCCACATTAATGTAAAATGTGACTTCAGGACCTCAGCTCTCCGCCCACCTCTTCCCACCCCACCACCCATCCTTCTCCTGCTATCTCACTCTCCCTTCCTCTCTGTATTCCCTCCTCCACCTCTCTCGCTCCCTCTGTACTCTCCCTGTCTCTCATCCTCTCCCAACCCCTCACTTTTCTATCCTCTCCCCTCCCTTTCCTCCACTCTTTCCTACCTCCCTCACTCTGCCTCCTCCCTCCCTCAATCTGTTTCCCCTCCCTTCCCCACACGGTCCCTCCCTTCCTCTCCACTCTGTCCCCTCCTCCCCTCACTCTGTCCCCTCCCTTCCCCAACACTCTGTTCCTCCCTCCCACTCACTCCCCTTCCATCCCCTTCACTCATTCCCCCCTCCCTCCCACTCTGTCCCCAAGCCTGATGTTGGCTTAATGGTTAAGGTGACTGGCTTGAACATCTTTGGGTCTTGAGTTTTGAGGCCATTCAACCCTTTTAAATAACACCAGGTGGGTTGACTCAGCCTATCATCCTTTCCAAGTTGGCAAAAGAGTACAGCTTACCAATAACAGGGGGCACTGCATCAGCAGCACAGCCATGCTTCCAGGAAAAATGATGAAAACTCGCAGCCAACAGGCTGCATACGAACAAACAACTTTGTCCCCCCCTTTCCCTCCCTTCCCGGGCTCACTCCTCTCCCCCAACCTCTCCTCCTCTCCTCTCCCTCTGCTCCGCATCTGGCCCAAACCAGAAACAGTAAATTAAAATACCTTTGCCTTTGAAAACATCAATATGATATCGGTATGATTTTCTTCACGTTCTTTTACCTGTGCCCAACCGAGTCTGAAATCATGTTTTAGCCACGATGGTAATTAAAATGAGATATCGAACTCGAGTCGAGATAAAGCTCTGAGAGAGTCATCATGTGCTCGCCTTACAAAAGGAGGCCGATGATGAAACCTCGAACCCGAAAACGGAGTATAGAAATATGGCGGGTAGTACAGAAAATTGTGGGGATGCGGTGTCCAGGGAAACTGTCCAACAATGGGATGGAACTCACAACAGACAGGACGGCACGCACGCACGCACACGGCTCCCATTTATAGTACAAGTGGGCCCATCGTTCATTGGACCAAAATTGTTCATCGATTCTTCACAGCCTTGCGGAATACCCTGTGCCGACTGCGTGAGCATTAGCTCCCCTCACCAAGCCCCAAATGTGTTTTGACCCAGGGCCATGATTATACGTTTCGTTACTACATTCGAAATATCACACTATTTATTGTTGTCAACTTTTTGGCATTAATATAATGGTTGTTACAATTGTTATCATTATTTTTGTTATTTATTTTGTAATTAGAATGTCGTGCCGTGGAAAAGGACCTATTCAACCGCCCCAAACCACCGTTGACGTGCGTGCATTTTAAAAACATGGAATTCTTCCGGGTTCTTTGTAGTTAACTAGCCGAATCGACTCACCTTTGCATTTACAAAGCACTTCTATTCAAAACAACTGATGTTGCTTGCAATCAAACAAACCAATAACTGCAATTGCCATTTCACAACGAGTGGGGATCGAAGCAGCCATTGATAGGCATGGCATCAGACCTGGAAAGGTAAAAATAATTTATTTGGAGCAACCTCCATGAACCCTGATATGAGGCAAAGCAATTGCTTCTTTCAAATCCTGATTTGCAACGGACTCTCATATGTTCAGATGCTCAATTGATTTTAGGCATCGAGATGAAACATTTACAGCATTTAAACTATCAGTAAGCTATGCATAGCACCAAGGCACGTTGCTCTCACATTGCAGATGGGTCAGTGGCCTCCGTTCCTTACCACCATCCTCTGGTCTTTAGCCCCTCTGCTCTCTCAAGCCTCTTGACCCCCTGTACCCCAATCCAGTTTGTCCAGGGTACGGAGTTCTCCACCGGAAACCCGTCCCGGCGAACTCCCATAAATCGAGTTGAATGCACACTTCAACGCTTTTGTTCTCTGTTTCTATCATTTGTAGGATCCGTCTTCCTTCGGCTGTTCAATTCCACTCTTCTCCACCAGGGCTTTAAAGCCAGATCCTTAAGATGGATTGTTGTAAAAATTTCCATGTCGTCATTCACGAAGAGCAAGTGATTCTCTCCAGCATCCCCAAAATTCCAAATTCCTCCTTTAACTTACAGAGGGCACTGGATCAGTGCCACCGCACAATAAACTGATGCCAACCCTCTCAGCCCACGTGCTGCATTCAACCGACGATGGCCCCAAACAAACCTCTTAATCAAAGCATAACATAATCTTCGAAGAAGCAAAACACTTTTCCAAACAAATAGGCGCACACAACATCCAATAAGAGCCGTCGTATTCAAAGTGAAACAAACTTGACAGTCAAACAGCACAAGGAATTAAATAAAACACATGTAACATTCACCAATGCATGAAAGAATGACAATAGATAATTACCAAAATCATAAAAACCTAAGCCGGCATCCATAAATAAAAATGTGAAAAACAACCTGGGATGAAAAAGTCTTTGAAATAATTAGTGCTCTAAATACCATCATTAAACTGTGCGTCAAAGAGAAATTATTTCACACTGCACTTCCCTCGCACTCAAGAAGAACGACATGTTAGAGATCTATCACGGCAATAATCCTTGTGCTTGAAGGCAACGAATTCTGAAAACTATTGACCACCAAACCCTTCGCGCATCTAGCTACCTCCTCTTCACATCTTTCTTGGCAGAGCCGGGAGATGAATGCCTCCAGTTTCTATGAAGCAACTTGTTTTATTTATTATAAACAAAAGGAGGAAAGATACGGCTTGAAAGTTTCCAGTTCGCAACAGCCAAAGATCTGGGATTTAACGCAAGAAGCGCCGGTTCTTTGTGACCCCATTGTCGTGTCAGGACCGAGGAAACATTGATGGGGCAAAAATAAGAGGATTTTGGGAATTCATACAAACAGAAAAGGTGAAACGGCTCTGCAGCACCAAATGTCAACGTGATATTAATGTTTCCTATTTCGCAATCAGTTACTGGGGACACTTGCTCGGTTCTTGGTTATACGATACATGAGTCCAGATTCTGAATGTATTTTGAGCCATTCCAGTTTAAACACAATGCTAAGTGCTTGTATTAAACCATCAGGCACCGTGGGGGTGGTAGGATCCTTATGGTAGAGGAACTTTCGCACGTATACATCGTCCAAGGAAGGACATTTCAGCCAGGAGGGACCTGCCTGCCAAGTACTGCTTGTCGAAGGGAGATTAAAGATCCCTCGCGTGTCTTTAGCGAAGAGTAAGTGAGTTTAATAGCCAGCCACTTTACACTAACTACAAATACTACCTGACACTGCTGGGAAAGCAACGGCAAACTATCGAGCTTTCACCCTTGCCAAGAAGGACTGCTCAGCAGAACCAACGCTCTCCAAAGGAATATTGACATGTTGATGATGCAGTTGAAGACAACGACCCAGGCACCAGAAACCGGGTCCACTCAATACTTCTTCTGTCTCGTTGTCTTCCACTGACTACTTCTTTCTACTTTCTTTTGGCCCTCAGCAAAAGTTTTAAAAACATGAGTTTGGAGGACATTCTTAAAAGTATAAATCTCACAGCCTGGTGGCACACAACGAAGGATAATGAAATTCCATACACCCAAAACCACAATTGATATAAGCAGGTGGAAGTGAAGTTTCACTGAGAAAAAAAAACCCCACTAATGTGGTTAGTTTGCCACAATTTAATTTGTACTACCCAAACTAACACAGGGGGACCAATGTGGATTATTTTGGACCACACGATGACCACCTTCTCCACTTACCAACCTGTAAGGTGGACTCGCATTTCTCCCAAATCAACCAAAACTTAAAAAATGAGATTCACAACGTGTCTCGGTACCATTCTCCCCAGGAATTAAGCTGCAACTTCAGAGTTGCTTACAACCGAGCCTGCGGTCGTTCGTGAGGAACTCAACCACTCCGTAGACCTGCAGCTCTGGCATCATCCCAGCGACCCGTTCAACGAGCACATGGTCAATCTCCTTTGCCACATCACCAGCATGGGAATACCAAGTACACGATGGAGGCATGTGGCACTGAAACCATGAACCAGCCACCCTAAGCCACGGACTCTTGCAAAGTCAAGGAACTTAGTGCTATTGTAATTACAGGTTCCAGACCCATGGGGACCAAAACACATGTCTCTAACCATCCCCAAGGACTAGAGAGGCACATCACCTGGGCACTGATCAACCATAGACATAGAATGCGTCCTTCACAGTGAGATCACTCTCCTCAGTCGAGCATATACCAGAGACCAGAGAAACGGACCCACCCAAGGAGTGACAAATTCTTCATCTCATAATTGAAATGGAAGACAAAAAGAAGGAACCAGAGAAGTAAAAGAGCAAATTATGGAGTCATCAGGAGGAACCTGATAGGATTCGGATTTCAGCCACTCTCAACAACCATCCGGTCACAAGCCAAGTGAGCCTTACAGAAGATTTCTGCAAGAATTCACTTCTCCTTTAGAGAAATAGAAAAACTAAAAAGAGAAATAAGAAAGTTAAAAAGAGACGAAAGAGAAGAAAAAGCAAGAATTAAGAATTTGGAAGAGATTGTAAAAAGTATGAAAGGAACACAGAACAAAGATGTGGAAGAACCCGAATTGATGTATTTCAGCTCAGTTACTCACAAGGATTCAAACGTAGCGAATGTACAAGTTTTACAGAGGTCCGTGACCGGTGTTACCTCAAAGTTATCATGGAGGTCAACGTATGGACGCCAGCTACAGCAACCTCGTTGGGCTTGGTAACCACTCAGAGCGACTAAACAAGAGAAGGTGGAACCACCCGCCAGGATCTCACCACGATCCCAGTCTCGACCTCAGAAGGAATGCCTGCAATACTGATGGTTCAAACCCTGGAAGCTCAAATGATACAGAGACAGGTGATCATCCTCTCTTAGGGAGAGAACATAACAGAGCACCCAACCCGAAGGGACCGACTCAGGTAAACCAAAGCAGACCGCCATCTGGTTGGACCACACCTCAGCCACCACTCTGCCACACACCACCGCAATCTGATCCAGGCAAGTTACCGTGATTTTCCTCCTGTCATCAAAGATGGCGGGTCCCGAAAGGGCTTTCCCAATTCTGTTCATCTGTGTGAGCGCCCGACGAAGAGCAGCAAGCACAGGACTGTACTTCACACGATGTGGGTTCTTCAGCCCCTGTTTTCTTGCGTTAGTGTGAATTTTGCAGAATGAAGTGTATTATGGTGGCCGGAGTGTAAGATCCTGCCACCAACTCCTAAAAAAAGTAACCCAACTGCAGGAGGAACATCCACAGACACAGTTGGGTACTGACCACATGTGGAACCAAACTCCACATTCTTCTTCAATCTCATTCTTCCCTCCAGGTCTTTCAAGACAGCTGTTCACCACCATTGGAGGAGATAGTCAATATGGCAATTTTGAAATATGTATTCTGCCCCAGGAATGCTCAGTACAGCAGTGGACAAACCCCAACAAAACGCCGGCAGTCATGGCCATTCATTATAGAATATTGTGTGTCGGAATAAGGATTGTTATATAAATGACTCACAAAGCTTCTGGGAATAAGCTGAAAAAGGGGCGGCATTGTCCAAGAGGAGGGGATTACTTTTCATGCGCCTTCCCAAGGGTTGAGTTTTTTTTACGCAGAAGTGTGGAATTTTTGGACCCTCTTGTGAGAAGTGCGCAGGAGCCAGGAGAGTTGGAGTCGTCTCTGAAGTAGGATTGGGTTTGGTACCAAGAGAAAAGAAATTGCGTGTTGTGACCTCAAGGAGGAACCTGTTTTTTGCGACCGTGGTTTAAGCCTCTGTCCATTGATGCCTGCCTGTCTTCTCGTGTTCTTTGCCTTGCCATGCATTGTCAACCCTGTTCCCTTCTCGGATGTCTTTGTCCACCCTGCCTGGGTGTTTCTTTGCCTGCACTCATCACCTGTTTGTCTTCTCCTCTCGGACCTGCTCTTCTCCTCATCCACACCAGAGTGAGGCCCTCCCGGTTCTTCTTCCCTTTCCCCCAATCTGTGACCAGTCTGTGTGTGTGCGCCATAGGTTTTTATTGTCATTGCATAATAATTATTAGTAAATCCATCTCCTTCCATTCCTCTTCTGCCGTCGTATCCCTCCATCAGTTCAATCTTCCGCTGTGACTTAGTTTGGGAAATAAACCCCCATTTTAAAAGAAGTTAAGGCTCGTGTGTGCTTTCTGTGATTTCTCAATGCAAACCCGCCATGAATCAGACACAGTCCAAGGGACGGTAAAAGCCGGTTCGGTCTCCATTTCTGTCTACCGTCGGTCTTTTTAATCGGCATGGACACGACACTTATTGTTTGTTTGGTTTTGAGCACAAGAAAATGATACGAGATTTGCACCTATTGGTAAAGTTGAATGTTTGTCTGTGTTATATTATACAGAAATAATATTACATATATATATTATATATATAATTACATTGTTGCGCGGCCAGGGTCGGGTGAGAAGACCATAGGTGGGGAATGCTATTCTCGGCTGCCCACCATACTCCCGGAATTGTAGGCCTCGCACCAACGGAAATTCCGTGACGCGGCGGGTCGCTTAAACCAAAACGGGACGCCAATAACTCAACCACGTGACCTCGCGGTCCTTTCCCGTTCTAATGGGTTTAATCGGGTTACCTAAATTAATCACGATGATTTAATTACTGAGGGAAACACGCCCTTGGTACGCTGTGTCCGAACCCGGATCACTCCCCGCGACCGGAATCGGATGCAGGCGAGCGACACTGCAAGGACGTACCGGCTAAAAGGAACGGATCTTGGAATAAAGTCCCGGCTAAACTAGGATTCGGACCATGCTGGATCAATGGAAGAAAAGACAAAAACGAGCAGGGAACATTCCCAATAATTATTATTAACAATGGGCGAGGGAATGGTATGTGGCACGATCAGGATGTATTGGGGTGTGTTGTGCAGAGATAGGGGAGAGAGGTGGGTGCAGCAACATGAACAAGTAACTTACAAAAGCGGACACAGAGCAGACTTTAACCGAAAATAATAAACAATAATAACAATAACGATCTCTTCTGCAGACTACTTAAGCAGACAGGTGCTAGGACACCCACACACACACACGCACACACACAGACACAGACACAGGAAACCCGATGAAGAGGGAGTAATACAACAAGAAGGAGGAGGAGTTTGAGGCTGCGATCTCGTTACCTTTGTTCTTTGGTTGTACGACGTGCACCAATACGTTTCCAATGGGCGGGGGGATGCTCCGTGTTGCGGTACCCGACAGCTGGCGATCATCTCGGCTTTCAGCAGCGGCATGTGGGAGAGCGTGTTCGTGAAGGGAGGGGCTTGAGGGGAGAAGGGGCGAGCCAGGCAGCAGAGGCGGGTCGTGCAGAGAAACGAGGGGCGAGGCGAGAGAGGCGGAGGTCCAGGGCAGCAGGAGGAGGTCGTCGGACGATTGTCGACGAGGGCGAGGCCAGAGCGAGTGAGAAGAGGCGGAGAAAAGAGAAAGGCGGAGACCGCTCCGACATTTATAGGACTTGCCACGCGGGGAGAGGGGCCACCGAAGCGAAACAGTCAATCACTGAATCGGGCGCTCCGATTGGCCCCGACCCCTTCACTGCCTGCTAACTTGCCGGAAACCGCCTCAAACTTCATTTTCCGGCAAGTCATCCCAGACAGTGAACTATTTCGCTACCGACCCCTTGACATGACACGAATTGCCCACACCGAAATTGGCACGCGGAATCGTTCCCTGCAAAACCCCCGGGTCGTGCCGGCGGACCGGCGAGGGTCCCGCATTGCCCGCTCGGGCGTCTGACCAGCACAGATCAACGTGCCCACTCCGCGCGCGCCAACGCGACCCGCAACGACCAACACTCCCCGGATCAAATCGCAGCTTTGCTGGCCGTTCTAGACGCAGAAAACTTTCACCACTGGGGAATCCGCTGCTGCCAGCGGAGGCCGAAGCGTACATTTTATGGATAAATCCATGGCATTTCCGAGCGGCGTGGATCCACCTTCGATCACATTCCATACAGTGGGTGTGTTCGCCTCCATTACGCACGTGGCCAGCGCTCGCCGTTCGCTCAACTCTGCTAGCGGGTGTGCGCTGGGCGAACACCATACTGGCAGAATATTTGGTGAAAAGGAACCGCACCACTTTTAACCTCGCACACCCGCATTCCCGCCCAACTGTGTTGCGTGCTGCCTTTATCGGGCCTCCATATGCGTTTCGTGCAGTGTGGGCGTCGTGCTGCTGTGTCCTGTGTTGTAAAAAAACCACCATCGTAGCAGCCTCTTAAGAGTATTCATTCGTGGCCTTTTTAAGGCAAACCGGCAATCTCCCCAGATCATCAGAAGCTCGAGTCGATTAATCCCGCCACTGCCCAAGTGCACTGTATGACTGGCGGCACACTTTGGGTTTAGGGCTCGTTCGGGAACGGGGGCTCCTGCCGCACGTAATGTCGCGCGTTTTCGTTCCCGCAGCGGCGCCGTACGCGCTGGCCTCCATGAGGGCCCACCTCACAGCGAAACGCACGTGCTCCAGATTTCCTCAGAATAATCAGAGGGAAAGAGATAAGATGAATGAAGAAAAAAAATTTGTTGTAAGCAACCTCGCTGTGAATTCATCACAACGCACTCCCTTTTTGTCCCGCTAGACAAAAGGAAAGGGACTAGTACACGACATCAGGCCCGCTATTAAAGGCATGTCAGACGTGTTCGGCTGAACAGGGTCGGCCCACCAAAGGGGGCCGCCCACCACAAGCTCCCAGGAGTAAAATTGGATTTGCAGAAAGGTTTTCCTCGATGTAAAAATAATACCTATACTAACAAAAATATTTAAAACATGAAAACAGAACTTTCGTTCCGTACGCGTCTATGCATGTTTATACATGTTTAAAGGTGTTAATCCACATATTTATGTGATATCAACGTATAACTTATAAGTTACTTTCTTATGTTTTCATTGTGAGAGTTTGACATTCTTCGTTAAAAGGGATTCTGCACTAATTCGCGATTCGTAGTCAAAGGCTCGAAAAAGTGTTTATACAATCATGTTTAATGTGTTATCCACATTGTCTTGTGTGATATCAACATTTAAGTTACTTTCTTATGTTTTAATTGTGGAATCACATCTTCGGGTGGAAATGGAAGGATTTGCTCACTCATTCGCGATTTCGCTAGTCGAAAGCTCGAAAAGTTTTTGATAACATGTTTAAGTGTTTATCCACATGTTTATGTTGAGCATCTACGTTTAAGTTCCTTTCTTTTATGGTGAATAAAAAAATACACTGCAAATTAGTTTGATAAAAAACTACTAGAAGGGCCGCCCACCAGCAGCCGAACACGGCGCCCCCACCAGCTAATCCGGCCCTGCGACATTAATGGAATAACGTTGGGACCACTATCTGTTGGATGGCATGCGGTTTCAGAGAACCGCCAACCAATATATTCACTGTGGCCACAATTGTATTCACAGGAAATGATAGAAATCAACACCTCTCAGTCTCATCTGTGGACTTACTCGTATTCCTCGATGTTCATAATCCGATTTTATTAGAAACACGATTCTGGTCACCATCTGAAATTGCCCTTCTATCATCTAAATGCTGAAACTTATGTTAAAGACGATTTAATCAGGGTCTCCAACCTTTTTGGCGGAGGGCCACAAAACCAAAGTGGTGAGGGAGCGGAGGGCCGCACCCCAAAAAAGGACGCAAATTCCGAAAAAAAAATATATATATATAAAATTAATATGCAAATTTAAACAAAAATAGTGCTGAAATATTTTTCTTGCCAACGAATATGATAAATGAATAATCGTTTTTAAAAAACACATGGTCTAAAGTGAATCAAATCATAATAAAAATTACCAGAACGCTAAATCATTGACCCTGACAAATTGGCAAGGTATCGCGGGCCGCATTGTAATGTAAACTATTATGGCAGCGCGGGCCGCATTAAATCCTGTCTGAGGCCGCATGTGGCCCGCGGGGCCGCAGGTTGGATGACCCCTGATTTAAAGTTCATTACATTTTGCAACCAGTAATGGCAGGTAAGAAGTGCCCAATGAGTCGAACCGAAAGGAATGTAAAAACACACACACAACACACACTCACACACGCAAAATGCCCTCTTTAGCATTCATACGTCATTTTAAAAGTCGTGTTTTTAAACACCAAACAGGAATAAGCCAAGAGCTCCATTTCAGGCCACTGTTCATGAAATCTCATGTGACTGCCAAGATAACAGCGTCGTCTCGACGTTAGGGATGATAAGAGCACAGCATCTCTCTCTT
>CM068953.1:10452248-10470014 GCA_035128595.1 Eptatretus atami | reverse complement strand
GGATGATGCCTGTGTTCCAGGCGGAGCACAGAACTGCATGCAACGACACGAGTGCAGCATTTCCACCAGCATTGAGAAGTTCAGCGTCGATGCCACAGATCCCTGGAGCTTTACCCCAACCAGTTTCAACCGGTTCACCGCAGCCTGTGTTTCCACAAGCGAAGGTGGACCACAGTTGATTGGAGGGTCAGCACAGGGATTGTAACCACCCCTTGACGTCCAACTCGACACGCTGGTGTATCAGCCTTGGTACAACCGCTCAAAGTAACCGGCCCAGCGGGCCTTCACTTCTTTCATCCTCTGTCAAGAGCCCTTACCACCCTCGCTCTAACTGCAGTTACACCGAGGATGGGGCTTGGATGAAAGCATGCACGAATTCCCCTTGCAAGCAGGATGAGAAATCCCCTTGACCAAGAGGTGATGCTCTACCCCCTCAATAGATTCCTCGCACATGCCTCCTTCTTCCACAAAACTTAGCGCACGTACAGTTTGACCAACTTAGCTTCCTGAAAGCTCAGCTCTGCATTCAGGCCTGGCCCGCGACTCTGGTCAATGGTATATCCGTGCCCTGAGAGACAAAAATTCTCTCTTTGCCCTACGCTTGAGTTCAAGACACCACCGGCAATTTCAAGGACGGTGGTTTGAAGGCACCCACAACTCTCAGGCCCCCCAAGCACCCAGACCCCCCAAGTGTCACTCAGCCTTTCGCCAAAACTCTCAGCTACCCTCTCTCCTGAGCTTGCCAAATCTCCAGCCGAGGCTGGGATGCGTACCATTCTCCTGGATAAGTGCAAACTTCAGGAGTTTTACAACAAGCCGGTGGTCAGTATTGAGGAACGAGCACTTCCGGTTAGGACCTCTGCAGTTCTGGATCATCCTCCAGCGGACCTCAACGAGGACATGGTCAACTCCTTTCCACACCGCCAGCGTTTGGAGTACCAAGTCCAGCGATTGAGCTTGTGGCGCTGAAACCATGAACCACCACCCTAAGTCTATGACTTCTTGCAAAGTCAAGGAACTTTAGTGCTATTCATGGTTCATAGTTCCTGACCCATGGGGACCAACACATGTTTCATAAACCATCCCTATCAGTTTCCAAGTTCGAATGCATTGAAATCCCACCAAGACTAGAAGTGTATCTGTCTGGGGCAACTGATAACCAGAGACTCGAGCTGGCGTCGAATGCATCCTTCACGGTGAGATCACTCGCCTCAGTTAGGGCATAAACAGAACCAGCAAATGACACCTTAAGGAGTGGATGGAATCCTTAGTCTCATAATACGCTCGTTGACCAGTGTGTTTACCTCAATTATCATTGCGGAGTCACTTTATTGGACCACAGCTACAGAACTCCTGGGGAATGGTAACCATCAGAGCGACCAGACCAATAGTAGGTGTAACCACCCACCATGATCTCGCCGCCATCCGGTCTCCGAACCTCAGAGAGTGCTGCAATTGCCGATGTCCAAACGCTTGAGCTCAGATGATAACAGAGACGGTGATATCCTCTCTTAGATTAGGACATTCCAAGGCACCACCCAAAGGACCGCCTCAGCGTTAACCCAAGGAGACCGCCGTCTTGGTGGACGACACCTCAGCACCCACTCCGACAAACTCTCCCGCAATCTGGCCCGGGAATGTTACCGTGGTTTCCCTACTATCATCAAAGATGGGGGGTCCCGAAGGCTGTGCCCCAATCCGTCATCCGGTGGAAGCGCCTTGCGAAGGAAGCGCACAGGAAGTTACTCCCACGGAGTGGGTTTCAGATTTCTTTGCGTTTTTTGGTTTTTGCGGAATGAAACGTTTTAGGTGGCCGTGAGTGCAAATCCTGCCACCAACCTCCTAATAAGAAGTAAGCCAACTGCAGGAGACGTCCGCAGACACAAGTTGGCATGAGATATCGATGGCCGTTGGCTCACAAGGAGCTCCTCCGCCCTTGACAGGTTTGTTTTTTAATCCTGCTTGGGTGTCCATATCCAAAACACCCCCTCCACCAAGAACCTGGTGGGGGAGGACGGTTTAGTCACCAACAACCCGACCATGGGAAACATGTTAGTACAGGCTTAACATGGTACCTGCAGCAAGCCACAGATCAAAATCTGCCTGACCTTGACTTAAATTCATAAGAAGGGTGCCACAATTTAACCCTCTCAGGTCAAACTACAGACCAGCAGCTTGTCTCCCCATAATAAGCAAGTCGATTGGATGAATGATATCACAGTAGACCTCAAGACTCTTTCTTACCCTCTGATATCTGATTATCATTTACCTTTCTCCAAGGATCAAAACATGGGCTGAGCCACTTCATTTATTTATTTAATTACGATTGAGTATTCATTTTAAATTTCGATAATGCGGTCAAGCGGGACCCAATCAATTCCTATAGTCAGGCTCTGCGACAGGTAAAGACGTACAGTCTATGGGCCTCAGGCCTCACCACATTCAGCTTACAACAGACTGAGCAGATCCTCCCAAGCTGTCATCCAAAGGCGACTGCCCCTCAGGTTTCTCTGCAGGACTGGTGCCCCTTCCTCTGCCATGTGGCAGCTTGAAACAGGTACAAAAGATTGTCACAGTTGAAGGTGCAATGTAACATTTCTCCCACTATGGGCTGCTTGTGTTTTGCTTTTCCCTGTTCCCTTTTACCCTCTTCCCCCCTTTCAAGGCCATAGCTCTGAGATCTCGTTGTTTGTTGTCATATTGTGGCAGAAGACTGAGTCTCCAGAGTTCTGAATATTGCTGACCAAGGACAGGTGAGTGGCCTAGGAGTCTTCTACTCTACCCTCTTCCCCCCTCTTCCCCCTTCCATCTCTTCTCTCTCCTCTCTCTCCCTCCTCTCTCTCTCTCTCTCTCTCTCTCTCCCTCTCTTCTCTCTCTCTTCGGTCTTACACCTCCTACTGCCCTCTCGCCTCCTTCTCACCCCTGCTTCTATGAGGTCACAAATATTCTACCACAAGCCCTACCTTTTACCTTCCACAAGTCTAACTTCACACTCACATTCTACTACCAACCATCACTAATAGGTCTCTCCAGTTTGTGATGTTTGAACTTTTCTCAACTTGTTGGTTCCTCTTACACCAATCCACCTGTCACCTTTTATCTCCTTGTTTATGCTTACTTTGGTCTTAGGTACAAGGTAAAGAATGGAGGCCTTCTTAGAGTGTCTAGGTAATTATTGTTGGCAGGCACAAAGGACTTTTCTTCCGAAAGGCATCGTGGGTATATTTTTGTTCGATATGATTGAGATGAGGCAGCTGTCTAATATTACATGGGCCAACAATACTGCACCCCCGTGGCTGGCACCACACCAATCCAGACCTGTGGCATTGGCATCTCAAACTAGGGAGGATAAGTCTTGGAGTCTGATTTTTGCAATCCAAATGCGAATTTAATGAATCTTTCCTCCCAATCGATAGTGCTCTAAAGCAGGACCAGACAGCTATGAATAACCTCTCTCACCGGTCTGTTGAACATTTTCACCAATTTGACAAAACTTGTTTAACCAGGTATAAAAACAAATAACATTTCCCTTTCCAAATATGCATTTGTGAAAGGCTGACCATATTTGCTCGGACACGCACCTCAGGTCCATGTTCCATCGGAAGAGAGGACCAAATGTCCTGAAAAATTTACCGCAGCCTACCTTTGTGTTTTAGAAATTGCCGGTTCTTATACGGAGAGGTCCACATGACTGTTTTTTGGAATGTGATGTTAAATTAACCATCGATCACCACATATTACTTATGCATAACACACAGTGTCAGATATTGTATGTCCTGTTTGTTGACTCTGAAAAAGGGGCAAAATGGGATTATAATGTTTACAATGAAAACGGAAGGACCAAGCAGGGAACTAGAAGAAGTAAAGAGCCATCCGAGGTGACGGCACTAATCCTGACAATGTCAGCTTGGGAGGGCAAAACAGCACTTTCAATGAGACTAAACGTTCCGGTATTTGTGCACAGCGCTCAAAATTTTTAACCACACCATGGGAACAACACAAACAGAGTGATGGAAACACTGAACTTCATTCAAACTACCAGTAGTGAGCACAGCTTCACAATATATATTAATTATATATATACTTCACATGCAGAACGAAGGAACCACACCCACACACATTACCCGATCTGTTCGAGATCCCAGCTGGTTTGCCATGCCATTTGCAGTGGAGGATAAAAAGTGGGAGATTCCTTCAGTATTCTGGTTACACGTCGCATTGTAAAAGGAAAACATTTTCCAGCAGTGAGATGCGGTTTGTCGCCATTTGCAGACCCTTCCATGGCTTGATGAAGTAGGTTCTTGTTTGCAGAGACACGTAGCCCCTGCTCGCAGCCATGAGGGAATGGTGAGACTTGAGCACAAACAGAAGGAAGGGCTGAGGAGTGGAGAAGAGGAACAAAATTATAAGATGAGAGGTCTCAGTAAACTAGGCCATTGAGAAGGTAACACGCAGGTGACTATTAGATATTTCCGTACTTTCGGTTTATTTTGGTATACCCACTAAAAATTGTGTTTAAACATGGATAATCTCATTAAGTAAATATTGTAAGACTATTGACGGATTTCACACGGTAATAAACACACTCCTATCAACCTTTAGTTGACCAATCCAATGTTAATCTTATTCTGCAGATGCAGACCGACACTAACTCATTACGGACGAGTATTTCTGTTGCTAATGCTACACCCTGGCTGCCAAGATAACCCAATGTAGACTATTTGTTTTGCACTGCCATGTTGGGTTCCATTTCCAGCCTATCAACTGTCATTTCATGATTCATAGCAGGGCGTTTTCACCGATGAGTACGCTATTCCTTCGGAGGACGTTAAAGTCACGTTGTCTCTGGCTGCCGGCATTTTTGGTGGTGGACACCAAGCCTTTCAAAAAGAGCAGGCCATGTTGTGACCTGTCCAGGATAGGTTCTCAACCACATCGTGACTTGACATCCTGGATTGCCCGACTACTCTCTTCTTCTCTGTCTTTCGGCTGCTCCTTAGGGGTCGCCACAGCGATCAACCCTTATGATCCGCATACTGATTTGCATTAGGTTCGCGGGATGCCCTTCCTGGACGCAACCCTGGTCGCCTCTACGACACAGGGATAAGGATTGGGTTTCGCCATGATTCCAGGCTGTCCTACACCCTCTCATAGCGGGCCCGGTGCAGAGCTCCCGTCCTTCAAGCGATCCTCCAACCAGCCTCCGAGTAGCCGGCGATTACAGGCGCACGCCACTACGCCCGGTATGGATGCCCGACTATCTATTAACCCCAAATTACAAAGGACTTTGATAGAAGACTTCACCTGGCCAATCAAAGGGGCAATTGCTTTGCCACCATAACCATTTAAAAAAAGTAACAGCGAAGGTCAGAATGATGGTGAGATGAAATAATTTTTCAGTGTTGTGGTCGTTAAATCAGTCTCGAACAAAACAAAGTTATTTAAATTGTGATTCCACCAGATTCATTTGGTAAAAACAAGTTTGGAGTATTCAATGTGCGACACGGATTGCTTTTCCGCATTGGCAACACGAAATGCACAAAGGACACACCAAAAACCCGGCACTTTGTAAAAAAATATGACACCAAGCTTCCATTTAACATCTGCAGATTCATTTTAACACATCGCTCTATTGGCAAAACACATTCTCATTAATTCTAGTTATATCAAATTAAGGGTACAATTGCTATGTATCATTGTGGCTCTGATGAGATCTCACATTGCAAGCCAAACATTTATTTTATGACTCTGATGGAACTGGAAACCGTCCTATTGAAAGGTTGAATCTTTTGACTTCATCCTGTAAACATAATTATTTTTGAACCTGGCTGGGGATACCTACCTGGAAACCCTGCTACTCTCAATGGAAATACCTTGTGATTCAAATTTTGCATCCACATGGTTATTGGACATGAAGATAGTTTCACCGTCAACCTGCATTGCGGTGTCACCACTGTGTATTGGATGAATAACTACAGTGTCATTGGGACAGAATTATACTCACCAGGGGTCCAAAAAAGGGTTGGCAGGATATCTTTGAGTATGCGCTCTCACCTCTGAGCTGTTCTAGCCTGGGTTTGAATCCGACCAAGCAATTGTATAAACCGTCCACCAGGTGCTACATGGTGCAAGCAGGGTGGAGGCATCAGTGTGTGTGCGCCGTCCCTCGGAATGGCTCAATATTCCGTCGGCCAGCATTAGTTGGTGAACATTAAAGACCCCTCACTATCCATTAGCGAGAAGTAAGCGAGTTACGCCAGTACACTGATCAAATTAGAAATCCTTGCACAGAAGCACGTGAGTTGATGATGATTGTCATCAAGCTGGTTGTAAAACCACAAACCAAATAGCTCAAAGGTGAGCTCCCACAACCAACTGCACTATTCTGTCCAGTCAACCAGGTTACTTTGTGAACATTAGTTATATAAAAATAATCAATCTTTAACAGTCTGTTCCCACGAAGAATGCTGAGATGTGAGTGTTGTGTGCAGCTAGGATAGTGGGAAATGGATTTCATTAATTTAATATTTACTAAGCACACCTACATTATCCGTAGGGTAATTGTATCACCCAAATAGTGAAACACACACACACACAAAACACCACACACACACACACACACACACCACACACCCACACACAACACACACTTTAGCCACCACTGGTCCCTTTCCTGATTATTCGTCATAGAATGAGTTACCGTGTTGTATAACATCTATTACATATTGATTCCAGAGCAACAAAATATTGATTATTGCACATGTATTGTATGCACGGGACAATCGATTATAAACACTCACATTGAGAAGTAAATCATTTGAGGAAACAATATTTAGTTTATTTCAGTGTATTTTTTTGAGGTTCCAAAGATATTGACGCTGCTCTTCTTCACTTCTGATACGTGGTCAGTGGATCAAGGCAGAAAAACCAATTATACAGAAAAAAGTATCAAACATGGGCTTTTAGAGGATGCTATCACACAGTATCAGATATTCTGAACATCATACTGTTAGACACACAGGAGTGGTGGTCGTTTTAAAGATTGGTGTGCAAAAGTGTGCCTGTGAATGTTTCACACTTACAATAGTTACATGTACACCACTTTGCTGTAAATGTGTACGTGCAGCACACTACCAACACATGTTTACCTTATTGGGAGATTTTATAGGCCAATCAATGTTCATATTAACTCTTCCTTTGCCCTGTACTGAGCCAAACAGAACTTTTTAAACTTCCTCTTTGCTGAACACACACTAGTAGCTCAATGGTTGATATATCAAAGCCAGAAAACAGTTTCTGAACCTCGTACTGTAGGTGCACACAGATGTGCGTATGTGACATCTGCATGATGAAGATTAGTTTGAGTGTTTATGCATGTGATATTTACAAAGTATTATCTAGCTGTTTAAAGTGTAGATTTGTGATTTATTTTAAAATGCAAACAGATTCCAGTGGCAAAAATGGATCAGGAAATAGGAGCGTTGTATCCTGTGGCAAAATAGGACAGGACCAAAGACCCGAGAAAATTCCACATTAATGTAAAATGTGATTCAGGACCTCAGCTCTCCCGCCCACCTCTTCCCACCCCACGCCACCCATCCTTCTCCTGCCTATCTCCACTCTCCCTTCCTCTCTGTATTCCCTCCTCCACCTCTCTCGCTCCCTACTGTCTCTCCCTGTCTCTCATCCTTCTCCAACCCCTC
The DNA here is from genome assembly GCA_035128595.1 of Eptatretus atami. Taxonomy (NCBI): domain Eukaryota; kingdom Metazoa; phylum Chordata; class Myxini; order Myxiniformes; family Myxinidae; genus Eptatretus; species Eptatretus atami. The sequence goes on along the minus strand of CM068953.1, from coordinate 10,462,311 downwards.
ACTTTTCTATCCTCTCCCCTCCCTTTCCTCCACTCTTTCCTACCTCCCTCACTCTGCCTCCTCCCTCCCTCAATCCCTCCCTTCCACCGTCTCCTTTCCACCTTCCCTCCCCTCACTCTGTCCCTCCCTTCCCCAACACTCTGTCCTCCCTCCCACTCACTCCCCTTCCATCCCCTCACTCATGTCCCCCCTCCCTCCCACTCTGTCCCCAAGCCTGATGTTGGCTTAATGTTAAGGTGACTGGCTTGAACATCTTTGGTTTGAGTTTGAGCCATGTCAACCCTTTTATAATAACACCAGGTGGGGTTGACTCAGCCTATCATCCTTCCCAAGTTGGCAAAAGAGTACAGCTTACCAATAAAGGGGGCAACTGCATCAGCAGCACAGCCATGCTTCCAGAAAATGATGAAACTCGCAGCCACAGCTGCATACGAACCAAACAACTTGTCCCCCCCTTTCCCTCCCTTCCCGCTTCACTCCTCTCCCCCACCTCTCCTCTCTCCTCCTCTCCCTCTCTCCGCATCTGCCCAAACCAGAAACAGTAATTAAAATACCTTTGCCTTGAAAACATCAATATGATTTCTGGTATGGATTTTCTTCACGTCTTTTCTGTGCCAACGAGTCTGAAACATGTTAGCCACGATGGTAATTAAAATGAGATATCGAACTCGAGTCGAGATAAAGCTCTGAGAGAGTCATCATGTGCTCGCCTTACAAAAGGAGGCCGATGATGAAACCTCGAACCCGAAACGGAGTATAGAAATATGGCGGCGGTTTAGTACAGAAATTGGTGGGGATCGTGTCAGGGAACTGTCCAACAATGGGTGGAACTCACAACAGACAGGACGGCACGCACGCACGCACCGGCTCCCTTTATAGTACGAGTGGGCCCATCGTTCATTGGACCAAAATTTTCATCGATTCTTCACAGCCTGGAGATACCCTGTGCCGACTGCTTAGCATTAGCTCCCTCACCAAGTCCCAAATGTGTTTTGACCCAGGGCCATGATTATTACGTTTCGTTACTACATTGCGAAATTATCACACATTTATTGTTGTTCAAACTTTTTGGCATTAATATATATGGTTGTTACAATTGTTATCATTATTTTTGTTATTTTATTTTGCTAATTAAATGTCGTTTGCCGTGGAAAGGACCTATTCAACCGCCCCAAACACCGTTGACGTTGCGTGCATTTAAAAACATGGAATTTCTTCCGGGGTTCTTTGTAGTTAACTAGCCGAATCGACTCACCTTTGCATTTACCAAACACTTCTATTCAAAACAACTGATGTTGCTGCAATCAAACAAACCAATACTGCAATTGCCATTTCACAACGAGTGGGGATCGAAGCAGCCATTGAATAGCATGGCATCAGACCTGGAAAGGTAAAAATATTTATTTGGAGCAACCTCATGAACCCTGATATGAGGCAAAGCAATTGCTTCTTTCAAATCTGATTTGCAACGGACTCTCATGATGTTCAATGCTCAATGATTTTTAGGCATCAAGGATGAAACATTTACAGCTTTAAACTATCAGTTAGCTATCAATAGCACAAGGCACGTTGCTCCACATTGCAGATGGGTCAGGTGGCCTCCGTTCCTTACCACCTATCCTCTGGTCTTACCCTTCTGCTCTCTCAAGCCTCTGACCCCCTGTACCCCAATCCAGTTTGTCCAGTGGTACGGAGTTCTTCACCGGAAACCCGTCCCGGTCGAACTCCCATAAATCGAGGTTGAATGCACACTTCAAACGCTTTTGTTCTCTGTTCTATCATTTGTAGATCCGTCTTCCTTCGGCTGTTCAATTCCACTTCTTCTCACCAGGGCTTTAAAGCCAGATCCTTAAGATGGATGTTGTTAAAAATTTCCATTCGTCATTCACGAAGGCAAGTGATTTCTTCCAGCATCCCCAAAATTCCAAATTCCTCCTTTAACTTACAGAGGGCACTGGATTCAGGCCACCGCCTACAATAATGATGCCAACCAGCCCACGTGCTGATTCACCGACGATGGCCCAAACAACCTCTTAATTCAAAGCATAACATAATTTCGAAGAAGCAAAACACTTTCCAAACAAATTAGGGCACACAACATCCAATAAGAGCCGTCGTATTCAAAGTGAAACAAACTTGACAGTCAACAAGCACAAGGAATTAAATAAAACACATGTACATTTCACCAATGCATTGAAAGAATGACAATGGATAATTACAAAATCATAAACCTAAGCGGCATCCATAAATAAAAATGCTGAAAAACAAACTGGGATGAAAAGTCTTTGAATAATTAGTCCTCTAAATACCATCATTAAACTGTGCGCTCAAAGAGAAATTATTTCACACTGCACTTCCCTCGCACTCAGAGAAGAACGACAAGTTAGAGATCTATTCACGCAATAATCTTGTCGGCGTTTGAAGGACAACGATATTCTGAAAACTTATTGACCACCAAACCCTTCGCGCATCTAGCTACCTCCTCTCACATCTTTCTTGGCAGAGCCGGGAGATGAATGCCTCCAGTTTCATGAAAGCAACTTGTTTTATTATTATGAAACAAAAGGAGAAAAGATACTGCTTGAAAGTTTCCAGTTCCGCAAGCAGCCAAAGATCTGGATTTAACCCGCAGAAGCGCCGGTCTTTGTTGACCCCATGTCGTGTCAGACGAGGTAAACATTGAGTGGGCAAAAATAGAGGATTTTGTGGAATTCATTACAAACAGAAAAGGTAAACGGCTCTGCAGCACCAAATGTCAACGTGATTATTAATGTTTCTATTTCGCATCAGTTACTGGGGACACTTTGCTCGGTTTCTTGGTTTACGATACACTGAGTCCAGATCTGAATGTTATTTTGATGCATTCCCAGTTTAAACACAATGTAAGTGCTCTGTATTAAACCATCAGGCACCGTGGGGTGGTAGGATCACTTTATGGTGAGAGGAACTCGGACGTTACATCGTCCAATGGAAGGACATTCAGCCAGGAGACCTGCCTGCCAAGTACTGCTTTGTCGAGTGGAGATTAAAGATCCCTCGGTGTCTTTAGCGAAAGAGTAAGTGAGTTAATGCCAGCACTTTACACTAATACAAATTACTACCTGACACTGCTGGGAGCAACGGGCAAACTATCGAGCTTCACCCTTGCCAAGAGGACTGCTCAGCAGAACCAACGCTCTCCAAAGAATATGGTACATTTGTGATGCAGTTGAAGACAACGACCAGGCACCAGAAACCGCGTCCACTCAATACTTCTTCTTCTATCGTTGTCTTCCACTGAACTACTTCTTTTACTTTCTTTTGGCCCTCAGCAAAAGTTTTAAAACATAGTTTGGAGTGCACATTCTTAAAGTAAAATCTCACAAGCCTGGTGGCACACAAGAAGGATAATGAAATTCATAACCCAAACCACAATGATATAAGCAGGGTGAAAGTGAAGTTTCACTGAGAAAAAAAACCACCACTAATGTGGGTTAGTTTGCCACAATTTAATTTTAACTACCCAAACTAACACAGGGACCAATGTGATTATTTTGACACACACGATTGACACCTTCTCCACTTACTCACCTGTTAAGTTGGACTCGCATTTCCCCAAATCACCAAAACTTAAAAAATGAGATTCACAACGTGTTCTCGTGTCCATTCTCCCCAGGAATTTAAGCTGCAACTTCAGAGTTGCTTACAACCAGCCTGCGGGTCGTTCGTGAGGAACTCAACCACTCCGGTAGACCTGCAGCTCTGGCATCATCTCCAGGACCGTCAACGAGCACATGGTCAATCTCACTTTGCCACATCCCAGCATGGAATTACCAAAGTACAACGATGGAGCATGTGGCACTGAAACATGAACCAGCACCCTAAGCACGACTCTTGCAAAGTCAAGGAACTTTAGTGCTTATTGTAATTAAGTTCCAGACCCATGGGGACCAAAACACATGTCTATAACCATCCCCAAGACTAGAGAGACATTCACCTGGGCACTGATCAACCATAGACATAGAATGGCGTCCTTCACAGTGACATCACTCTCCTCAGTCGAGCATTTACAGAGACCAGAGAAACGGACCCCCAAGGAAAGTGGACAAATTCTTCATCTCATAATGAAATGGAAGACAAAAGAAGGACCAGAAGAAGTAAAAGAGCAAAAATGGAGTCATCAGGAGGAACCTGATAGGATTCGGATCTTCAGCCACTTCTCAACACCATCGGTCACAGCCAAGTGAGCCTTTACAGAAGATTTCTGCAAGAATTCACTTCTCCTTAGAGAAATAGAAAACTAAAGAGAAAAAAGAAAGTTAAAAGAGGACGATAGAGAAGAAAAAGCAAGAATTAGAATTTGGAAGAGATTGTTAAAAAGATATGAAAGGAACACAGAACAAAGATGTCGGAAGAACCGAATTTTGGAATTGTATTTCAGTCAGTTACTCACAAGGATCAAATGTAGCGAATGTAACAAGTGTACCAAGGTCCGTTGACCGGTGTTACCTCAGTTATCTGGAGGTCAACTTATGGACGCCAGCTACAGCAACCTCTTGGGCTTGGTAACCAATCAGAGCGACTAAACCAACGAGAAGGTGGAACCACCCGCCAGGATCTCACCACGATTCCCAGTTCCGACCTCAGAAGAATGCCTGCAATACTGATGTTAAACCCTGGAAGCTCAAATGATACAGAGACAGGTGATCATCCTCTTCTTAGGGAGAAACATACAGAGCACCCACCCGAACGGACCGACTCAGGTTAAACCAAAGCAGACCGCCATCTGGTGGACCACACCTCAGCCACCACTCTGCCACACACCACCGCATCTGATCCAGGAAGTTACCCGTGATTTTCCTCCGTCATCAAAGATGCGGGTCCCGAAGGGCTTCCCATTCTGTCATCTGGTGAGCGCCGACGAAGAGCAGCAGCACAGGACTAGTACTTCACACGCGATGTGGGTTCTTCACGTTTTCTTGCGTGTGTGACATTTTGCAGATGAAGTGTATTATTGGTGGCCGGAGTGTAAATTCCTGCCACCAACCTTTCCTAAAAAAAAGTAACCCAACTGCAGGAGGAACATCCCAGGACACAGTTGGGCACTTGAACACATGTGGAACCAAACTTCCACATCTCCTTCAATCTCATTCTTCCCTCCAGGTCTTTCAAGACAGCTGTTCACCACCATTGGAGGAGATAGTCAATATGGCAATTTTGAAATATGTATTCTGCCCCAGGAATGCTCAGTACAGCAGTGGACAAACCCCAACAAAACGCCGGCAGTCATGGCCATTCATTATAGAATATTGTGTGTCGGAATAAGGATTGTTATATAAATGACTCACAAAGCTTCTGGGAATAAGCTGAAAAAGGGGCGGCATTGTCCAAGAGGAGGGGATTACTTTTCATGCGCCTTCCCAAGGGTTGAGTTTTTTTTACGCAGAAGTGTGGAATTTTTGGACCCTCTTGTGAGAAGTGCGCAGGAGCCAGGAGAGTTGGAGTCGTCTCTGAAGTAGGATTGGGTTTGGTACCAAGAGAAAAGAAATTGCGTGTTGTGACCTCAAGGAGGAACCTGTTTTTTGCGACCGTGGTTTAAGCCTCTGTCCATTGATGCCTGCCTGTCTTCTCGTGTTCTTTGCCTTGCCATGCATTGTCAACCCTGTTCCCTTCTCGGATGTCTTTGTCCACCCTGCCTGGGTGTTTCTTTGCCTGCACTCATCACCTGTTTGTCTTCTCCTCTCGGACCTGCTCTTCTCCTCATCCACACCAGAGTGAGGCCCTCCCGGTTCTTCTTCCCTTTCCCCCAATCTGTGACCAGTCTGTGTGTGTGCGCCATAGGTTTTTATTGTCATTGCATAATAATTATTAGTAAATCCATCTCCTTCCATTCCTCTTCTGCCGTCGTATCCCTCCATCAGTTCAATCTTCCGCTGTGACTTAGTTTGGGAAATAAACCCCCATTTTAAAAGAAGTTAAGGCTCGTGTGTGCTTTCTGTGATTTCTCAATGCAAACCCGCCATGAATCAGACACAGTCCAAGGGACGGTAAAAGCCGGTTCGGTCTCCATTTCTGTCTACCGTCGGTCTTTTTAATCGGCATGGACACGACACTTATTGTTTGTTTGGTTTTGAGCACAAGAAAATGATACGAGATTTGCACCTATTGGTAAAGTTGAATGTTTGTCTGTGTTATATTATACAGAAATAATATTACATATATATATTATATATATAATTACATTGTTGCGCGGCCAGGGTCGGGTGAGAAGACCATAGGTGGGGAATGCTATTCTCGGCTGCCCACCATACTCCCGGAATTGTAGGCCTCGCACCAACGGAAATTCCGTGACGCGGCGGGTCGCTTAAACCAAAACGGGACGCCAATAACTCAACCACGTGACCTCGCGGTCCTTTCCCGTTCTAATGGGTTTAATCGGGTTACCTAAATTAATCACGATGATTTAATTACTGAGGGAAACACGCCCTTGGTACGCTGTGTCCGAACCCGGATCACTCCCCGCGACCGGAATCGGATGCAGGCGAGCGACACTGCAAGGACGTACCGGCTAAAAGGAACGGATCTTGGAATAAAGTCCCGGCTAAACTAGGATTCGGACCATGCTGGATCAATGGAAGAAAAGACAAAAACGAGCAGGGAACATTCCCAATAATTATTATTAACAATGGGCGAGGGAATGGTATGTGGCACGATCAGGATGTATTGGGGTGTGTTGTGCAGAGATAGGGGAGAGAGGTGGGTGCAGCAACATGAACAAGTAACTTACAAAAGCGGACACAGAGCAGACTTTAACCGAAAATAATAAACAATAATAACAATAACGATCTCTTCTGCAGACTACTTAAGCAGACAGGTGCTAGGACACCCACACACACACACGCACACACACAGACACAGACACAGGAAACCCGATGAAGAGGGAGTAATACAACAAGAAGGAGGAGGAGTTTGAGGCTGCGATCTCGTTACCTTTGTTCTTTGGTTGTACGACGTGCACCAATACGTTTCCAATGGGCGGGGGGATGCTCCGTGTTGCGGTACCCGACAGCTGGCGATCATCTCGGCTTTCAGCAGCGGCATGTGGGAGAGCGTGTTCGTGAAGGGAGGGGCTTGAGGGGAGAAGGGGCGAGCCAGGCAGCAGAGGCGGGTCGTGCAGAGAAACGAGGGGCGAGGCGAGAGAGGCGGAGGTCCAGGGCAGCAGGAGGAGGTCGTCGGACGATTGTCGACGAGGGCGAGGCCAGAGCGAGTGAGAAGAGGCGGAGAAAAGAGAAAGGCGGAGACCGCTCCGACATTTATAGGACTTGCCACGCGGGGAGAGGGGCCACCGAAGCGAAACAGTCAATCACTGAATCGGGCGCTCCGATTGGCCCCGACCCCTTCACTGCCTGCTAACTTGCCGGAAACCGCCTCAAACTTCATTTTCCGGCAAGTCATCCCAGACAGTGAACTATTTCGCTACCGACCCCTTGACATGACACGAATTGCCCACACCGAAATTGGCACGCGGAATCGTTCCCTGCAAAACCCCCGGGTCGTGCCGGCGGACCGGCGAGGGTCCCGCATTGCCCGCTCGGGCGTCTGACCAGCACAGATCAACGTGCCCACTCCGCGCGCGCCAACGCGACCCGCAACGACCAACACTCCCCGGATCAAATCGCAGCTTTGCTGGCCGTTCTAGACGCAGAAAACTTTCACCACTGGGGAATCCGCTGCTGCCAGCGGAGGCCGAAGCGTACATTTTATGGATAAATCCATGGCATTTCCGAGCGGCGTGGATCCACCTTCGATCACATTCCATACAGTGGGTGTGTTCGCCTCCATTACGCACGTGGCCAGCGCTCGCCGTTCGCTCAACTCTGCTAGCGGGTGTGCGCTGGGCGAACACCATACTGGCAGAATATTTGGTGAAAAGGAACCGCACCACTTTTAACCTCGCACACCCGCATTCCCGCCCAACTGTGTTGCGTGCTGCCTTTATCGGGCCTCCATATGCGTTTCGTGCAGTGTGGGCGTCGTGCTGCTGTGTCCTGTGTTGTAAAAAAACCACCATCGTAGCAGCCTCTTAAGAGTATTCATTCGTGGCCTTTTTAAGGCAAACCGGCAATCTCCCCAGATCATCAGAAGCTCGAGTCGATTAATCCCGCCACTGCCCAAGTGCACTGTATGACTGGCGGCACACTTTGGGTTTAGGGCTCGTTCGGGAACGGGGGCTCCTGCCGCACGTAATGTCGCGCGTTTTCGTTCCCGCAGCGGCGCCGTACGCGCTGGCCTCCATGAGGGCCCACCTCACAGCGAAACGCACGTGCTCCAGATTTCCTCAGAATAATCAGAGGGAAAGAGATAAGATGAATGAAGAAAAAAAATTTGTTGTAAGCAACCTCGCTGTGAATTCATCACAACGCACTCCCTTTTTGTCCCGCTAGACAAAAGGAAAGGGACTAGTACACGACATCAGGCCCGCTATTAAAGGCATGTCAGACGTGTTCGGCTGAACAGGGTCGGCCCACCAAAGGGGGCCGCCCACCACAAGCTCCCAGGAGTAAAATTGGATTTGCAGAAAGGTTTTCCTCGATGTAAAAATAATACCTATACTAACAAAAATATTTAAAACATGAAAACAGAACTTTCGTTCCGTACGCGTCTATGCATGTTTATACATGTTTAAAGGTGTTAATCCACATATTTATGTGATATCAACGTATAACTTATAAGTTACTTTCTTATGTTTTCATTGTGAGAGTTTGACATTCTTCGTTAAAAGGGATTCTGCACTAATTCGCGATTCGTAGTCAAAGGCTCGAAAAAGTGTTTATACAATCATGTTTAATGTGTTATCCACATTGTCTTGTGTGATATCAACATTTAAGTTACTTTCTTATGTTTTAATTGTGGAATCACATCTTCGGGTGGAAATGGAAGGATTTGCTCACTCATTCGCGATTTCGCTAGTCGAAAGCTCGAAAAGTTTTTGATAACATGTTTAAGTGTTTATCCACATGTTTATGTTGAGCATCTACGTTTAAGTTCCTTTCTTTTATGGTGAATAAAAAAATACACTGCAAATTAGTTTGATAAAAAACTACTAGAAGGGCCGCCCACCAGCAGCCGAACACGGCGCCCCCACCAGCTAATCCGGCCCTGCGACATTAATGGAATAACGTTGGGACCACTATCTGTTGGATGGCATGCGGTTTCAGAGAACCGCCAACCAATATATTCACTGTGGCCACAATTGTATTCACAGGAAATGATAGAAATCAACACCTCTCAGTCTCATCTGTGGACTTACTCGTATTCCTCGATGTTCATAATCCGATTTTATTAGAAACACGATTCTGGTCACCATCTGAAATTGCCCTTCTATCATCTAAATGCTGAAACTTATGTTAAAGACGATTTAATCAGGGTCTCCAACCTTTTTGGCGGAGGGCCACAAAACCAAAGTGGTGAGGGAGCGGAGGGCCGCACCCCAAAAAAGGACGCAAATTCCGAAAAAAAAATATATATATATAAAATTAATATGCAAATTTAAACAAAAATAGTGCTGAAATATTTTTCTTGCCAACGAATATGATAAATGAATAATCGTTTTTAAAAAACACATGGTCTAAAGTGAATCAAATCATAATAAAAATTACCAGAACGCTAAATCATTGACCCTGACAAATTGGCAAGGTATCGCGGGCCGCATTGTAATGTAAACTATTATGGCAGCGCGGGCCGCATTAAATCCTGTCTGAGGCCGCATGTGGCCCGCGGGGCCGCAGGTTGGATGACCCCTGATTTAAAGTTCATTACATTTTGCAACCAGTAATGGCAGGTAAGAAGTGCCCAATGAGTCGAACCGAAAGGAATGTAAAAACACACACACAACACACACTCACACACGCAAAATGCCCTCTTTAGCATTCATACGTCATTTTAAAAGTCGTGTTTTTAAACACCAAACAGGAATAAGCCAAGAGCTCCATTTCAGGCCACTGTTCATGAAATCTCATGTGACTGCCAAGATAACAGCGTCGTCTCGACGTTAGGGATGATAAGAGCACAGCATCTCTCTCTT
>CM068953.1:10394668-10432537 GCA_035128595.1 Eptatretus atami | reverse complement strand
TCAATATGGCAATTTTGAAATTATGTATTCTGCCCCAGAATGCTCAGTAAGCAGGTGGACAAACCCCAACAAAACGTCGGCAGTCATGGCATCATATAGTATATTGTGTGTCGGAGATAAGGATTGTAATATAAAATGACTCACAAAGCTTCTGGAATAAGCTGAAAAGGGGCGGCATTGTCCAGAGAGCGAGGGGAGTTACTTTTCATCGCCTCCCAAGGGGTGGAGTTTTTTTGTACCGAGAGTGGTGGAATTTTGGGACCTCTTGTGAGAGTGCGCAGGAGCCAGGAGAGTTGGAGTCGTCTCTGAGAGTAGGATTGGGTTTGGTACCAAGAGAAAAGAAATTGGTGTGTGACCTCAAGGAGGAACCTGTTTTTTGGGACCGTGGTCCTGCCTCTGTCCATGATGCCTGCCTGTCTTCTCGTGTTCTTGCCTTTGCCCGGTGCCTGCATTGTCAACCCTGGTTCCTTCTCGGATGTCTTTGTCACCCTGCCTGGGTGTTTCTTTGGCTGCCTCATCACCTGTTTGTCTCTCCTGCTCGTGGACCTGCTCTCTCCTCATCCACCACCAGAGCTGAGGCCCCCCGGTTCTTCTTCCCTTTCCCCATCTGTGACCAAGTCTGGTGTGTAGCGCCATAGGTTTTATTGTCATTGCATATAATTATTTAGTAAATCCATCTCCTTCCATTCCTCATTCTGCCGTCGTATCCCTCCATCAGTTCAATCTTCCCCTGTGACTTAGTTTGGGAAATAAACCCCCATTTTAAAAGAGTTAAGGCTCGTGTGTGCTTTCTGTGATTTCTGCACATGCAAACCCGCCATGAATCAGACACCAATCAGACGCCAAGGGAGGTAAAAGCCGGTTCGGTCCATCTGTCTACCGTCGGTCTTAATCGGCATGGACACGACACTATTGTTTGTTTGGTTTTGAGCCACAAGAAAAATGATACGAGATTTTTGCACCTATTGGTAAAAGTTGAAGTGTGTGTGTCTGTGTTATAATATATATATATATATATAATATATATATATATATATATATACATTGTTGCGGGCCAGGGTCGGGTGAGAAGACCACTAGGTGGGGGAAGCTATCTCGGCTCCCCACCATACTCCCCGGAATTGTAGGCCGTCGCACACGATAATTCGTGACGCGGCGGGTCGCTTAACCAACCGTGGACGCCAATAACTCAACCACGTGACCTCGGGTCCTCCCGCTATGGGTTAATCGGGTTACCAATTAATCACGTGATTTAATTACGGGGAACACGCCCTTGGTACGCTGTGTCCGAACCGGATCACTCCACCGGACCGGATCGGATGCAGCCGAGCGACACTGCCAAGGACGTACCGGCTAAAAGGAACGGATGTTGGGAATAAAGTCCCGGCTAACTAGGATTCGGACCATGCTGGATCAATGGAAGAAAAGACAAAAACGAGCAGGAACATTCCTAATAATTATTTATTAACAATGGGCGAGGAATGGTATGTGCACATCAGGATTTATTGGGGTGTGTGTGCAGAGATAGGGGAGAGAGGTGTGGTGCAGCAATGACCAAGTAACTTACAAAAGCGGACACAGAGCAGACTTAACGCGAAAATAATAACAATAATAACAATAACGATCTTCTGCAGACTTACTTAAGCAGACAGGTGCAGGACACACACACACACACGCACACACACAGACACAGACACAGAAAACCCGATGAAGAGGGAGTATTACAACAAGAAGGGAGAGTAGTTGAGGCTGCGATCTCGGTACCTTTGTTCTTTGGTTGTACACGTGCCACCAATACGTTTCCAAGGGGGGGATGCTCCGTGTTGCGGTACCCGACAGCTGGCGCATCATCTCTGGCTTCAGCAGCGATGTGGAGACGTGTTCGTGAAGGAGGGGCTTGAGTGAGAAGGGGCGGAGTCCAGGCAGCAGGAGGCGGGTCGTGCAGAGAAACGAGGGCAGGCGAGAGAGCGGAGTCCAGGCAGCAGGAGAGGGTCGTGGCGATGTCGACGAGGGCGAGGCAAGCGAGAGAGAGAGGCGAGAAGAGAAGGCGAGGACCGCTCCGACATTTTAGGACTTGCAGCGCGGGAGGGGCCACCCGGAAGCGAAACGTCATCACCTGAATCGGGCGCTCCGATTGGCCCCGACCCTCACGTGGCCTGCTAACCTTGGCCGGAAACCGCCTCACTTCATTTCCGGCAAGGTCATCCCAGACAGGAACATATTTCGCTCCGACCCATGACATGACACGAATTGCCCCACACCGAAATTGGCACGCGAATCGTCCTGCAAACCCCCGGTCGTGCCCGGCGACCGCCGAGGTCCCGCATGCCCGCCTCGGCGTCTGACCAGCACAGATCAACGGCCCACTCCGCGCGCGCCAACGCGACCCGCACTGTACAACACTCCCCGGCTCAATCGCAGCTTTGCTGGCCGTCTAGACGAGAAAACTTTCACCATCCGTGGGGAATCCGCTGCTGCCAGCGAGGCCGAAGGTACATTTTTATGGATAAATCCATGCATGTTTCGCGAGCGGCGTGGATCCACCTTCGATCACATTCCATACAGTGGGTGTGTTCGTCCATTCGCACGTGGCCAGCGCTCGCGTTCGCCAACCTCTGCTAGCGTGTGCGCTGGGCGAACACCGATATGTGTCAGATATTTGGTTGAAAAGAACGCACCACTTTACCTCGCACACCCGCATCCCGCCAACGTGGTGTGGTCGCCTTTATCGGCTCCTCCATGCGTTTCGTGCAGTGTGGGCGTCGTGCTGGCTGTGTTTCCTGTGTTGTAAAAAACACACCATTCGTGCAGCCTCTTAAGAGGTATTCATTCGTGCCTTTTTAATGCAACCGGCAATCTTCCCCAGATCATCAGAAGCTCGAGTCGATAATCCCGCACTGCCAAGTGCACTGTATGACTGGCGGCACACGTTGGGTTTAGGGCTCGCTTGGGAACGGGCTCTGCGCCGTTAATGCCGCGCGTTTTCGTTCCCCCGAGCGCGCGTACGCGCTGGCCTCCATGAGGCCCACCTCACAGCGAAGGCGCACGTGGCTCAGATTTCCTCAGAATAATCAGAGGAAAAGAAGAGTAAGGATGAAATGAAGAAAAAAATATGTAAGCAAACCTCGCTGTGAGATCATCACAACGCACTCCCTTGTTGTCCCGCTAGACAAAAGGAAAGGGACTATCTACACGTACATTCAGGCCCGTATTAAGGCATGTTCAGAGTGTTCGGCTGAACAGGGTCGCCCACCAAAGGGGCCGCCCACCACAAGCTCCCAGAGAAAATTGGATTTTGCAGAAAGGTTTTCCTCCGATGTAAAAAATATAAAATACCTATACTAACAAAAATATTAAACAGGATATAACAGAACTTTGTTTCCGTAGGTCTATGCAGTTTATAACATGTTTAAGGTGTTATCCACATATTTATGTGATATCAACGTATAACTTATAAGTTACTTTCTTATGTTTTCATTGTGAGAGTGACATTCTTCGTAAAATGGATTTTTCTGCACTAATTCGCGATTTCGCTAGTCATAATGCTCGAAAAGTGTTATACAATCATGTTTAATGTGTTTATCCACATGTTTGTGTGATATCAACATTTAAGTTACTTCTTATGTTTAATTGTGGAAGTCACATTCTTCGTGGAATGGATTTTTCTGCACTCATTCGCGATTTCGCTAGTCGTAAAGCTCGAAAAGTTTTTATACATGTTTAATGTGTTATCCACATGTTTATGTGAGATCTACGTTAAGTTCCTTTCTTTTATGGTGAATAAAAAAATACACTGCAAATTTAGTTTGATAAAACTACTAGAAGGGGCCGCCCACCAGCAGCCCGAACACGGCCGCCCACCAGCTTAATCCGGCCCTGCGTACATTAATGGAATAACTGTCTTGGGACCACTATCTGTTGGATGCATGCGGTTCAGAGAACCGCAACAATATATTCACTGTGGCCACCAATTGTATTCACAGAAATGATAGGAAATCAACACCTCTCAGTCTCATCTGTGGATCTTACTCGTATTCCTCGATTCATGAATCCGATTTTTATTTAGAAACACGATTCTGGTTCACCATCTTGAAATTGCTCTATCATCTAAATGCTGAAACTTATGTTTTAAAAGACGATTTAAATCAGGGTCTCCAACCTTTTTGGGCGGAGGGCCACAAAACCAAAGTGGTGAGGGCGGAGGGCCGCACCCCAAAAAGGACGCTAAATTCCGAAAAAAAAATATATATATATATATTAATATGCGGAAATTTAAACAAAAATAGTGCTGAATATATTTTTCTTGCCATAACGAATATGATAAATGAATAATCGTGTTAAAAACACATGTCTAATGTGAATCAAAATCATAATAAAAATTACAGAACGCTTTAATCATTGACCCTGACAAATTGGCAGTATCGCGGGCCGCATTGTAATGTAAACTTAATATGGCAGCGCGGGCCGCATAAATCCGTCTGAGGGGCCGCATGTGGCCCGCGGGCCGCAGGTTGGAGACCCCTGATTTAAATCATACATTTTGCACCAGTAATGGCAGGTAAGAAGTGCCCAATGAGTCGAACCGAAAGGATGTAAAAACACACACACACACACACACACACGCAAAATGCCTCGTTTAGCATTCATACGTCATTTTAAAAGTCGTGTTTTGTAAACACCAAACAGGATAAGCCAAGAGCTCCATTTCAGGCCTACTGTTCATGAAATCTCATGTGACTGCCAAGATAACAGGTCGTCTCTGACCGTTAGGGATTGATAAGAGCACAGCAAGAAGTCTCTCTCCCTTTTAGACCATTTTCCCATTAACTTGAAGTCGACGTCTCAAAGAGCATGAGTGCTTGCACCAAGTCTTTCAAGTATGGGCTAGCCAGGCCTGACATTCACCCGAAGGCTATTTTGGGCGGAATGTGTGGCTTGTTCAAGGTTCTGGAGATAACTCACCTAATCTTTGTTGAAAGAGACCATGGAGTCTTTAATGTCCAACAATTAATCAAAGGGCGGAGGAGCTCCTTGTGAGCCAACGGCTATCCGTATCTAGTACCCAACTGTGACTGCGGACATCATCCTGAAGTTGGGTTACTTATTAGGAGGTTGGACGCAGGATTTGCACTCCGGCCACCGTAAAACACTTCATTCTGCAAAACCCACTCTGTGGGAGTACCTCCTGTGCAGCTTCCCTTCGCAGAGCAGCTCACCGGATGACGGAATTGGGGCAAAGCCTTCAGGACCCCCACTCTTTGATGATAGAAGGAAAACCACGGGGTAACCTTCACAGGTTGGATTGCAGTAGTGTGTGTCAGGGTGGTGCTGAGATGTCGCCAACGCAGCAACACGCTGCTCCCATACCTGACCTGACCTGACCTGAATTAATCCGAGCGGATGGGTCCAAAGCTTGACGTCCATCTGAAGGACGGCACATTTTGTGATGTAACGCCCTGCCTGCGAAACATCAACCTGACGGTTCATATACTCGGGGCAGGAATCAAACCCAGACTACATAGCTCAAAGGTAAGTGCGATACCTCTGCATTATCCTGTTGACCAGGACATGAAGAATCTTGAGGCTCAAAAGTCTATGTTCAAAACCGAGAGGAAATTTGGAAGAAGGCAATATCAAGGCCTACTCATCACCAGATATCCTGTGATATATTTCTGCCCACAGGTGTGAGGGTGATATAAATGAATCTGCACACCACAAAAAGTATTTTTTGTAATACTGGCAAAAAAAAGAAACCAGGGCAACACATGACCTTTCCTCAGTTAACATAATTACAGCTCAGCAGAAAATGAGAAATAAATTAGATTGTGAAGTCAAACATTGGAGCATCATCTCCGGGTCTGGTTCAAACCCAGCCTGTCTTACAAAACACTTTTAAAATGGTACGTGCTCCTTCCTTGCTTGACGTTCAGCATATAAAAAGGATAAGAGCACAGACAATCCACATAGGTTGGCATCCATGGAGAGGAGGAAACTCCTCCTTCGGAAATGCTCCGCTGAGTGTGGCGAGAAAGGCTGCACCATTGTTGAGGTGTCACTCGTACCCAGAGGGCAGCAGGAAGTCACAGCAGTTCCACCAAGCTCAGTGACTGTTTGGCTCATTTAACAGTCCTGCGTTGTGTCTCACGCGTTGTTGGTTGCTATCTCCATATGCGGGTTTCAGATGGTGGAACGGAGTCCTCCCAGGTCTCGATGTATCCACCTTCATTTCCGTGAGTATGGGGGTCACGATTCATGGACCAAGCTGTGAAGTTTTCTTGTTCTCAAAGTTTTGTTCTTTTGAGGATCATCACTGAGCCTCGGACGGCTTCCAACTGCAGTTTGTTTGTGGTAATGTCCCCAGGGATGTTTTTTTTTTTTAAAAAGATCTCTATGAGGTTATTCTTCATCATTCCTGTTGCTCCAATGATCACTGGTACAATGTCAGTGCTCTTCAGATTCCAGATCTTTTCACTTAATTTTTGGAATCTTCGTATTTGGCCATTTTCTTCATTTGGCGTTGTTTAGGCCAAAATCGCTGGGAACCGATACCTACCCCAGTTAACAATGCTCTCTTTTCGTTTTTATACCTAAGTACTATATTCGGTCACAACGCTTTGTTGTTGTCTGTGTTCACACTCGATGGAATCACCAGGTTGTACATTTTTGTTCCTTCCTTGTTCTCAATTATCGCTTTTGGTTCATGTTTCCATGAATTTTCTGGGGCATGGATATTGAAGGGAGGACAGGAGGGAGGAGGAGGGATGGGTGGAGGGAGGGGAAGGAGCAGGAGGAGGAACCCGGTATTGCCAGCCCCTGCTAGTTAAGCCATAAATGTGACCGAGTGAATTTCTCAGCAATTTCCAGGAGGCTGCCGAGCGTCGCCATGTCGCAGGTCGCAGATCGGACGCAAAAAAAGTCCCGAAAGCTTTTTGAACCCAACGATCAAACACAGCAATTCTCAGTTTTTTTCAAATTGCATTTCAGTTTCCCTTTAGATTTCATAAACTTCACAAATTAAAAGGATTGCTGCAATTGAAGCAGAAATTGAATGCCTGAGATGGTATTGATGAACGTCCTTAACTCTGATACCTCTCTTAACTTAATGACTGTATAAAGCAAGACACATTTTCATTCCTTTGAGTGCAAACAAACAATTCAGGGAAACCTCAAATAAGCATAGTCAAGTGTCAGGCGAAGGGTTAACATTATGATTAATTCTCCAATATTCGTCAAGAGCAAACAGCAGGCAAATTAAGTCTAACACTCCAACATGAAACATTTATTGTGATATTTGCCTTGAAGGTATAATAACATTGTTGCACATTTTAATTAGTTATTGACTTTCTTACCATTACCCCGGTTGTAATTTGGATTTCCTCCAAAGCCCCATGCATTCACACAGAACAATCTTCACCTCGCATTCACACTCTGCAGCTGGTGGGTAATCATCGTAATGCCTCCACCACCATTTTATTGCTAAACCCAGAATGAATATTTGATTGTAAAAACCTAATTAAAGATGGAATATTTGGCTCGTTTTCATCATCCCCACTTGGACGAGTAATAGAGACGGACACGTGATTGACCAACAGCATCTGGCTTATAGGCTTTTGTTAACTGGTGTTGTGATCGTTCTCAGCGCGTTGTTTCATTTTTGTCACCGGTGGCCCTTATTAGCCATGCACCAGAGCTTTTAAAAGTCCATGCAAAGGTAATCAATAATATTTATAATGCTGATGATCTTATTCTGCAATGCATCAGGTGGAAGCAACGAGGGAACTTGGGCTCCAGCCCACACTGGTTAGCTATATTACATTACATTGTGTGAGATGATTTTGGAAGAGTAAAACGTGAAGGGCCAACAGATGTCCATAAATGGATTGAGCAACTGGTTTATGGAATTATGGTTAGAATCCCAGACTTCAGAATATTGTGCTGAGGTGTAACAGTCACGAAAACATAACAAATGAGAAGGGCACTCGGTAGAGCGCATACCTCCATCACGTAATGCCTGATCCACAAGAACATATCGGGCCCATTACATTTTTGAAATATCATCCTATACAGTACTATGTCGTTTTTGGTCGAATCTCTCAATGGTGAAGAATCACTAAAAAAAATTAAATAATTCTCACACCCAGATCCGGATTCAGATCTTCACCAAAATTGAAGCAATTTGTTGTGATCACACACCCAACCCGTCCACCACATTTCATCCGAATGTGTCAACAACTTTTTCAGATATCCTGCTATATATTAGTTTAGCCCTTTCTTGAAATGGTAAACAATCACTTAAAAAATTCTCGCAGTCAGATCCGGATTCGGATCGTCACCAAAAATTAATCATTTCATCCTTGTTAAACACCCAACCTGCCCACCAAATTTCATCCGGATCCGTCAACTACTTTTTGAGATATCCTGCACACAGACAGACAAACTAACTAACAAACAAATAAACCAATGTCACCCGCAGGGTGACCCGTATCTTGCCAAAGGTGACCACGTGTGACTTCTTTAAGGTCACACTGAGGTGAACAGAGCTGCTATCCACCAGGAGCGACTCCTGAGGAATATCTGCCTACGAGAGATTCCGATGAGAATCGTTGTTACAGAGTAACCATGAAAAATATGCGTTTGCCCATAACGTCACCAAATGACGTCATAATGTCTCAAGCTTGACATATCTAGAAAGCACTCATCGAGGTGTTCAATTTGAGGTACTACACGATATGGTTCCTAAAACTTGAAAATTTGACCTTGGGGTCAAATATGTTTGACCTGAGCACTAACCATGAAGGTCAAGGCCAATTGCCACCAAAAATTAATCAGCTGAGCGCCAGCCATGAACTATATTCCCATGAAGTTTGAAGACGATCCGATCAAAATTACTCAAAAAAATAAGGTTTCGTCGACTCCCCTGATTTGCGACAAAGTGACCTTGACCTTTGACCTTGACCTTCAAAATTGTATGCGCTGAAAGGGACCTCTATAGGCCTCTGATAAGCGAAGTTACAAAAATTCCAATGATAACTGTGCTCTGCAGAGTGATTTATACGTGATTACAGACAAAATAAAAAATAAAAAAACATGAAGGTCAAAGCCAATCGCCACCAAAAATTAATCAGCTGAGCGCCAGACCATGAACTATATCCCATGAAGTTTGAAGACGATCCGATCAAAATTACTCAAAAAATAAGGGTTTCGTCGACTCCCCTGATTTGCCACAAAGTGACCTTGACCTTTGACCTTGACCTTCAAATTTTATGCGCTGAAAGGGACCTCTATAGGCCTCTGATATGCGAAGTTACAAAAAATTTCCAATGATAACTGTGCTCTGCCGAATTTTTTATACGTGATTACAGACCAACAAAAAAAAACAAAAAACTGGAAAAAAAAAAACATACAAGCTGACTAACATATCTTGCAAAAACTTCATTTGGCAAGATAACAAGCAGTCATAGACTGGTACTTACGAAATCGTCAACTTGACCTCTGACCTTGTCTAATAAAAGCTGTCTCTAGAGAAGATAGCGACGCAAACCAGAAGTTTCTACGATGATTCTGTACCAAACCATCAAAAATCGTAACGTCGACTGAAGCAAAAATCTCCATTTCTCCACGCAATTATTTAATATTATTTTATCAAAGTCACAAAACCGTAATATTCGGCCATCCACCAACAATCTTTACAAAATCCGACGGCTTAGCGAGTCAGGCATGCCGACGATAACCTTTATTGGATAATAAATGACTTTTAAACTCCATCATTATCGAAAACACCGTCAGCGCGCACACGCAAAACCTTTACGTGACTCAACGATGCGTCTGCTCGAGCGCGCTGCACCACGTGACGAGCCGTGACGCGGCGAGTGAAATATTTTTTATGCAATCTTAAAACGTCTCCAAAACATCCGATTTTTACCAGAATTTCGACAATCGAGTGTTAAGCGTCCTAAGCGATCACAAAAACCGAAGACAAAATTAAAATCGAAGTTAAAACGAACTCGTAACGTCGACCGAAGCAAAAATACTCCATTTCTCCACATGAATTTTCGGAATTATGTTGACCTCACTGTGACTTGACTTTGGACCGATTTTGACCAAAATGTAATCAGCGCTAGCCAGCGCTCCTGAATCACGTGGTGTAATTTGACATCCGTAGCTTCTTCCGTTCTCGAGTCATCGTGCCTACAAACAACACACAAACACACAAACACACACACACACAAACAAACAAACACACAACAGAGGACGGAAGTCATCAATATACTTACGAAATCTTTAGATTTCGTAAGTAACAAAGCAGTATAGACTGGTACTTACGAAATCATCAACTTGACCTCTGACCCTGTCTAATAAAAGCTGTCTCTAGAGAAGTAGCGACGCAAACCAGAAGTTTCTACGATGATTCTGTACCAAACCATCAAAAATCGTAACGTCGACCGAAGCAAAAATCTCCATTTCTCCACGCAATTATTAATATTATTTTATCAAAGTCACAAAACCGTAATATTCGGCCATCCACCAACAATCTTTACATAATCCGACGGTCTTAACGAGTCAGGCATGCGACGATAACCTTTTATGGATAAAAAAAATGACTTTTAACACCATCTTTATCGAAAACACTGTCAGCGCGCACACGCAAAACCTTTACGTGACTCAACGACGCGTCTGCTCGAGCGCGCTGCACCACGTGATGAGCCGTGACGCGGCGAGTGAAATATTTTTTAGACAATCTTAAAACGTCTCCAAAACATCCGATTTTTACCAGAATTTCGACAACCGAGTGTTAAGCGTCCTAAGCGATCGCAAAAACCAAAGACAAAATTAAAATCGAAGTTAAAACGAACTCGTAACGTCGACCGAAGCAAAAATACTCAATTTCTCCACATGAATTTACGGAATTATGTTTGACCTCACTGTGACCTTGACCTTTGACCGATTTTGACCAAAATCTAATCAGCGCTAGCCATCACCCTCCTGAATCACGTGGTGTAAATTGACATTGGTAGCTTCTTCCCTTCTCGAGTTATCGTGCCTACAAACAACACACAAACACATAAACACACACACACAAACAACAAACACACAGAGACGGAAGTCATCAATATACTTACGAAATCTTTAGATTTCGTAAGTAACAAACAAGAATGAAAAATCGTGCTCAGCACGACACTTGGCAAATTAGTTGACCTTTCCGTGTGGTGGTCAAAGCTGTAATGTCATGGAATGGTGGGTGTTTATTTGTTCGTACAGTAATAAATGACGCGACGTCACAAATAACAATTATCAGGCGTGCTTGTCATGGTAACGGCGCAGATTGAAAATTTTCACAACTCATTTAAAGCCACCATGTGACATTCAACAACTTATCATCGGTGCTTGTTGCCTTCATTCTGATAGTAGAAAAATTTTGAAAATACCTAGAACATTGCTTTTCAACCAGCTTTACGATCCCGTTATCAGGTTTGAATATGTTGTAAAACAAAAATATGTAATTTATATGTGTGGTTTCATGTTTTGGTGACCCTGACCTTGACCTTGGGTCAATTTCGATCAAACTTTGTACACATGTTAATATACATGCATAAATAGACAGTATAAGTTTCAATATAATAAGTGCAAAACTGTTTGAGAAATAGCCATGTGTAATTCACAAAATTCCCATGGTTTATAATGGGCGATAATATAAAGTGATGCAGAATCCAGATCCTGATCTTGAACATCACCAAAAGTCACATATCTTTTTGCACTGTGGATTTCTATCATCTGTTAAAATTTCATCCAAATCGGTTAAGAATTGTGACCTGTAGAACGAATAGAATTTTTTTTAAATCACGCCAATAGCTAAAAATTTGACGTCATACGCTTGCGAAAACTGTCCATAATTTGTACTAACATACATTTAAAAAATTTAGATATTCCATTGAAGATTGTTTTGGCGTCAACAGAAGTCGCTACGACTTCCGGTACTGAGTTATGTTCAAAAGCTTGTTTCACCTTTTTTTGACGTAACGTCGTGACGTTAAGTGCGATTATGACGTGATTTGATCCCAGACTATTTCAGCAAGATTGGCTATCACGTGTTAAAATTTGAGAACGATTGCTTCAGTAGTTTCGGCTGCAAACGAGCGTAAATATTTTTAAATGACGTCAATAGGCAAAACTTTGACGTCATACGCTTGCGAAAACTATGCGTAACTTGTAATGCATTTAGTAATCATTTAGATATTTGAATGAAGTTTAATTTGGCGTCAACAGGAAGTCGCTACGACTTCCGTCACTGAGAGTAATGTCCAAAAATGTGTTTTCACGTGTTGTACGTCACGTCGCGACGTTTAGTCCGATTAAGACGGGGTTTGACGCGGACCGTCTCAGCTGGATTGCCTATCAGGTTGTAAAAATTTAAGAACGACTGGTCCAGCCGTTTTGGCTGTAGACGACCGGACAAACAAACAAACCAACAAACGGAAAAGACCAACATACTTGACAAAATCGAAGATTTCGCCCAGTAAAAAGATGTCAAGCAGAGCACGATACTTGCGAAATCCACCCCCCTCTCCAATGTTTCCAGGATACATCAAATTGTCCATTTCATTAAGATTAAAATTGACCTTCTTTATCAAAGCTCAGGTTAATCGGATGAAATCGATTATTTTCAGATTGAAATGATTTTAGAAGTTTACCTTGAGTTTACCTTTGACCTTAAAAATAGCGGTTTCCAAATTCAATGAATGATGCACTATGCAATTGTGCATAATTTTCAGGTTAATCAGATGAAAATTGA
Source organism: Eptatretus atami (assembly GCA_035128595.1). Taxonomy (NCBI): domain Eukaryota; kingdom Metazoa; phylum Chordata; class Myxini; order Myxiniformes; family Myxinidae; genus Eptatretus; species Eptatretus atami. The sequence goes on along the minus strand of CM068953.1, from coordinate 10,419,747 downwards.
CGATTTTTTTTTTGTATACTTGTGAGGCTGTGTGAGAGCTAACACACAACGCACACAATGGGGGCATGAAACAAGAGGGGGGGAGTGGGAAGGACAAAACAGTGGGGAACAGAGACATTAGGAGATCTGTGGAAGGAGAGAGGATGGGCGGGGAACATGGGGAATACAAGATGGACATTACAGGACTTTCAGGAAGGAAAGCAGGCAATTTGAAGGAGGTGGGCTTGGGTGGTTTACGGGGGAGAAAAGATCGAGGATTTGGATGGGGATGATAAGAGGTGGTGTGAACAGCTGTTTTGAAGGCCTGGAGGAAAATCGGATTGAATAGAGTGAGGAGTTTATTCCAAAGACGGGGAAAAAAGAGGAATGAAAGAGCGAAGGTGAGCAGTGATTCATGATTTTGGTAGTTTTACCAGAAGGGGGTGTTGGCGGACCTTGAGCGCCCTGCGGAAATGTGGTGGGTACAAATCGCAGAGAGAGCGGGGGGGGCGAGGCTGGATAGGAGCGGTAGAAGACAGAAAACCACCGACCAGCCTGCGGTGAGAGAGTGAGAGGCCCAAAGACTCAGCCTCATTGCGGGAGATGCCAATGATCGAAATGCCTTGGTTTCACAGCGTGAAGCCGAGAAAGGTGGGGCAGGAGCACCAGCCCAGAGGGAGAGCAGTACTCCATCAGGCTGCGACGAGAAGCTTTGTAAGTGGTCAGGAGCTCAGGTGGGCCGAGGAAGGACTTGCACGACGGAGGATTCCCAGTCGGCGACTGGCTTTGGAGGCGAGGTTTGAAATGTGGCTTTCACAGGAAAGGTCATGGCGATAGTGAGACCCAGAAGTTGAAAGAAAGGACTTCTTCCAGAGGATGTTGAGAAAGGGATGGGGGGGGGGGTTCTAAACGGTCCTTTCGAAGAGACATAGTGAGAGTGTGAGATTTGTCCGATTGAAAGACATGTTCCACGTGTTGACCAGTTTGTGATTTTATCCAGAACTGCAGTGAGCGAAGAAGCTGCTGTTGCTGGTCTTGAGGGATGACCGATAGTACAGCAGAGGGTGGAGTCATCAGCAAAGAGATATAGAGGATTTTCCAGAGAGTCGAGAGATCATTGATGAAAACCAGAAAAGAACAGGCCCAGAACGCTACATTGAGAACTCCAGCCTGGACAGGAGAGTAGATGAAAGAACTCCATTTAGGGCCACCTTGACTGCAACGCAGAGGAAGTCTGCGAGCCATGAGTGGAGATGGCCTTGGATACCATAGGAAGAAGTTTGGTGAGCAGGGCAGGGTGCCAGACCGTGCCAAGCACATGATATTCAGGGATACGGCTCGATTTCCTGTCTGGCATTGAGGACCTCCATCCATTGTTGGGAGAGCAGAAGCAACATATCCAGGGGAGTGACCTGGTCTGAAACCAAATTGATGATCGGAAATCAAACCGTTGGAGAAGAGGAAGGATTAATGTCTGAAGCGATGATGGATTCCATAACCTTGCTGATATTGGGAAAGGTGGTTGGTGTAGTTGCAGGATCTGTTTTTGCACCTATTTATTCAGGGCAGTAAGTGTTGCTGATTTCCAAGCAGATGGTAGATGACCTTGAGCAAATGAGAGGGTGAATAGAACAGAGAGAGGGTGAGCAAGAGCAGAAGAGCAGGTTTTTGACACGTGGGATGATGCCGTCTGGACCGGTTGCAGAATCTGAGTCGAGGTTTGACAGCAAGCTCTCCACCTTGTCAGAGAAAAGGACACAGAGTCCAGGACAGTTGGGTGGTGACTGGGTAAGGTGGTAGAGAAAGTGAGGTTTTGGACACAAGATTTAGCTGCAAACACCGAGTTTAGGCATTCAGCTTTTCACGTGCGTATCAGCAGTGTGGCCATTTGAGGTAAGGGAGGGGATGGAGGGGAACATACACCAGAAAGAGATTTGAATAGATGCCACCAGGATTTTGAGGAGGAGAGAGGTTTGAGATTCAGACTTGAGTGAGAAAGATGTTGTTTTCTGGCTCTCCTGAGGGTAGATACACACTTGTTCCGAGCTTTATGGAAGGAACTTAGATTACCCTCAGTTGGGTTTGCTTCATGAGGCAAAGGCAAGTGTTTCAGGACAACTGCCTCACCAAAGCTTCAGTGAACCAAGGGCGGAGGAAGTAGGACAACTGAAGAGAGAGGGATAATCTGTCATGAGGGAGAGCAAGTTTCTTGAAAGAATTCCCAGGTGAGTTGATGTTGGAGAAAGTAGCGATAGGAGACCAGTCTGAAGTTTGATGGCTGCTAGGAGACCCTCCAGTCGGTTGAGTGAAATTCCAGACTCGACGGCGGTGAGTGGTTCTCTGATAATAGCCAGAGAGATGTCCACTTTGACAAGGACGTGGTCAGAAAAACCGATTGGAGCAGAGGAAGAGCAGAGATATTGTGAGGAATTTGTCAAAATCAGATCCAGAAGAGATGGGTACCATTGGTTGAGATCGGTCAGGAAGTTGACCATTGAGTCAGTCCCAATGAGTCGCAGAAAGCTTTTGCTGAAGTGCCATGACAGGTGAGAGAGTACCCACACCAGCCAACTGGCATGATGACAATTGAAGTCGCCACATATAGGAAGAGAGAGTTGGATGAGAAGATAGAAGTTGGTCCATGTTTTTGGATAGTGAGTGTAGATGGAGTCATCACTGTTAGGTGGAGGTACAGTACACATTAAACATGAGGTGAGTGGAGGGGAGCGTAAGCCAGAGGTTTCCTGGGGCTGTGGGGGAGTGGGGCAGTGCATGGAGAGTGAGGAATAGAGTCTTTATGAAGAGAAAACTCCTCCACCAGGACGAGGCTCAGGTCTGTCAAACCGAGGAGGGAGAACAGGAGAGATACTTGGGAGTCAGACACATCTTGGGGGAGGAAGTTTCTGTTAGAGATTATGTCTGGTTTGTCAGTGGCAACCTGTATGGAAAGATCTGAAAGGTTTGAGCGAAGGCCCGGATATTTGAGGTCCACACTGTTAATGAAGAGGAGGGGAGGAGGCTTTGGGTGCAGGGTCGGAGGGAGGGGAGGTAGGACAAGGGACGAGGGGAGGTAAGGAGGGTTGTTGAAAGAGTGTGGGGATTGCAGAATAGCTAGGAGGAGGCCGGATGAGGAGAAAAAGGCTCTGGGTGCTGGGGGGACAAGAGAGGGGGAGAAGGCAGTTGAGGATTTGAGGGGTGGAGTGAAGAGATGGAGGTGAGGGGCAGTGAAAGAGGGCAGCTTTGTGGATGAGAGGGGGGCAACTTTGAGAAGGATGAGTGGGGGGTGAATGGTGGAGAAAGGTGGGGGGGAGTTTTTGAGAGAGGTGAGAGGAGGCTTGGAGGAGAGAGTGGGATGGTTGCTTTGAGAGTGAGGGGTGAGAGGGGTGAGTTGGCACTGAAATGGAAAAAAAGAATGGTGTATGGAAACGAACATTCATAGCAAACTGGGGTTTTAAAAGTTTAGGTCGAGATGCGATTAAACACTTTCTTGATGGATGCAATAAAGGCGAATTCAGAGAATGGAGAGAAGAAACGCTGACAGTTGGATTTTTAGGCAAGGATGAGGAAAGGTCGAATTGAGACAGTCTGTTTAAATGAGAAGAGTGCATATGATACAGTAAAGAGTACCACACTGTGAAAGAGGAAGATGAAGCATTATAAGAGATCGTTTTTATTATTATTATATTGTTTGAGAGAGTTCATCACAGATGGTCATGGAAGTGTTGGGGAAAAAATCGTGAGGTGAATGGTAATTGGATGGTAAACGAGGGGTCTAAACAGATCAGTGGTTATGGGAGAAGCACTTGGCTATGGAGGTGTATAGTCAAAAGTGAAATTATTATTTTAAATAAGGATTGCGTAACTTGGAAAAGGGAAGGTTAGAAGTAAAATCGTGAGTGTGTGGTGAATTTGGATGGTAACGCAGTGTGAAGCTGCTGGGTCGATGAAAAGTACCAGGAAGACGAGAGAGGCACGTGGTTACAGGAGGTGTTAGAGATCGAAAGGATACAAGGAAGATTATTATTTTAAGTATTTTGAAGAACAGGTAAGATTGGGAATGGAAGGTTGTAGATCGGAAGAAATCGTGAAGGTAATGGTGAGAGAGGGTCAGCTCAGTAGAATAAAGATGGTGTCCGGCAGAGGAAGAAGAGAGAGATGAGAACGAACTTGTGAGTGTGCAAGGAGAAAGGTAGTTTTTTTTATTATTATGACAAGAAATAGTGTTAGTTGGAGATGGGGGATTAGGAAGTGGGAAGTAAAATTGAAGGTAATGGGAGAAAATACAAATAACACATGATCGTACACCGAGGGGAAGATGGGTAGGCCTCAAGCACTCGGTAGACAAGGTCGACGAAAACTCACAAAATAGCACGTTTTTGAAACAAAACCGAACTAGGAACACACGTAACATGCAGGTAGAAAATAAACAGTTAAAACGGGACAGATAAGACCGAAACTTAACTTTGAGATTGACAGCAGAGAGCCCTGAAGGAGACATGCCAACGCTCCAACCCAGAACCGGAAGCCGATTGATATTAGAAGTTGACTCGATTGACCTTTGACCTTTGGCCTCAAAAATAGTTGTTTCCCAATTCAGTGATGCGCTTCAATTGCTCTTAATTTTCAGGTGAATCAGATGAAAATTGACATTATTCAGTTGAAAATTGATGATTAGAAGTCTGACCTTTGGCCTCAAAAGTAGTTGGTTTCCCAATTCACTATGTACTATTCATTTCTGTTAATTTTCAATCAATCGGATGAAATGACGATTTTCAGAAAAATTGTGATTTTAGGAGTTTGACCTTGAGTCAACCTATGACCTTTTGACGTCAAAAAGTTGTTTCCCAATTCAGTGAATATTATGCAAACATTGTTCAAATTTCAAGTGAATCGGATGAAAATTTACAATTTTAGAAACTCGGCCTATGTTGACCTTTTTGGCCTCTGTGAACCTCCAAAATAATTGGTGTTAAATTCAGTGACCTGATATGCAAATACTCTTCAAATTCACGTCAATGGGATGAAAATTTGAGGATTTTAAAAATCCCAAATTAGTTGTTGACCTTAGCCTATGTTGACCTTTTGGTCTATGTTGACCTAAAAATAATTCACGTTTGAATTCAGAGACTGCAAATAGAAATCCTCTTCAAATTTCAAGTCAATCGGATGAAAATTGAGGATTTTAGAATACAACCTCAGTTGTTGACCTTGGGCCGATGTTGACTTTGTCTCAAAAACAATCTGCTTCTTCCTTATGCCAAACTCTACCATGTGGTGAAGTTTCATGAAGATCGGTTTAAAATTGTGACCTGCAGGTGATAAACAGACAGAGAGGGGGTGAAAACAACCTCCTTCACTAGAAAGGTGGTGGAGGTAACTAGAAAGCATCCCATAATGCAAAGGCAGTCCACATCTGCTTTGTACTCAAACTAAACTTGACGAAAACAACAGCTGAAAATAAGACAATGTAAAATTTATTTATCGTTTCCATATTCACATAATAAAGGTTTGTTGAAAATTTGATGACAAAAGCTCAAATGGTAAACGAGAAAGCATCTCAAAATGCAAAGAGACAAAATAAAGAAACACAGAAGTTATAAAAACAACCCAGCTGTCTCGCGCTGATGTGTGGAGGGCGGGCTAATCAGGGCTAATTGTATTCACTGTGACTTTGCCCTTTGACATTTTGACCCAATTATTCGTCTTCTCCATATTCTCATAATAAAGCTCAAATGGTAAAACCTGAAGGTCAGACAGACACACAAACACACAAACAAGATTGCAAAAAAACCCGTCTCCCGCTACGCGGGTGGACGGGCTAGCAATATGATTACAATTGACTGCAATGTCGACATTGACAACGACATCAATGACAACTACGAAGAGAAGGAGAAGGAGAAAGAGGAAGAAAGTTCAATTGCAGGGGACTTCCTCGAGATCTCTAGTTCTGAGTTTAATCCTTGGCAGCATGGGCCTATTACTGTCAAAATAAATCAATCGATCAACAAAAACTTCACAAAATAGAAAAAAAAAGCAAACTTAAAAGCGCTACGTGCAAGAGAGAATATGACTTTTAAAAAGAAGCATTCGATGTCCATTAGGAGCTAATTTGAGAATGTTGATAGAATGTGCTGTTCGTGTTCTTTTCAAAGAGACAAACCAAGTATTGATGTTCAGGACATTTGAAATTTCCCCTTTTTGATCTTGTTTTTTAAGAGCGAAGGTCCCATTATATGAGAGAAACAAGATTCAAAATATTGTACAGTTGACGATAATGTGACGACAGGCTGTCCGTACCAAGAAAGGAGCACTGTGCACGTACTTGAGGACATCAGTAAATAGGGGGGGAAAAAAAAGTTTTTGAGATCAGATGACAAAAAAAATCATTTCAGTCTTTTGTGTCCGTCCTTCAACAAAACTCCAGCCGACCACTTTCCCTTCATTTTGATCCTTTTGACAGACTCCGTTGGCAAATATTTTCATGCACCGTGACATGACTTCCCTCGTTACAAAAGTGCTACCTGCTCATTTGTCTTGTACAATAATAGCTCTTTTGAATGCTGATACATCTTTGCCTTTCGACATTTTTTGCAGGCTCTTTCATATGGTGGTGACTGCTGATATCACGTGTGAGTCACATCATGTGATCGTTGTCTTCTTTGAATTATTTTTATGTTGTTATCGGGAGGTTGTGGGGGGGGGGAGGGGAGAGGAAGCAAGTCAAACATCGAACGCTGCCCTTGGTAAGGTAGGCCTGGGATTTTTATTTTGAAATAAAACATGGATCTTCCAAGTGAGCCCATCAAGAGCCTTGCAGGTCCCAACACACAACAAGCATGTCTTCCTTTTATTTCGTTAATTACTTTAATCGAGTTCTTTTACATCGAGATGATGACTTGCCTTTCCTCAAATTGAGCTCATCAGTGAGTACGTTTAAATTTTGCAAATTTTTCAGTGTACATAAAATTCAGAGAAGTAGATGCCGATATGATAATTGAACACTGATTGTATTAACTCCAGCAAAATATATTTGTCAAAGGTCCAAAATGGAGGAGGTGCTTAAAGCTGAAATAATTGCCAATGAAGTCGATCTCTCTGAGCAAACTGGAATATAAAATAAATATGGACAAAAACATTTTAATAACAACGAGAACTATGAGAAGAAAGAGGAGATTTGTCTAAATCATAAAATATTCATGAAAATGTAGGAAGGTTAGTCTGCAGCATATTCGGCTGTGTATATTTAAAAATGATGATGACATATTATGAAGCGGCTTCGTGGTGGAGCAAGTAAAGCCTTGCCGCATTGTCCTCACTGATGGACTGTACGCCATTGTCCCATGGATGCCCAGCAGGAATTGACACACCTTGCAACAATGGAAACCTATTTGAGTTAAAATGGAAATTCCAGCTTAGTTGTGGTCTCTGAAAGGTGGAGAACCATCCACTGCTAAAAACAGTGCCAGCTGCTACACAGTATCAGTGCTGCACTGAAGTATCAGTTCACCCACAAAGACTTGAGGAGCCGTTTTTTGGCAATGCTGCCCCCCCCCCCCCCGCCTCTGCAACACTAGTCTGCTCAGAACCCTTGCGCATCAGGTGCTGGTGTTGCGCACGGGTTCATGATCGTCATTGCAGTCAAGAGGTGCTACGTGAATAGAATCGCTCATGGGATAGCTTACCAGCTCAAGTCTTGAGTGTATCCACTCCGTTTGAGGATGGTCAATGGACCCCAGTTATTGTATGACCATGCATTCTGGACATTTGGGTTCGAGTGCAGGTGTTTGTTTTCCAACCACGTACTAATGTCATCGGGCTGAACTACATGCGTGTACTAGTTTGACAAAAGCTTTGTTGGACGGTGTACTTTCATTGTGGTGGAAGATTGGCCATCCTTCGCTTTGTGACAATGTTTGATTGCTTGACCTTTTTTTAAATCGAAAAAACGAGCTGTCATAAGACGCTCCTCAAATGTTTATGGCATGGCGATGCATTTTGGCCCTGTGGGGTCGGATGTATGAACTTGTGTGTGACCGTTGGCTTTGGACTTCGAGCCAAGGTGTATATGTATTTGCTTGACAAGTTTTGTTTGACAGTGTACTTTGGTCTTAGGGCTGAGGACAGACACATCCTTGTACTTCGGATTGTGGAGGACAAAGGTCATATTTGGACATCACATATGTTCCCATCGTGTGCTGCCTTTTTGGCTGTTGGTTGCATCGTTGGTTAGGGGCGCAGCTATGCCGCTGATGCAGTGCCCCTATTACCAGTATACTGGTGCTCATTTCCGCCGACCTCGGAAGGATGACAGGCTGAGTCAACCTCCTGGTGTATTTTAATTCAAGCGGCCAACGAGGCTTGAAACTCAGGACCCTAGGATCCCAAGCCACCACCCTAACCGCAAAGCCACACAGGCTATCACATATGTTGTCTAGTCAATTATGGGATTCTAGCAGAAGTCTGTGCTAAAAATATCACAAAAGAAAAACAAACAAATGAATCCTTTTCTTCTTGTCCTGACTTGAAAGAGCTCAAAATGTGAGGTTATAAAAGGAATGTCTTGAGTTGTAATTGTGTGCACCTGATGCTTTAAGAAAAGAAGAGAGTAAAATGAGTTTAACAACTTATTGATTTATTGAGAACATTTGATTGGGTATTAATCTCGGTTCTAAAGGTTGCACTATCTGCACTTTATATGCGTGAAGATGCAATCTCTTGTGTGCAACTTTGTTGACAATATAATTTTCTCGTCGGTTTGGATTAAGCAACTTTTACTGAATTTTTTTTTTTCTCTTCGAGGAGCATTTCCGTGTTCCGAGGATGGGAGGTAGGACAGACAGACAGCATTAACCTATCGTATTTTCCCAGCAGGGACGCACGGAACATCGGTGCAATGTAAAATGTGACTCCAAGACTTCAACTCCTACCCCCTCACAAATCCCAAGTCATCAACCTCCCTCCAACCGCAATTCCTTATCCTCCCCCTCCCAACCTAACGTCCTCAATGCCCTCCCCACCCCACCAGAACTCCTCAACCCCTCTCCCCCCTTACCCATAACTCCTATTTGCATAGTTTTGATAGAACATCGTTAAAACATGGGACAATAGTATATTTTGTTCATCCGATACCTAAGGCGTGTAACTTTATTAATAAACCGTGTGAATAAATGCTTTCATGTCCTTTGTCCTCCCTCCCCATTTACTTATTAAATGTGCACATGAAATAACTTGGTCTCTGAGTGATTTGAGATGCCCTGATTGCAAACGGTTTTGGTTATTAAATCATCCCTCGAGGACAGATCGGGTTTGGGACAATTAGTATCTGCACAGAAAGCACCGCAAGTCCAGCCTCGAACAGCTCGGGCTCGAAACCACCATTTGGGTGGCGGGTGTGAGGGAATACCAGCCCGTTGCATACCCGGCTCAGCCATTTCACCGAGACACAGCAGCACCTGCCTACCATGATTGAGGCGACTTGCTGTTTCATCAAAGTAAACGACGACGCAGGTTTTCATTCACAGTGTCGTGAGATTCCCAGAATTATTCGGGAATAATTCGGGAATAATTCGGGAACCTGGATGGGATTTAGATTTCAGCCGCGACTCCTCAACCCTCAAACCCATCCAGACACAGCCAGATGAGCTTTACACAAAAATTCCTGCAAGAATTCACTTCTCCTGAGAGAGATAGATAATGAAAAATAGAAAGAGAGAGAGAGAGAGCAAAAGAGATGAAAGAGAAGAAAAAGCAAGCATAGAATGAACAAGAGTGAGAATTGCTTTGCAATACATATTCCCCATCAGGCTCAGATAAAATTTGTTTGTGTTTAACGCATGGTCGAGCCGATACGGAACAAAAATAATGAAGAAGAAACCCCTCTATGCTCCGGCCAATGCTCCCATACCTGACCTGACCTGATGTTGTAATCTGTCCGAACTATAGTTCACGGACCGGTGTTTGTGAGTTTGTTTGTTTGTTGCGCTACTCCTCCTGCACTTCTGGGCCAATTACATCCAGACTTGCTACGGAGGATCAGCATGACTCCAATTAATGTGCAGGGTGGGTGAAAAGTCACTGAAGGTTTTCCTTTTTTTTTTAATAACTTTTTTATTTTAAAATAAAAAATAAATGAAATAAATTGCAAATCGTAGTTTAATTCATGGAATTTTTTTTTTTTTTTAGATTAATTGTGAAAAACAATGTCCTGCAAATGGCCCCCATTGGCTTCTTCGCAAACCCTTGTTCTTTCCAAAACGTGATCCATTACAGAGGACAAAACTCCTTGATAAATCGGTGCAATTTCCTCGGAAATGTTTTTCAATTCCTCTCTTGTCTGTGGCTTGTTTACATGTACACGATCTTTAAGGTACCCCCACAGAAATAAAATCGGTGGTCATTAAATCTGGTGAACATGGAGGCCAATTAATGTTTCCAAATCTTGAAATTATGCGGTGTCCAAAAAAATATAAAAAATTCCAAAAAACTGTCCTTCACAAGTCCATTGTTGGCCTCGCAGTATGGGTCGTAGCTCCATCTTGCTGGAACCACATTTCCAGTAAATTTTTCACTTCTGGAAGAAATATAGTTTTTAGCATTGATTTGTATCGCTCATCAGTCACAGACGCTGCATTACCATCATCATCTCGAAAAATAAAATGAGGTCTTCAACTGTGGGCCGAGTCATGAACGGACCCCTGTGACTCAAAACGAGCAATCAAGTTCCAAATCGCGTTTTCTGATGGTTGTTGTCGAACATTAAAATGATTGCGAAATTTTCTTTGAGTTTGAATTACTGATTTCCCACTGGAGTAATAAAATTCAACAATTTTCAATGTGCTGGTCATTGTTAAATGTATTCATAATGAATCTCCGGGGTCTTCTTTCTCTGTAAAAAACGAAAAATTAAAAATTTATTGGAAATAAAACAGTTATATATATATTTAAAAAACAGAAAACCTTCAGTGACTTTTGGCCCACCCTGTGTAAGGGTGTTTTTATGTTTGCCGGTGATCTTGAAGGGATGGGGGCGGGGGGGGGGGGGGGGGGGGGGGGGGGGTAATTATCGATGTGAAGGTGTATCATATAGCGCTACCTCCAGGTAGGGGAGAGTATTATAAGTCTCCACCATTTACAGTACAGTACAGTATTCCTGTCCCCACATTATCCAGTGCAGTGGGGTGTTTTGAATTATAAGCAGTAGATATGTTTTTGCTAAGTGCATGTAACCTGGGTTTTTGTTTTTGTTTTTGTTTGCGTACACAGAGCTGTCAGTTGCCGAAACACCGCCCAAATAAAGATTTGCATCAGAAGAATGTGTTGCATGCTTGGAACAAGATCGCCTGTAGGGCGAGTACTCTGCGAGTCACAATAAATGTCAGTGTGTGTCAGCCCCATCAGTCAGTGTGCCAGCCAGTGTGCCAGCCAGTGTGCCAGTGTGTCTCCTCCATAACTCCAAAACCATGAAACTTAGCAGCCTGAAACTTTGCATGCTTGTGGGGAAAACTCCAAGGGAGTGCATGAGTGAAAATTGGGTGTTTGGGTTAATTTAAACACCCCTTTTGAAGATAATTAATGGCCTAATTTAATCATTTAGCATGGTGTCATCTTGGTGGGGTCTGAATTCACCATATTGATTCGGCCGATTCAAACATGCCTTTATTTGGAAACACGATCAACTCTCACGGACTAGTTAAAGTATATAATCAAAATATTAAGTCTGATTTGAGAATCGGATCTCGTGGACTAAATAAGTGTTGAAATTTGAAAATGTAAACAAATTAGCGATTTTATACCGAAGTGCATTTATTTAGGCAAAGCATTGAGCTTAGTTTTGTTTTTACTCTTCGGAAGATTATATTTAGTGAAGAAAAGATTGAGGAATGTGCAGAAAGTGTAACTTCATTGCGTGCAACGCCATGCACTCTAACCTGCTTTTACAAGCATCCAGACTTGCCGATACAATCCACAGGGGTCCAGTGTTTTTTCAGCAATTACGTATGCAGTTTCTTTTTCACCATTTTGTGTGATCTGCTTTCATTACAAAATGTTAATACAAAAACTAATAGTTGCTGCAATACGTTATTAGTCAGTCGTTGATGAAAATGAAGAGGTACGTAGACAGCACACACGGATGTGGTAGAAATGGGTACAAATGACTCTCCGTGGAGGTGTGGGCGTGCTTGAATGCTTGTTTGCATGTGCACAGGTTTCACGGGCACATGATCCGAACTCACACCTGTGCCTGTGGTGTGTGGTGCTCCCCGAGTGACTGCGCGCGTGCGCCAAGTGGGTGCAAGGAATGGAGCAATCGCAAACACAACAGCAATGGCGGAGCTTATTATATATCAAGAGATATTCAGAATGACAATAGCAATTCTATAGGAGTGGCAGGATAGCCTAGATCAGGTATGCACACTCATCTCTGAGCTATCTAGTCTGGGTCTGAATCCTGGCACAGCTATAAACTGTCATCCTGGTGTTTCACATTCAGGGCGGGGTATCAATGTGTGTGCCGTCCCTATGTTAACCTGGGTATCCCATCTACCAGCATTAGTTAGTGGCCATTAAAAATCGCATGGTGTCTTTCAAGAAGAGTGGGTGAGTCATCGCTGGCACCCTAAACCAATTACAAATTCCAACTCGAACCCACAGTGGGAACTTCATCAGCGGCACAGCCAAGTTCCCAGCGATGATGCAACCAGCAGAATTACACAAACGTCACACATTTGTTGCGACTATAGCAGAGTTTATGGCTATCTGGTTGACTGCTGGATCAGGAGTATTATATTTCGAAGCTATCATTCTCTTTAACAAGAATGCTCTCAGCAGTCCCGCAGTAAATGGTCTCAAACATCATGGGATCCAATATACCATCTTGTTGAATCAATACCACATCATGTTGCTGCCAGAAGTGGTCAGTCAGGCCAGCATTAGTCCATCTGTTTGATGCATTTTGGAATGTTTCATCGGCATGACCACAAGCCACATCAAAACAACAACAACCTAATATTCTTTGAAATCAATTCAGGAAGAGTTTTGTGTAATAGTACAACCTTTGAAATCTTCACTTTCCTCATCCAGATTAAAGAACATTTCTGAAAGATTTTGACCAATTTAAACCACCCACTCTAACAGCCAGGTGAATTGCTGACTCAAAACACACCTTTGATGCTTTTGGTTGGTCTTGAGAGATCTTGGAAAAGCAAGCATCAAACACATATCACTCATCTGCAGCAGATGCTCCATGAAAACATGTTGTGGATCAAGACATATGTATTCGACAGAGACATTGAATCATTTATAGTTAAAAGTTGATATTCTTCGAAGCACAAAGGATATTTAAAAAGAAAATTCAATGCTACGCAAAGACGCCATTTAGTTGATTGGATCTGTATAGTAGTCTTTTGGTAGACCACATATGCAATAGTCCAGTTGCCAGGTTGAGTACCTTGTTGTTGCGAGAAGTGTATTGTTTTTTGATGGTTTCGTACTCGCATGGGTCTATAGAAAAAATTTAGCTTGGTTGCCGAGTGGCAACCTTGGGGAACTCCGATAATTTGCATAAATCCAAGATGACCGCCGCGGACGGAGGTGGAAAATAACTTTTCAACCAATAAACCTACAATCACGTGTGATACATTTTTTCCCGTGTAATTTCGAGGTGAGGAATCGATTTCTGAGGTCAGTTGTGTGGTTTGGGGTCAAATTCAGGGTCAAAGGTCAATTTCAATGTCATTTTTGGATATTGAGGGGTTTAAAACTTTTTGACCCCTGCATCAGCTGCAGATCACTCCTACTCGATAGTTGATGAACGATCCCGTTGATTCTAATTTCACCTCTTCTTCTTTTCAGAGAAACGTATGATGGTTGACTCAAGGTGTCTTCTCCCGGTGTGTCACGGAGGTGGAGAAGAAACGAAATTCACTGAGATCGGGATAAGAAGCTCATCTCGTGCACCAAATCCCGTGGGATGGGGACCTGCGAGGCTAAGCTACAGAACATTATTGATGTTGGTGGAGATGCGGCAAGCAAAGCCTGCCACAAAGGTTGCTACTGGACTTGTACATCAAAAAGAAAATTGAGAGAGTGAGACAGTCACAGAAAAGAAAGGCTGAAGATGAGGGTATAAAGACAACTACAAGGTTTCATCTAAGGTAGCTGACAACGGTGTGTTTGAGTACAAACATGATTGTATGTTCTGTAGCGAGGAATGTTTACCCATTGATGATAGACACCCAGAAATATGGGACCGCGTTCGTGAGTGTATGACCGAAAGAACGTTTTGACACGAACGTAACCCACTCCCAACTATGAAAGATATGCTCCCTGATGTTGCTGATCAGCGTAATGATGATGTCGCGAGAGGGTCAAGTTGCACCTTCTTTTGTTTCTGATCTACCTTCTGCTGAGTGCAAGTACCACGTCCGCTGCTGTAACAGTTTCACGAAAGTCCCACATATGCTGATTTGCCAACTGGTAGTGCAGATGAAAATGCTCTGAAGGAAGTCATTGAGTACATGAACCGAGACAGGTCCAGAATATGGAATAGTGTTGAACTGCATTCCTGTACTCGGATCAGGTGGCAAGCTCGCCGACATGACATGTTTAGCAAGTTGACTGACTGCATGAGTAAGGATGTTATCGTTGTTCGGGTAGATGGCTGTGCTACATTGTTGGTTTCCGTGAGTCCGTTGCTAAAAGTCTCAAGATCGTTAAAGTAGACGATACGGATGAGAGAGGCATGTTCCGTGGTGAGTCAGATCAAGCATGAGGCACGGTCGGTCAAGTACAACAGTGCCAATTACGACCTATCAGAGTTACACAGGCCAACACAATCAAGGTGACCAGCCAAGTTTGTTGAAGTTGGTTTCGGACCTGGTCTCCGGTGGTAAAGTGACCAAGAAATCTCTGAGCCTGAGCCAGTCAATTCAGAGTCACTTGCAGGTACCAGAAATCAGACAACATTAGGACTGGCCGTCAAACTGTTGCACCGGCACGGCAGTTCCGAACTCTCAAACTCCTTCATGAGCATGGCTTCACGACCTCGTACGATGAGGCCCAGAGATTCCAAATATCGGCCGCTCGTCTACTAGGTGACAATGACAGGTTCTCCACCAGTTTGTGGGGTTGTGTAGAACCGTCGGCGTCATCTTCGCGTGTTTGACAACTTTGATCTCCAGGTATTCACACCCAAAGGTCGATTCTGGTCACACCCAGATCCTGGAATGCACTATATTACTGGTTCAGATACCACTCATACCTGTACGGCAAGGAGAAAGTGTGGCCCTGAAGACCCTGAGAGCTGGCGACTTCCCAGGCCTGTACTCAGCCTTGGCGAGCTTGATGCCACCCATGCACAGCTCATGGAAGCAGGACAAGCGTTCTTCTGTGCTCCATATGGTCAGCAACAGGGGACCACGATGAGTGAGGCGAGGTACCATATGTACACAAAAAGTCTGGCAAGCTGCTCAAGATCATGTCGTTACCACCAACAGAGCAAAATCTCTTCCTGCACATCTTGCGACTCATCTGCAGACCATACTCGCAAAATCTGCTGACCAGCAGGCTCCACCTGAACTTGACATCACGAAGTATGGGTGGAAAATAAAGATGGCACCCCAGTACCAGCAACCTCCGATCATCCCCCAGGACCCCAATATCTCATGGATGTAGTGCGGTGCGGCTGTAAGGCGGCGGTGAAGGCGTGCGACACTGAATGTTGCAGCTGTCACCATGGAAAGTTATCATGCACTGTGTACTTGCGTGTTTGTGTATGACGCCTGCGTCAACCCATTCAAGACAGGAGACGAAGACCAAGATGAAGTGGAAGAGGAAGGAGAAGCAGATGTGGAAGATGACGAGGAAACTGAACATCTTGATCTTGCATTCGGCTCTGATGATAAAATGGGAGTGATCGCCGTTAATGAATAACGCTTGAACACCATCGCTCTGAAAATTTCATCATTATTATATATTACATTTTGGCCAAAAATGACCTTGAACTTGACCTTTGACCCTGAATTTGATCCCGAATCACAAAATTGATCTCAGAAATCGATTCCTCAGGTCAAATTATACGGAAAAGAGGTATCACGTGATTGTAAGTTAATTGGTTGAAAAGTTATATTCCACGCCCCCCCCCCCTTGGATTTATGCAAGTTAGTGGAGTTCCCCAAAGGTTGCCAAATTTTCTCTATAGACCATGTGAGTACGAAACCATCAAAAAACAATACACTTCTCATTAGAACAAGGTTGAGTACAGAACATATACGGGTGGCAAACGGACTATAATGGTACTGTACCTCTTCACAGGATCAAATGGTGACGTGAATACATGGAGCACACAAGCCTGAGCTGGAATGGTTCTGACCAACATGGGGTGCCTGCCACACACCACCGTCTTTAAGCATCCATGGCACACTTAACCAGGATTTTGAATTGCAGCAAGGGGGAAAAAGAAATTAAAGTTCGAAATGAAATTCTGGGTTGCAGTTTGTGAACGACACTGAGACGCCCACTGCTACGTGGCTAACCACAGTATCATCAGCCTACTGTGTAAATAGACTTTCAAAACCATTATTGCAAGGCTCGCCCACCCCATGTGAAGAGAGTCAACCCATGTTGATGATGGCCAGTGAGCCAGAAATGAGTCCTGGATTGATTTCCGACCCTAGGGTTGGGATATAACATTGCCAAAAGCGCTTCTGAAAGCTATATAGGCTGACAGATATTGCAGATAGTTGTGTGGACTTAGCCGACACTGCTTTTAGCAGGTGCTGTTCTGTGTATTTCACAGACTGCAATAACACTGGCAATTCCATTCTAACATACCCATACGACACTAAGAGGAGCTGTGAATTGTAATAAAAGAGTTGAGGAAAGAAAAGGAGATGAGACGAGGAGAGAGGAGAAAATGGAGTTCTGTGTGATGGAGACCACAAGTATGAAATTGAAAGGAAGTTGGGGAGAGATTCAATCTGTGATGTCAAGCAGCACTCGCACAATAACAATCACAACAACCAGAAAGCATCGCAAAACCCATCGCCGTCCGTTTGTACTCAAATTAAGCTTGGCAAAAACAATGCTAAAAAAAAATTGTACATTTTATTAATTTGTGTTCTCAATATTCTCATAATAAAGGTTTGTTGATCAGATTCGATGACAAAAGCTCAACTGGTAAAAATGTTATGTGTACTAATAAATGTCAGTGTGTCCGTGTGTCTGTTGTCTGTGTGTCTCCATAACTCGAAACCTATAAAACCAGCAGCCTGAAACTTTTCATGCATCCAAAAAAACTCCAAAGAAGTGCAAAGAGAAAAATTGGATGTTTGAGTTAATTAAACACCCCTTTTGAAGATAATTAACGGCATTATGGAATTATATCCTTCAGGATCCTCGGCCACCTGCTCCCTGCGGTCTTAAGGCATTTCCTGGAATAACCTCGCTGGGTTCTGAAGCCGCCATGTTTTTTGGCCTGCTCAACCTTACCCTGACTTGGAACAGACCGCAACGATTTCTTAACGATAAAGTTTCTTTTTTCACTTTCCTCACTCATATTATCGAATATGCCTGTCCACCATAGCTACGAATCGTTGTGTAATCGCTTTTGTAAGTACTATCGTTTTCAAATTTGGAACTTGGAGCAATTTCATGCATTACGTGATGTGATGTGATTTTCCACGATCTACTCTCACGGACTAATTAAAGTATATCATCAAAATATCATTTCGGTTTTTAGGATCGGGATATCATCGGACTAAACAAGGGTCGAAGTCTCTTGTAAATCTGAGAATTTAAAGAAGTAACGAGTCTTATAACTAAGCCGATACACCTATTTAATTTAAGCAAACAAGGCTATTTTCCCTCTCCCATACATACACAAGAAAATGTGAAATTTCCAAAACATTAAACTTATCTTTCTCCACTGTTTGGAGAATTATATAAGTGAACAAAAATTTAGGAGCGTGCCAAAATTAACCAGCTTCATTGAGCTACATGATTTAATGCATTCACTGCCTAACTCGCGCCCTGTCCCGCAGAGGGACTGCTTATCCACAGCATCTGCCAGATCTGTGTCTATATTTTCAGAGGTTTTGCGAGGTACTCTACAGGAAACCAGAGCAAATCTGGTAAAAAAAAATGGACGTAAAAAAAAAAGTTATAGCGTTTGCGCAGACGTACCATGTGACGATGTACCGAAGTACCACGTGACGAGTGCATATAAGAGCAGGCAACATGGCAGATTATCTGCAATGTTTATTGCACGGGTGATTGAACTTTGCGCTGTCTCCAGGGTTGTTCTGGATTAAGCTGTAACAATTTTGTGGATAAAGTCATGATTTGAACGAATTCATTTTGTTTCATGAACTGCGCATGCGTGGTGAAGACCGGCTTTAAAGTTAAAGGGATCCTATATGATATGCAGCGATAGCCTAGCCAACCGTTCTTATCACCATGTAATGGAGTGCTTGCATGAGTGCTTAAGCCACTTGCCAAATGCATTGCAGTTGAGAGCGGTACCACGATCCGTCATTCTGAGCGAATCCTTCACTCACTGCAGATGCTTTTCCCAGCCACTCCATTCAGAGTGAGTGGTTCATGCTCCATCACTGTGGGAGCGTTTCGTGCTCCGTCACCCTGAGCGAGTGTTTCGTGCTCCGTCACCTGAGCGAGTGTTTCGTGCTCCGTCACCTCGAGCGAGTGTTTCGTGCTCCGTCACCCTGAGCGAGTGTTTTCGTGCTCCGTCACCCTGAGCGAGTGTTTCGTGCTCCGTTACCTGAGCGAGTGTTTCGTGCTCCGTCACCCTAAGCGAGTGTTCGTGCTCCGTCACCCTGAGCGAGTGATTCGTGCTCCGTCACGCTGAGCGAGTGGTTCGTGCTCCGCGCCTGAGCTAGTGGTTCGTGCTCTGCTGCCCTGAGCGATGGTTCGTGCTCTGCTGCCCTGAGCGAGTGGTTCGTGCTCTGCCACCTGAGCGAGTGGTTCGTGCTCTGCCGCCCTGAGCGAGTGGTTCGTGCTCTGCCGCCCTGAGTGAGTGGTTCGTGCTCTGCCGCCGTGAGCGAGTGGTTCGTGCTCTGCCACCCTGAGGAGTGGTTCGTGCTCTGCCGCCTGAGCGAGTGGTTCATGTTCCGTCTGAGCGATGGTTCATGCGCCGTCTGAGCGATGGTTCATGCTCCGTCTGAGCAAGTGGTTCGTGCGCCACCTCCCTAAGTGAGTGGTTCGTGCTCTGCACCCTGAGCGAGTGTTCGTGCTCTGCCGCCTGAGGAGTGGTTCGTGCTCTGCCGCCCTGAGCGAGTGGTTCATGCTCTGCCGCCGTGAGCGAGTGGTTCATGCTCTGCCGCCCTGAGCGAGTGGTTCGTGCTCTGCCGCCCTGAGCGAGTGGTTCATGCTCGCTGCCCCGAGTGAGTGGTTCGTGCTCTGGCCCTAAGTGAGTGGTTTTGTGCTCCGTTGCTCTGAGCGAGTGATTTTTGCTCCATCGCCCTGAACGAGGGTTCTTGCTCCCATCACCCTGAGTGAATGGTTATAATAGTTGTTGTTCTGAAATAATATAACACAATTTCTCAGCCGTTTGCCATATTAACACTTTTTTTAATGACTGAGCCTAATTTTTTGTTCCAGGACGGTACATAACATGCTACATAACATGTTCGTCTCTGGGCGCGTCTGGGCAGTAATTAACGCTTCACGCACATCTGCTTTCCCTTCATCTCGCCTCACACTGCTGTGTCTTTCCTTCCCCACCCTCCTCGCTCCCCTCCTTCCTCTCTGTTCGCGTACCCTCTCTCCCCCCTCTTTTCCATCCCCCTTGTTCGTATTCCCATCAGCGAAGCAACGGTGGTATTGCTGATGGTAAATGAATAACACGGAAGCGATTATAAATCGCTTCTTCAGCGACTTCATCGCTGAGTCATAAAAAGCGATGTCTAGCGCTTGACACTGTGACTTTGCCCTTTGACCTTTGATCCAATATTAATTAGGCTTTCCCATATTCTCATAATAAGGGTTTATTGAAAATTTGATGAGAAAAGCTCAAAGGTAAAATTGGTTTAGCTGTAGACAGTCATTGTCATTATCATTATACGTATACTCTTTCATTATTATCATCATTATCACTATGATAATGTACCATTATTATTACAGTCATTATCATTAAAACCATCATCATTTACCATTAACATTGTCATTATATTATCATTAACACTATCATTATGTACCATTATCATTGTTATTATCATTAACACTATCATTATGTACCATGATCATTATTAGTATCATTAGCACTATCATTATGTACCATTATTTTATATTATCATTGACACTTATTATAAACCATTATCATTATTATTATCATTAACCTATCATTATGTACTATTATCATTATTATCATTAACACTATCATTATATACATGATCATTATTTGTATCATTAACACTATCATTATGTACCATTATTATTATTATCATTGACACTTATTATGAACCATTATCATTTATTATTATCATTAACACTATTATTATATACCATTATATTATTATAATCATTAACACTATCATTAGTACATGATCATTATTGGTATCATTAGCACTATCATTATGTACCATATTATTATTATCATAATGACACTTATTATGAACCATTATCATTATTACAATTAACACTATCATTATGTACCATGATCATCATTAGTATAATTAGCACTCTCATTATGTACATTATTATTATTATCATTTACACTTATTATGTGCCATCATTAAACAGTCATTATACCATTACATTATTTTATCATAAAACACTATATTATGTACCATTATTATCTATATATTAATACTGAAGGACCAATTTTGTGCTCCTCCTAGCGGTCGCGTCACGTTTTTCTCGGTACTTGTGACCTGAACTGAAAGAAACTTCGTACCTGTAAGTGCATCGCACATAGTGGCAATAGTAAACCAACTCTGAAGCAGAATAAACAACTTTTCGTTGAGACGGGGCGAGGAGTGAAGAGGCGGGGGCAAGGAGTGAAGAGATGGGGGCGGGGATGAAGAGACGGGGGCAGCGAGTGAAGAGCGGGGGACAAGGAGTAAGAGGCGGGGGCAAGGAGTGAAAGACGGGGGCGGGGATGAAAGAGACGGGGCAGGGAGTTGGAAGAGGCGGGGGGCAAGGAGTGAAGAGGCGGGGGCAAGAGTGAAGAGACGGGGGCAGGGAGTGAAGAGGCGGGGGGCAAGGAGTGAAGAAGGCGGGGGCAAGGAGTGAAAAGACGGGGGCGGGGGATGAAGAGACGGGAGCGGAGTGAAGAGGCGGGGCAAGGATGATAGACGGGGGGGGGATGAATGAGACGGGGGCAGAGGAGTGAAGAGCCGGGGCAGGAGTGAAGAGACGGGGCAGGAGTGAAGAGCGGGGCGGGCAGAGAGACGGGCAGGAGTGAAGAGGCGGGGGGCAAGGAGTGAAAGGCGGGGGCAAGAGTGAAGAGACGGGGCAGGGAGTGAAGAGACGGGGGCAGGGAGTGAAGAGGCGGGGAGCAATGTAAGCAAATTTTTGGGCGGGGTAAGCAAATGAAAGCGAGAACGGGGGGGGGGTAAATGGGGCGGGGGATGAGTGGGCGGGGCTGGGGTGAATTAGCGGGGTTGAGTGTGAGGGGGTGGACAGGGGAGCGGGGTAAGTGGGCGGGGAATCAAGAGACCGGGGCTGGGAGTGAAGAGGCGGGGCGGGCCGGGTATTAAATTTTTGGGCGGGGGTAAGCAAATGAAGGCGGGGAATGGGCAGGGCGGGGGATGAGTAAGGCGGGGCAAGCACAGCCCTGTCCAGTCCATGTCCTCGAAGTTATAGGTGAGCTTGGGTGAGGGTGTTGAATGAACGGAATCCGTCTGTGACGGGGTTTCAGCTAGTTATCATTATATCATAACACAATCATTATGTCCATTATCATGTAATGTACCATAATCATTATTGTCGTTATATTATTATGAACTATTGGCATTGTCAGTTTCCGTTTTCATTATCATCATGTACCGTTATTAATCAACATTTTTATTTTGTACCATTATCATTATTATTATATTGTACTCTCATTATGACCATTATAATTGTAATTATTGTCATGTACCATTGTCATTTTACTCTTACGCGAAGTTGTGTTTGTCATCCTGTCTGTTTATTTGTCTGTGAGCAGGATATCTCAAAAAGTTCTGGACGGATTTAGACGAAATTTGCTGAAACGTTGGTGTGTAACAAGACGAATTGATTCGACTTGGTGAAGATCCGAATCCGGATGGATGCGGAATTATTTAATTTTTTTAAAAAAGTGATTCTTCCTATTGAGAGATTGGGGCAAAAATCGATATCTATCCACAATATCTCAAAAGGTTGTGGATGGTTTTGATGAAAACTGGTGGGCAGGTTGCGTGTGTGACAAGGGAAGAATCGATTCGATTTTGGTGAAGAACCAGATCCGGATCTGGATCCGATAATAATTTTTTAAGTGATTTTTCCAATTAAGGGATGGGGCTAAAAATCGATACACCGTATAAACACGATATCTCAAAAAAGTAATGGACGGGTTCAGACGGAACTTAGTGTTCAGGTTGGGTGCGTGAAAAATTTTGATCCGTTTATTAATTAGTGTTGTCCATATTCTCATTATAAGGCTTTTTGAACATTGCATTACAGCTCAAATGGTACAAAGTTATGCCCCCCAAAAAAACCCCGTCTCCCACTGTGTGGGGGTTGCAGGCTAATAACAAGTCTCCCCTTCATATTGTACAATCCGCAGACTCTTTTCAAGGTGCTGCACCGAGATATGAAAGTATAAGAAAGGATTACATACTTGTCATTCCATAGTGCCATTACAAGTGACATCCGTGTTTGGGTTGTGATTTCATGTGAATGCAGAAATTGGATGAATTGTCTCAACCCAAACACTTCAGGGTTGAGTCGAATTCTGGCCAGCCTCGTTGTTTCTAAGCCTGAACACAAGGCTATCTCGAGCACTGGAAATGCCACGATTTTGATTCACAGTGCGATTTGTTTTGCTTGCAATGCGGCTTTTCCTCAAGGATGTTGACATCTAACACCGAGAAGGGAAACAATTCACTCTGTTTTGCCAGGCGATCAGCCAGAATTCTGAAATGAGAGAGGTTGACCAGTCAGTTACCATGGTCAACAGAGCTTCTGCAATGAGTACGTGGGATGGTAAAAGTAGATGAACGAGACGCACAAAATAGTTCAAAGAAAAGCAAAGTTTTCTTGTGATTACTGGCCACCCCGCAGATAGACGGAGGTTATGGTTTTGAAACCTGTTTGTCTGTAAGCAGAGATATTTCAAAAAGTATGGAAGGATTTGGAGGAAACTGGTGGGCAGAATGGGTGAGACCAAGGACAAATTAATTAGATTTTGCAAAGATCTGGATCCGGTTCTGGATACTAAAGTTTTTTTTAGTGATTTTCACCATTGAGAGATGGGCTAAAAACGATATGTAGCATGGTATCTCAAAAACCTGTGACGGATTCGGACGAAACCTGGTGCACACCTTGGGTGTGTGACAAGAAGAATCGATTGAATTTTGGTGAAGATCGGATTTGGATCCACATCCGATAATTTTTTATTTGTTTAAAATGATTCATACACATGACAGAGATAGGCCAAAAACGATAATGGTCGGATTATTCAAAAGTTTTGGTGGTTATGGTGTATGAACAAGACTTGTCGATTATATTTTTGGTGAAGGTCCGGGATGTAGATCCGACCAATCAGTGGGATACCTCAGCACAATCCCTCCTCCTTCAAATTTCCAGTTTTCTCCCCTTGAAGTTTCCTTCTGATCATATTTTCCCCCTTTCAAAGGGTGTCTTCTTCTCCTACCCCCTCCCCAGTTCTCTCCCCTCCCCCAACACACACCATACGTGTGTCTCAGTCTTCTCTTCTTGGAGTCAACATCTGTTGTTGGTGTGTCCCCATCTTCAATGTTCTTTGCATCTTGGTACGTCCTGATCCATTGCAGTGTATTAGCTCTTTCATGAGCCTGACTATGTACACTATAATGTTTGTGTGTGGTGTGTGAGTAAAAGGAGTTCATGGGTTGTAACAGGTCTGTGTCGAGGGTTTTGTAATGTTCAAAGGGTCTAAGGGTCTATAATGGTCTGCAAGGGTCTTAAGTGGTCTAATGATTGAAGGGTATATTCCAAATGCCGTTGGGGTCTAAAGGGTTTATAGTCCAAGGGTGAAGGGGTTTAGCCGTCTGAATGATGTAATGTGTTCAAGGATCCATGGGGTCTAAGGGTTTTAAAATTTTAAAAGGATATAAAGTATCGAAATGGGTCTAAAGGGTCAAGGGATCACAAGTAATCTAAAGGGGTTTTAAAAGGTCGCAAATGGGTTTTAAATGGTCTCAAAGGTCGAAGGGGCAAAAGGTCTAAAAGTATCTAAATAGGGCCAAATGGGTCTAAACAGTCACGTAAGTAAAGGTTATAAGGACTAAGCAATAGCGGATCTATAAAAGGATTTAAAAAAGTCAAAAGGGTCTAAAGGGGTCAAAGGTGAAAGAGCTAAAAGGTCTACATGTTCTAAAAGGTAATATTCCAAGAGTCAGTAATTAATAAATGGTAAATTAACTATACTATCTAAGGTCCAATAATAAGCATTAATGGCCAGTACATCATGTCCAACATGTTCAAAGACAGTATGTATATGTCTACTCATGTTTTTTTTCGGATATATGGTATAATACTATAATATTTTGTGATTGATCTCTGAATCTTTTGACCTATAAAAACATCGCTTCCAGATTCACTCATCATACCTCACTGCAGTGTTTAGTTTATCATGAGGAATGGGAAGGAGTATGCAACCTGTCGGCAATGACATACAGACAAACAAGACAGACAATGACAGAGCAGACCACCAAATATACTTAGTGAATGTTTGATTTTTGCAAGAATGAAAAGAGCGTGAGAGGAGTGGGTGAAGATGATGGGGGGGGGGGAGGTGAGGAGAGATTAAAACCCTTTTCCTCTCAGCTTCATCCACCAATGAAAAATTACAATCCGATAACTGATGGGACTAAATTAATGTTACTAGACAGTGCACAGGCATGATTGTGCCAAATATCCTC
>CM068953.1:10352981-10383558 GCA_035128595.1 Eptatretus atami | reverse complement strand
GGGAGGTGAGGAGGGATTAAAACCCTTTCCTCTTCACTTCTCCACCAAGTGAAATTACATCGATAAACTGATGGACTAAATTAATGTTACTGACAGTGCACAGGCATGATTGTCCAAATATCCTCCTCCTGTGTCCCAATCTCTTGTGTGTTATACAGGGTGACAATTAATTCATGGACACAACTTAATCATAAAACCAGAGTTGGTGTCAATGCCACCCAATGCTCGCCTGTTTATACATTTATCGTTTTTAAAAGACGAGCTTAATAATTAATATTTTTTATAAAGCATTGCAGTGAAGTATAATTATAAAGCAATATATGTATTTGTATATGTAAGTCCAGTAAGTAACAAGAGCGCAAGTGAGCACAATATACGCCCTAACAAGAAGGTATATACAGAATTGCTGCTACTACATGGAAAACAGCATCCTGGGTTGCCATGGCAACCACTTTAGATGACGAACGTATGTCGCGACACAACGTCTCTCACAGTCTGTACCTATGTACCAAATATGAAACGTGAAAGTTGAAAACTTTGGGAGTTAGAGTGCGGACAGGAACAGATGGGAAACAGCATCCTGGTTGCCATGACAACCACTTTAATGATGAACGTATGTCCGCGACACACCGTCTCACAGTCTGTACCTATGTACCAAATATGAAACGTGAAAGTTGAAAACTTTGGAGTTAGAGTGGGACAGAACGGACGGAAACAGCATCCTGGTTGCCATGGCAACCACTTTAGATGACGAAGGTATGTTGTACACAACGCTCCACAGTCTGTACCTATTACCAAATATGAAACGTGAAAGTTGAAAACTTTGGGAGTTAGAGTGCGGACAGGAACGGACGGACAGACAGACAGACAGACGGACGGAAGACCGGTATCACATAATACGCCCGAATATATATATATATTATATATATATATATATATATATATATATATATAATATATATATCGGGCGTATAAAAAATAGTGTGGTAGATAAAACATTAGAAAGGAAACTAGAGGGGAGCACTCGGAGAGTGCAAACCTCCGCCGCCAATACTGCTGGGTCACTCAAGTGAACCTTATATCTTATTCATTAAATATGATGTCAACAGTGCTGACAGAGTTATAGTTCTTTTCTCCAACATTTTTTGGGGAAATCACTTAAAACATGTAGAAATGCAAAAAAAAGAAATTGAAATTTTGTTGAAAAATTGCAAAAAATTTTTTTTGCTCAAACAATTTTTTTTTTTGGGGGGGGGGGGGGTTGGAAATCACTTAAAACATGTAGAAATGCAAAAAAAAAAATTTTTTTCTCTAAATTTTTTTTGGGGGGGGGGGGGGTTGGAAATCACTTAAAACATGTAGAAATGCAAAAAAAAAAAAAAATTCTCGAACAATCTTTTTTTGGGGGGGGGACCAAGTCCAAAATCTAATGGCATGATCCTTGGAGCATACCTAACCCCCACCAAGTTTCGTCGAAATTCGTCTAGGAGTTTTCCGTAATACAAAAAATTTAACATTTTCATGCTCACGCTCACGCCGGGGGTATTGCTATAGCTCTCTGTTCTTCGAACAGGCGAGCTAAAATTGGTTTCATGTTTAACTGTATCTTTTTTGTTTGTTCTCGACGATTTTGAGGAGTAAGCTTTGGAAAGTTGGACTGCACCGTCATAACTGAAAATGAACAATTGGAGTGTGGAGCACAGAGCCGCCGTCATGGCACTAAATTTTACCGCTAACTACTCCGTAACAATTACTCGAAGACAGTTTCGGGCAAAGTTTAGTTTGCGGACATGTCGCACATGGAATTCTACATTGCGCTGTGTTAAAGCACATTGGAGGACAACTGGCAGTGCAGCAAATGCAAAAAAGGAAAGGGCGAAAGAAAACAGTCACAATGGAAGAAACAATTGAAGGAGTGAGAGAATCAGTCCAACATATCCCAAATAAGTCGACGAGAAGGCATTCTCTCCAGCTGGGAATTAACAGGGAAATTGTGCATACGATTGTGAGGAAGGATCTTAGTTTGAATCCCGACAAAACGCAAACATCACAGCAGTTCAAAGTGACAAACAAACAAAGCAGACTGGCAATGTGGAACACGATCGTCGGATTTTTGCTCGGTCACCCAAATTTCGGTAAAAAACTTCGTAATCTCAGGAGAAGCACATTTTTCCTTATCAGAGTAAGACGACAAACAAAGCTCTCGAATATGGGCAGGCACAAATCCTCGAAAAAAACCTTTACACAGCTTGAAAGTGACAGTGTGGTGCACCGTCTCCAAATCTTGGATAATAAATAGACTGTTGTATATCGGAACGTGAATAGGGAGAAGGGGGGGCGGGCGAACTCTGACCGTGAATGTTGATCGATACCATGAAATGCTAAGATAATTTTTCATTCCTGAATGAGGTTGCCGCAACCCAAACTTCAACAAGAAAGTATCTCGGAATGCAAAGCCCGTCCGCGTCTGTTTTGTACTCAAACTGAACTTGACGAAAACGACATTCAATATATATATATATTTCACATTTTATCAATATTTGTGTTCTCCATATTCTCAAAATAAAGGTTTGTTGAAGATTTGATGACAAAAGCTCTTTTGGTAAAAACTTCATGGCTTGGACAGACACATTGAAGCTTAATGGTAAATAAGTAAAGAAACATGGAAGTAATTTCAACAAACGAGGCGTCTCACGTGTCACGCGCTGCGGAGGGGCTAATCAGGACTATTTATCGTCGCTTATTAATCATTTTCTCTATATTTTCACAATAAAGGTTTGTTGAAAATTTGGTGACAAAAGCACAAATGGTAAAACAACAACAAAAGTGATGACCTGGAGGGGTGAGAGCAACACAACTTCACAGTTTCGTCCAGGAATCGTGACCCCCCACCCTCCCTCCTTACAGAAATGGAGGTGGATAGTTTCGAATGAAACCCACCTATGGAGATAACAACCAACACACACACAATTGCAAATCCCCATCTTTGGGACAGGCTAATGACATTTTCTTTCAACAGGATGGAGCAACTTGCCACACAATCAATGAAACAAGGCAACTGTTGCAAGAAACATTTCCAAATCATGTTGTTTCAAGATCTGGGGACATTCCACGACCACCCTGATCACCCGGCCTTACATTGCCAGATTTTTTTGATTTTTTTGTGTGTGTGTGTGTGTGTGCAGCTATTTTAAGTCCAATGTCTGTGTGATTAAAACCAAGAACATTAACTGAACAGAAAAACAGCATCACAGATAAAATTTACCACTTTTCTCCCAAAACAAAATTCAGCAACTTATGAACAACTTCTTTTACCGCTGCCGCGAATGCATACCGCACGTATCAGGGGAGGTTACCTGACATCAATTATTATTATTATTATTTTTTAAAATGAAGAAATGTGAGTACCACCAATATTTCCACATTGTGATCTTTCAAAGGTGTGGTATGTTGAATTTATTTATCAACAAATCAAACAATTTATCAATAACACAAATATGTCCATTAATTAATTAGTTGTCACCGTGTGCAATACTGTACTCATGCACTCTCATTTAGAAGTTGTTCTTATAAACTTTCACCAAAGTAATTAAAACATCTCATGTACATTTGGGATTTAGTTCATCCAGCATGCATTTGTCTGCAAGGTTTTGCTTTTGCTCACCTCAAACAATACCGCCTTCTCACACCACTCCACTCAAATTCATGGTGGCACGGTTCGGAGTGTGCAATGTAAAATCAAAAGGGGTAAATGCCTTGGACTGTGTGAAAAGAGCTTTTACAAAATAAATCAGTGTTACTTCGGTACCGCTAGGGAGCAGTTTCATTGTTACGGTGTCATGTGAATATATATAATGCAAGTAACTGCCGATCCACCGAGGCTTTTGTAGATGTATTCAGTTCGTCTCCAAAAATTTCCTTTCTGTGAAAGTTTTTCCTTCTGTTTTTTTATTTTTTTATTCCTTGTGTACACCAAGTAATTTTTCATTCTGATAAGGCACGGAGATATTGCAACGTACAGTTGGAAGCCTTCAGTTTCATCAGTAGCTCAGCAATGCGATCCCTCGACTTCTCGTTTCGGTCTCCATCGTTTACTACTTCCCCCCCTTCTCCCCCCATGATATCACAAGGCAATTAAGGCACAAGGTAAGGGCATTACAATAATTGTGCCAACATCTATATAAGGAACATAGCTAAATGTAGGTAATGCTGAATCTACGGTTATCCCGAAGCAGAGAATCGGACGGAGTGCCGGCACACACAGGTCTCCGCTTCTGAAGATACCATGGGATCTTTAATGTACACAACCATATTGTTATGGATTTGGAAGCTTACTGCCACACAACAGCCAGGTCCTATAGATCAGTTATATCGGTAAGTATGTGTTTCTAGGCAGGGTCCCGTCCTATGTTTAATGGGTGATTAAGTGTACGTGCGCTGCGCAGTTATTTTATAGATATGATTTTCACCACACAACAACAACACTATGGACCATTTCCCGCACTATGGCGTGTCGAACACGCATGTGGGCGGAGTTCCCTCGGTCACCGAAGTTCTGACTCCACGCTCGGCCAATCGGAAAGGTGCGAGTGCGTTTGCCGCCTTTCAGCCAATGGGCGCAGAGCGAGCTCAAGAGAAGCAGAGTCTCTTCGGGGGGGCGGGGATCAGACGCCCCGACACGCCCCCCGACCAATCACGCGGAGACGACCGATTTCGCCCGGCGAATGAGGGGTGCGGTGACGTAAGACACGTTTCCCCCCCCCCCCCGACCCGGTGGGAGAATAAATAGACGGACGGCGCGATCATCTCGTGGCTGGTCTCATCTTGTCGCTGGCGCTGGTCTTGTCGCTGGGTCTCGTCTTGTGGCTGGTCTCGTCTTGTCGCTGGTGGCTGGTCTCGTCGCAGTGATCCCTCGCCTTGTCATTATTCGAGCTGGCTGGCGTCCATGGCTGAATCCTTGGTCCCTCGGTGCCTGGTATATCGGCGCGGGTTCGAGTCCCGCCACCGAACAAGATCAACATTACCGCACAAGGCGGGCAGGTGCAAGAATAGGCCCTTCCCTCAGCTCGTCTTCCCTCCCGAGCTGTAGGGCACAATAAAGGGGAATCGGCCCCATTTCTTGGTGTGTGTGTGTGTGTGTGTGTGTGTGTGTGTGTGTTGTGTGTGTGTGTGTGTGTGTGTGGCGCCAGTCCGATAAGTAGACATTGCTTAAGTATCTCGCCCTGTACATTGACTGCATATCCGTGATAACTCTGCTCTGTGTTCCCCCCCCAATTATTGTTGTTAATAATTTCCCCTCTTGTGATGTACCAGCTCGTTCTTTGTCATTTCTGCCATTGGTTTGTCACGGTGCGTATTGTGGATTAGGAAGGCCGTTGCCGTAGTTGTACATTTGGACTGACGGGCCTCGGTAACCATCCGCTCGGGTTACGCACGGTAACGGCTCGTCCGCTCGAGGCCTGCCGAGGGTGTTATTCCCCGGTAAGCTTTGCCGCGTGGTACTTAGGTATACAGTGGAAAATCGATATAACGCTCACCAGTGGGGTCCAAAGCGACTAGGGCGTTATAAATGATACAGCGCTATACTGATGCAGTGAAAAATATTTTTATATTACATACAAACCAGAGCCAAAACACGTGGACATGTACGTCCGCAATCTTGGATTGTTGGGGTTGATGACGAAGCGCGTCAAGTATTTTTCTTTTCTTTTTTTAAACGAGAAATAAACACAGGGATTGAATGCATATAGAATATATTTTATTTTTTTATGTACAATCGAACATTACTTACAAAATAAAAAATACAAAATGTACATTATCACATAAATCGGTAAAATATTTTACTCTTCCTTAATCACAAAACGGATACGGAATTTATATCTTGAAGAATTCGGAATTTATTTCTTGAAGAAATCGGTGATCTTGGTTGGTTTCATGGATGCTCTTGAGAGTCTTCGGGTGTCATCCAGAAGGATTTTAACCTGGTGTATCTTCAAACGAAGATTGGGGCATTCCTCTCATCCAAGGACTCCAACCAACGAAGACCATCAAGGAAAGACTGTTCAGCTTTGGAGTGGAGAGCCTGGGGGAGAGGTTCAACTGGTACCTCTTCTTCTTCCGACTCCTCTAGGGGTTCCTCTTCCTCTCCAGTTGACAGCTTTCTTCTCTGAGCAGTTCTTCAGCCAGGTCTCTTTCTTCTTGATCAACCCAGGCCTGGAGAGCATCAAGAGCTGATGTGCCAGGGGCGAGGTTGAGGGCCGTGATGGCAGACCTGCCACCTCCTCCTTGGAGAACCCATTGAAGTCTTCTTCATTATCAGACTTGGGAGACCTAGGCCTTTCCTCCAGCAGTTAATGATGGTGTCCTTGGTGCCTTCTCCCAGGCTGGCCCTGCAAACTCCATCGTCTTCTTAACGTCCATGGCCTTGAGGAAGACGGTCATCTCTTTCTGCTCCCTGGCCATAGCTTCGCATAATTGATCTTTGTAGAATAGCTTGAAACAGTTGATGATCCCCTGGTCCAAAGGCTGGATCTTGCTGGTGGTGTTCTTGGCATAAAGGAAGCGAAGATCTTCCCATCCTTGGACTTTAAGATATTCCTGATGGATGAGATGGGCATTGTCAATGAGGAGGATAGCTTTCTCTTCTTGCCCAAGCTTTCTCAGGTGCTTCCGCACAGCAGGGCAGAAACTCTGGAAGAACCAGTCCTTGAAACAGGCTCCTGTCATCCAAGCCTTCCTGGTGTTGGTGTAAATGCAGGAAGGAGGGATCTGTTGACATGGTGTAGACACCTGGGGTTTAGTGACTTCCCTATGACCAACGGGGTCATCTTCAGAGACCCTGACCTGTGGCACAGAGAAGGAGGCTGACTTTGTCCTTTGGCTTCTTGTGTCCAGTCTTTCTTGATGGGTTGTCATCCAGGTCCATAGTTCTGTCTGGAGGGGTCTTGTAGTACAGACCAGTTTCATCTGCATTGAAAACCTAGTCTTCTGTGAAGTTGTTGTCTTCGATAGTTCATTGAAGACAGAGAGGTAGTTCTTGGCAGATTCAAGGTCTGCAGACTTGGCTCTCCATGTTGTTGGTTCATGTGACCCCATGTCGATCCTGCCAACGTTGCAGCCACCCCCTGGTTAAGCTGTAGTCAGCATCTTCACCTCTCTCTTCCTTGTGAAGATCCTTGTTGATCTTCTTGCCTGATGAAGGAGGATGGTGCCTGAGATGGGTATGTCAAGCTCTCTAGACTTGCAGAACCAATTGAATAGTTCCTGGTCCAACTCCTGATCCCTCCAAGCTTGACCCTCTCCTCTTCATCCCTTCATTGGAGTTGACAGTGACGATGAGGCACTTGATCTCTTCATCCTTCAACCATCCTCTTAGAGTTGAACCGGCGATGCCTGTATCCTTGCTGATGGTCGCTTGAGTTTCACCATTCCGTAACCGTTTAATTATGTGTAGCTTCTCCTCTATGGAATACCACTTCCGCTTCGGCATGGCGGCGCTGAACTGACAGGGCAAACAAAACAACAAATTTGAAGATTTCTCGGCTGGTAGGTGATGAAGATGTCGAAGAACTGGTACAGGAGATGTAACGGGAGCTTAGATTTAAGTTATTGACAACTCTTCCGAAAGGATGTGGGCGGTAGAGCACGCGAACATTACTTATCTTGTACAGTACAGTACTGTACTTACGTTGTGTACTGTGTTGTATGGTGTTAGAAGGGAACATGAACGTGAGTTACAGGAGATACGGATGCTATGATGATTGAATTGAATTGATTTTGTTCATCTCAGCTTCGCCATTTATATGGAAAGTTGCGAGAAGATGACAGCTCGTGAGTATTTTCACACCACATGTCAACTCAACACAGGGCGATGACAGCTTGAATTTTTTTCGCCACTTAGCGCTATTTTGGACTAACTTTGTCTCTATTTTCTCACTTTTTTGCCTTTAAACATGAAATAGTAGTATTTTTTGGGGTCCAAGGTGTATGAGCGTTATATCAGTACAAGCGCTATAACGCTTAGCGTTATATCGATTTTCCACTGTATTTAAGTTGGCAATTAACCCTACTCCACGCGGTCGAATTATTGGCGATTCATGGTCCTGTAAGGACCCGTACTTTCGGACTTATCCGAGGGTCACGACCTAAATTCCGGTTGTTCGGTGAGCCGACTCTACTGCTCCCCATAGCGGTCGTGCTCGCCACCGAGACCCGGCCCCCACAACAATATAGGAGCACGCAAGACTGTGAAGCTTTACATCCCGACATAAAGGTACCGTCCCTTGATGGCATGGCAACAATAAAAACATTTATTTCTGACATCATGATACCAGGAATCAATTCCAAGATATATCACTCAATTGCAAGCATGCTATTTACCCGAACTGTTCTGCCACCCTTCGACCAATCTTGATGCGAGTGGAGTGTTCAGAATGTTGTACCTTCGGATGAGTGAGACCTGTCTGGCAACTCCACTCTCATGAATAAGAAAGTAGAAAGGACTCAAAATAAACAATTAATATTTGGTTTGCAGCATTTATTGTAAATAATACAACACAACAAACTACTGCTGAAAAGCTTGGAAATGCGAAACTATTTCCTGTTTTTCTCCTTTTACTCCTATTTTTTTGTTAGATCTATTCTCTTTCGACTTGTCTTCACCTTCCAGTTCTTTTTTTTTCTTCTGATATATTGTTCAGGTGAGGGTACAACCACTTGAACGACCTTTTTACAGTGATGTTTCAGTCTCAAATCTGAGCCCAAATGAAGTCCCATTTTGTTGCTATAGACTCAGGATCTAAGAAGATAGACTCAAACTTCCATGTACTCGAGACTTACATTACTTGGACTCAGACTCAACGAAAACCACTGGCTCTTTCCATTTCTTTCGCAAATCCATTACGTTTATCCGATGGCAATGCTCAATGTCACTTGTTTGAAATCCAGACTTGAGCAACCTTGATGTAAACCTCCTTGTGGTCCAACATGATGGTGCAGGGGTACTTGCAGCTGAGCTGTCTCATCTAAGTTTCATTCCTGACCAGACTTGTACCACAAATCCTGCCATCCCTCAAATGGATGGTAAACTGCGTGTCCGATCTGTTCGCATTAGTTGGCGGATATTAACGATCTTTTGAAAAGAGGAGGGAGTTATCGCCAGCACCCTGAGCAAATTACAAAGTAAGTGGTCTCGTCATCTCAGGCATTACTTGACACTGTTCCACCGATTGCTGTACCTCAAAGTGTAGTTGCCGTGGAGAAAGAAACTACAACAATACAAACAAACTGACACAGTGAACACACACCGAATGTGTGGCACATTATGGCGAGTTGGTGAGAAATGAAACAAACACAACAGATCCTGATCCATTCTGTGTTCTAGCTCTTCCCTGAGCCTCGACACGAGCAGAAATTAAACATCCATCTATCTATCCATCTATCCACATATCTATATTTCTCTCTCTCTCTCTCATAATGTCATGCATCCTGTTATTCCATGACCATGTTTTAAAATATTAAATAACATACACTTATTTGCACCAGTGAAGTACGAGTCAAGTGAAACAATCTTCCATTGATATGGTGACATGGTACAACTTGTTTTGTTCTATTTATTTGTGTGATACAAAAAACTCAGAGGAGCATTTTGAGAGCAGACTAATCCCTCATGCACAAGATCCTCAGGGGAAAGAAATCTTCCTGAATGTGCAACATTGGACATGATGCGTTGGCATGTCTACGTGCAGCCATTACGATGGACTCCCCGCCGCTAGTTCAGTACGCGCTTCATAAAACAATCGTCTACGTAAGCATTCACAATGCAGGATTAAGAGCAAGACACTGCCATTACATCTGGGTAAAAAAGCAGCACAGAAGTGCAGATGCTTGATAACACATCGCTGGATTACGTCAAAAAATATATTACTCCGACTTACATTTTTATTGTTTTAAGCAAAAAAAAATACAGTGAAATATATTATGCGAGTTAGGGATCATCAGACGGCTCTGGGAGATCGGGGTAGACCACTGGGAAGGGAAAGTAGATGCAATCGGATGAGAAAAAGAGAGGGCAAGAGAGTTTGGAGAAAAGAAACAAACGGAATTGGAAATGGCGAAGAGAAGAATAAAAGAGTGGAAGTCTCATGTTCTTGGAGGGGGGTAATTTTGCCAATTTTGGATCCATATTGTATAGATGGTGCGGTGCCCTATTTCTCAAGGAACATCACGAATTGTACGAGTTATGAGCTAATTTACACACCAGTGGGTACAAAATGTGTGCATTGGTTCTCAGGAATCAAACCACATCAACTTCTCTTCCGGAGGGTGAATGTACTCGAACCTATTTCATCGTGCAATCATTATAGGTCCGGCGGTTCAGCCCCATAATCGTTCACGTTATAGGGAAAGCATGATTTTTTGGCATGTATATGTAGTATGACTCCAAGTGGTCATTTTGCCATTAAGATTCACCCTGAATTGCCCCCCTGGTGGTCGCCATCTTGGATTCCAATATGGCCACCATGGACACCCGTTTTCCTTCATATCTTCATTCCGAGGACAGATGGAAAAGTAATTTAAATTGCTTCACACCCATATTTACTAGGTCGAGGAATTCAATGCTTTCATTTCCAAGTGACGTCAGAGCCGGCCATCAATGGATCCCAAGATGGCTGCCAAGGACATGACAAGCCAAAAGCTGTAACTTCATTGTCTCCTTCATCAAAGGGAAGTTCATTTTTTTAAATTTTTAACCTTTTTAGTTCTCCATTCTGAACTACTATAGTGCTGCTATCTTGCATCCATGTAATTAAAGCATTGTACTCTTATCTTGCTATTTTGTTGGTTTCAGTGAGAGTTTAAATGTGCATCGGCCTAATCTGTATATTCAGAGCCGATTTCATGTGGTCTACATAAAGTATTCCTGAACTATGTGATGATGAGATTGATATAAACCAAACAAAATAGATCAATGCAACCTTCTAAAGTTGATCTTTCAGATGCATTCGAAACGAGTAATGACCTCATAAGCAGCGACGTCGAAGCAGTTAAAGTTCGTTCAAACCTCTCCATCTGGGAGTCAAGATGTACCAAGAGAAATCCCTTTTACACGCTTGAGTTATTTGTGTGCTCTGTCAAGAGAAAACTTCAGAAGCATTGGTGCAACCAACTAGGGGTAAACGCTCTAATGTAGGAACAGGCGACAGGTCATTCGCTGAACAGCTTAGAAAGTCAAAGGACATAGGTCACAATCCTCTCTGTAGATACCTCGCACGACTAGATGATGGCTCTGGGATAGAGGAAACTCTGAAGATCCTTATCAACAAGCAGTTTTGAAGACCTGGGAGAAGAGTTGGACTTAAGAGAGTGTGGGAGTTTGTTCCAAAGACAGGAAAAAAGAGGAATGAAAGAGTGAAGGTGAGCAGTGATTCGTGATTTGGCAGTTTCACCAGAAGGGTTTTTTGGTGGACCTTGAGCACCCTGCAGAAATATAGGGGGAGCAGGGGGGTGGGGGGGCAAGGCCAGAGAGGAGATGGTAGAGACAGAAAGACCACCGACCTGCCTGCGGTGAGAGAGTGAGAGACCCAAAGACTCAGCCTCATCGTGGGAGATAACAATGATCCTAAATGCCTTAGTTTCCACAGTGTGAAGCTGAGAAAGGTGAGAGGCAGGAGCACCAGCCCCAGAGAAGAGAGCAGGACTCCATCAGGCTGTGGACGAAAGCTTTGTATGTGGTCAGGAGCTCAGGTGTGCCAAGGAAAGTCTTTGCACGACGTAGGATGCCTAATCGGTGACTGGCTTTGGAGGCCAGCTTGCAGATGTGGCTTTCCCAGGAAAGATTGTGACAGATGAAACTCTGTGAAAAGGGAAAGCTTGTTGATAAGGATTTTGTTTCATGGATAGCATACCATGCCTTTCACCAGTAACAACCTCCAAAACCAATGACAAGCATTGTCTTACTCCTGTTGTTCAGGGAGAAATCACATGCTGTGGCAATGATCACCCACATCATTAAATAAAGCTGCCATAGAACTGTTGAATCCATGTCAAGTGCCAGTATTAACATTCGATCAGCCCCTTTTCTCTGATGCCAAGCAGGTACAGTGGAGGTTCCCACAAATATTTGGTGAGGACAAATATCTGATAATGCTTGGCGGGCTACACACAGAGATGGCTGCCTTTAAAACCATTGGCAACTTCATGGCTGGAAATGGATGGACAAATACGTTCATGCTGACATCGCAAGTCAGGGAGCAGGCGACTCCTTCCTACATGCATCTCATCTGACAAAGACAAGACATGCCCATCGGGTAACTGCTGCTTTGTTGTATAATTTCCAGCAGAAGGCCTCTTCATAGTACACACATTCAGTCATCGACGACAACCACACAAAGGACTTTATTGAATGGTGCATCTTGAAATTGTCGAAGCATCCACGCTTTAATTACTGGTCATTTGTTATACACTTTGAGTTGAGTTGCAGTATGTTCGGTCACTTCGTGTTTCACACTTTGGCTTGTATGTGGAATTGTTGGCACAGCTATCACCCTGGCTCTTTGCATTTGACCACACAAACTATGCCTGCTGGTTACCTGTACACATCCGAGATATGATTGCCTTGCCTGACAAGTGTCCAGATGTTTTTAGACATTTTGTCTTGGTGCATTCACTTTGATGAAGACACCTCGTGCCTTTTCAGCAATAACAATGGATCAAGCTCACGAGCAAGTGAGCGTACTCGTGAAGGGTGACGGTGGAGCTGTTGGCCTTACTGATCATCCTGACGCCCCAAGACTATGGATGGTTGCAGGTCCGGAGATCGTGAGGATGATTGATAAATTTGAAGATAGCCTGTCGACGAAACAGATGCTTGGAGATAAGCATCATGAACAGGTGTCACGTGTTCATGAGTCATTTGCTAATGATGTGCGCTCCCTTGTCTCTGTGATAGAGGAGATGTATGATCCCTTTGAAGAAGACAACGAAGAGTTTCTTACTCTTGATTCAAGTGACATCATGCCTGTTAATGTAATCAAAAGTGTACGTGACATAAAAACATTAGGCAAAGCCCAGTATGAAACATACATGGAGGAGCGATTCAGCAAGCGGGAATATCAATCAATGAAAACCAGCCGGACCAGTCACCAATATCAAAAGGAGGACGAATGAGGCAAGGAGATAAGTCCGATCTTCTCGGGTGTCTTGAAAAGACAACAACTGCAGCATGTCATGCTCCATCAGTTGATGCCAAAATATTTGATGGTGCAGCAATTGTTCACTTTCTCTCTGTTAGAACATCAGGTATATTCGAGGGGTATGCAAATAACACATTTGTATCATACATAACATCACGGCTAGAAAGTACTTCGAGAGTAGACATAGTTTGGGACCGATATCTAAATGACAGCCTCAAACTGTAAACTGGAGAGGGCAGACAAAAAGTTCCCTGCTAATTGGCTTAGCTTCTTGCGCAATGATCTAAACAAGGATTCTTTTTTTAGATTCCTTGTACATAAAAATGTACAACATGCCATGTAAGGAAAGGAAATATATTCCAGCATTGGTAACGATGTGGTATACCGTGGCTTGAATCCTGACACGCAGATGTTGTGAACCCTGTACTCATGAAGAGGCAGACACCAGGATTATGCTCCATATGAATAATGCTGCTGAAAAAGGTCTGAAGAAGATCATTACTCGGAAAGTAGGTACAGATGTTGTGGTGCTGGCAATTGCTAACTTTTTCACTGTCCCATTTGTAGAACTGTGGAATGCCTTGGGCAATGGAAAGAGTTTCAAGTAATTGGCTATCCTTGAGATGGCATCTACTTTGGGACCTCGAAAGGCTGAGGACTTGCCTTTCTTTCATGCATTTAGTGGTTGCGATAACGTGTCCTATTTTGCATAATGAGGGAAGAAGTCTGCTTGGCAAATTTGGGAAGTTTTCCCTTCTGTGTGACGGACAGTTTTCATTACCCGTCGGACAAGCCAAAATTAATATCAGAAAACATGATGGACATACATATTAAAGCATTTCATTGTGCTTATGTACGACCGCACAAGTGAACTCAGGAAAGTAAATGAAGTCAGAAGATATTTATTTACCAACCGATCAAGGGCCATTGAAAACATCCCACTGACTGTTGCTGCCTGAGAAGAGCACGTAAAGAGGGCAGCCTATCAGGAAGGACATGTTTGGGAGCATGCAGTGGTGATGAAACCTATCATTCCAGAACTGAGAATCTGGGGATGGGAGAAAAGTACACCGGGTGGTTAGAAACTGATTTGGACAAAACTACCCGAGGTCCAGGAGGCCCGCGTTTGAACTACTACGTTGCAA
This sequence comes from Eptatretus atami, assembly GCA_035128595.1. NCBI lineage: Eukaryota > Metazoa > Chordata > Myxini > Myxiniformes > Myxinidae > Eptatretus > Eptatretus atami. The sequence continues at coordinate 10,369,220 of CM068953.1, read as the reverse complement.
CTGCAAATCCATTTGCAAAGGAAATTGCATATGTTTCAAACAAAACTTCCAATGCACAGCAATTTGCAAGTGTGACGGATAATGCTACAAAGACTAGAGTTGCAATAGGTTAACATTCAAATGAAATCAAATTTCTCTCCTGATTTAGAGTGAATTTAATGAGGACACGGGTGGCCATTTTGAAATCAAAGATTGTTGCTGTACATTGAGGATGCTTGGAAATGATTGGCTCATTGGATTCCTTGATCCAGAAAATAGCGTAATGGTAATTGAAATTATTTTTCAATCTGTTCGAGAAAGGAATTATATAAAGAAAAAACAGGTGTATACATGGTCATATTGGAATCCAAGATGTTGGCCAACAGGGGGCATTTCACAGGTGGATCTTAATCTAAGAATTATATCACTTCTGCGTCAAAAATTATGCTTTCCCCAAGAAGTGAACGATTCGCCACTTTTTTTGGCCCAAACCGCTGGACTATTGATAAAACTCAGAGCTATGAAGGATGATTGGCAGCTAGCCCTGCAGCATTGGAGCACTTACTAACACGGTATCTCTCGGCATAGAACACCATTAACCGGATGAGATTGAGCAAATTGATTGCTCGTCTTATCGGTTTTCCATAAAACCTGAGCTTCATCTTAGTCTGCAGAGCTGCGAAGTCACATGGTTTGTGCATCACAACAGAGCTCTGCACTCCGTCAGCACCTGCGCTTTGCTAAGCAGGGCCAGGAGCATTCTGTATACACTGATTGATAGTTTAATGAACTATCAGTCACAATAAAAGGACACAATCTCTCACCACAATGCCCCAAGAACTAATAGCAATGTGAAGTGTTGATGGAACACAAAACAGTCAAAAATAAACCAAAGTGTCTTCAAATTGGCTTTGTTGCTGAATGAATGGAAAATCTCTCTGCTGGGTGAGGCCGGTGGAATTGCACATCAAAAATGTTGTCTACAAAGTTACAGTGCAAGCATGATGGTAAAACTAAATAAATAAATAAATAAATAAATAAATAAATAGATTCCTTGCCAAGTGACTGCAAAATGAAAAACACGAAAAAGAGCAATCAGAGACTGCGGAGTCTCTCCAGGTCTTTTGTGGGGTGTTTGTGTGCTGCTCTTACATAATTAACAAGCAAAAAGCAAAGATGGGGGACATCAGGAGGAACCTGGATAGTATTTCCATTTCAGCTGCTACTCCTCGAGTCTCAAACTATTCCAGGCAAAGCCATGTTAGTCTTATTCCCCCCAATTTTTTTTTTTTTAAAGAACCGAGATCAAAAAATTAAATAATTCTGGCAATGAGACCATGTATCTATCAGGCTGAAATTTAAAACATATATTTCCCATCATTACGAGATCGTAATTGTGAAGTTTCACTTCAATTGATGAAGCGGTTCGAGACAAAGAATATTTTAACGAGTTTTGCTCAATCCAGTATGGCAGTCAGAACATGTGACTTATCAATTATTCATGAATACCCTGGTATCCCCCCAAGGCTTGGGGAACATTTTGTGAAGTTTCCCCTCGATCTGTCCAGCTGTTCTGGAGAAGAAGATTTTTTTATGGGTTTTAGGGTAAATCCAATATGGCTGCCAAACCGTGTGACCTATGACATCATATGTGTGAACCTTTTGTTACTCGTGGATAGGCGGTCATACGTGTAAAGTTTCACCTCGATCCATTCAGCCACTTCAGAGAAGAAGGTTTTTAAAGGTTTTTTTAAAAAAAAAACAATATGGCTGTCGAATCATATGACCGATGACGTCATCAGATTTTTTTTCTGTGGACCATTTTATCCCTTGGTGACCTTCACAAATTTTCATACTGATCAGATGTAGCATTCCACATGTGCAATTATGACGTCATTAAAAAAAGGCACCTAAGATGTCATCAAAAAAAATCAACCTTATTCCCCATGACGAGTACTTGCCAAGTGCTAAGTTTAATTTTTTCCCTTTGTACGGTTTCAGAGATACAGAAGTCCAAAGTTTTTCCGTTTTTCCAACATGGCTGCCACACCGCATGATCTATGATGTCATAATTATCAATAAAAAAAAAATTTCTAAATGAGTCGTCGTTCCTATGGTGAAAATTTTGGCTCAATCCGACAAGCAGTTGCGGAGAAAAACACGAAAATACTGTGCGGACAAACAGACAGACAGACAGACAGACAGACAGACCCATATGCAATACCCTCTCCTCCGGCAAGGTACATGTGTTCCAAATTGCTCAAGTGAGTCAGAGAAATACAAAATATAATGTAACCTTTTCTATTGCATTGAGTAAGGGAGAACAAGATACTCCTGCATGAAATGAAAGACAAGACCCACCCAAACACCACCACCATCATCGTTTGCAATTCCCCTTCCTGGTCACACGTTCAGCATCCTGATGGTCTGCACAAGCAGGGACTTTCAACTGTAAAATGTTCAGGATAATGAACAAAAGGACCATTGAGGGTTCAGGATACTGAACAAAAGGCCCACTCCGAAGCAGATTTTTACATGCAACAAACACTCTGGAGAAGCCATTTCAAATTCTAAACTAAACAGAGGGTCCTTAATAGTCCCCTTAACAGAGGTGAAGGGGTGGGGGAGGAAAGGTGGGAGAGAGAGAGAGGGAGAGGGGTGAGAGAGGGGAGAGAGAAGGGAGGGGAGAGAGAAAGGAGGGGAGAGAGGAGGGGGGTGATTTTGATGGATGTGACCCCCAGTTTAACATCCATCTGAGAGACGGCACACACTAATGAATCACCCTGACTGCGAAACACTGGGATGACAGTTTAAAGCTCAGTCGGGATTCAAACCCAGGCTAGAAAGCTTAGAGCGAACATGCGTACCTCTTGGCTATCTTGCCATGATGTGGCGATTCATTGCTTTTCACAACTGAAAACATTTTTTACTCATTGTAATCAAAAAATTTATTTTGCCATCCTAACTCGGAAGATGTCCCCACGGAGAACCGAGCTGCGGTATCACCATGAAAGCTTGTAGTCGCGAAGTGGCTAAAGCAATCAGGCTAGCACTCCAACGCAATGGTTGAAGAAACTTTTGAAAACAAAACGTTTCATTTCTTTTACATGTATCCATCGATGTCGAAGTGACGGGTTGTATAATGAAAGAAGATCACACAAAAGGGGAAAACTGTGTAAAATGAAATTGCACGTTTTCAGTGAGTAAGGCACAGCCCGAGGCACCGCAAAACAACGCGAGGCTAAACGCAGGCGAGTCTGGCCTGAACTTTGTTCAAGTCGATCGATATATTCATTCACAGTGTGAATATTTTTGCCGAGTATGGCCGTGGCCTGGAAACGTTGAACCATGCAGCTTGTATAGCGTGAACCAAGTGGCTAAAGCACTCAAACAAGCACTCCAATGAAGCAGTTGATAAGGAACAGCTGGCTTCAAAAGCAATTAGCAATCGCCGATCAGTCATATAAACACCATGCACCAGGAGATGCCTGGAATTTCTATATATATATATATATATATTGTTGCGGCCACGGTACTGAGACACCAGCTTGCCACTCAGGGGGATTAATCCCCGGTTATCCTCGGTAGAGCTGGACTGGGGCCACCGCTCACAATTACGTTGTGGTACGGTGAGTTGTTTTAAACCACGAATGCCACCCAGTCACCACGAGTTCCAGTGTCCGCCATCTAATTATTACGTTAAACTGGAGGTCACGTGGTTACCTGAGCGGGGAGCGCGGCCCTCGGCAAAGCACCAATGTTATCTCGATTGGATTTTATTGGGGCGGCCCGCGTTTTAACCGCTGGTGCGTGCCGACGATTTTTGGTCAAATCTGTGGTAATTACCTGCCAGTCTATCTTGGTTCGAACAATGCTCGGTTGGGGTTTAGACCCTGGTGTTGTTGGTGACCGACCCGTGCCTCACTGGTTGGCGGCGCTGGCTCCACACTCACACGCGCCACCACAACGCTCGCTTCCTTCTCCTCTTTTGCGTGCTTACACCCGCTTCTTGCTCGCTTCTCTTCTTCCTCCCTGGCTTTCTCTCTGCCCTGCGTTCTTTCACTTCTCTCGCCTCCGCTTTTCTTTTTCTTCTCTCACTCCGCTTTCCTCCCCTCAGAACGGACCTCCAATTCATTTTTATATCTCTGGGCCGTCTCCGCGGGTGCAGTCCGCCTAGGCTCACCCCGCCCCACTTGTGCATGGTTAGCATGACAACCCGTGCGCTCTCAATAAAGGCGGGCGTCGGAGCTCGCGAAAGAATGTTGCTGAGGAAAAATAATGGCGGGCTTCAGAGCTCATGAAAGAAATGTGTGTAAACGTGTCTGTCGTAAAGAAAAAAGCTTCCCATAAAGAGGGGATCTATTCTTTAACCTTCTCAACGCATCACATTTAAGATCCCATTAGACATGGGGATGGGGCTAATCTGAACATGTATTTAAGGAAATAATGTCTGGGGACCTGGATGTGTGGATGCATTCAATCAACCGGATTCTGAAATCCGTAACAATATATTTATATATCGACAGACCCACCCACATCTCTCACCTATGAATGGAGGGAATGGCCAATCAGCTCTCACATAATCAACTCAAGCCAGGTGGCTCAGATTATATAAACAATTGTGCCCTCCGACAGTCCTCTAGCCGAAGTAGCTGCAAAAAGCAACCCAAGAAGATCTACACAAGGTAAGCGCTTTGCTGTTTCGAACCCTTTCCAGAGTTCCTGCACAACTATAAAGACGTTCACACATTGTACACACATGAGAATCCCAATGATACACACCCCCCTCAGCTACCGGACCGGTTTCATCGCTTGTTGGCGAATCGTCAGCGATAGCGCAGACAGCAATGCATACCGATGTGGCTCCCAAGCATGTACCACGTGCAAACGTCAAAAGTTCTTTCAAAGTCGGCATTGTCCTGCACGTCCAGATGTCTTGCATGTCCTTCAGTGAACTTGATTGGTCCAAAGGCTTCGCGGAATAGCCTGCAATAAAAGGCTTGGTGGCCATCTTGGATTTATGAATTTTGTTTTTCCTCAAAGAGATCTTTAAGATCTTCCTTTCCAAGGGAAGCCTCGATGCAATACTCCAGGTACAACTTCGTTGGACCGGGGCATTCATGTTTCCCTCGGAGAAGTTACTCAAAAATATAATGGCCGGTACAAACCAATCAAGATGTAGACCATTCTTCAACATCGGGAAAGTTGATGGATTTCATTATGGACAACAGGTATTTGTAAGACACACTTGTGACAATATCCTGTGAATCCTCCCTTCGCAAACAATATTTATTTCAAAGCAACTGAGATGCTAATACCCATTTCGATAAGAAAAATATGACCACTGGACTTGTAGCTTATCTGGGCCCTGACCTAATGTTGTAACCCAAATTTGGTGGCATTCTGACTGGTGGGTCTGGAGAAGAAGATTTTTAAAGGAATCAATGGGATTTTCCCAAAAGTTGACTAAGCCGGCCATTTTGACACGCTTATAGTCATGTGATCCACATGACTTCCACAATATAATTAACATCCCTACCCTGGCCTAATTTTGCAACTCAGATTTGGTAGCATTCTGACTGGTGGGTGGTTCAGGAGAAGAATATTTTGGAAGGAATTTTCGGGACCGCCATTTTGACACATTTCTGGTCATGTGATTGGCATGGCCTCCACAATTTAACATCAGGATCATATACCAATGTTGTAATCCAAATTTTGGTGGCAATCTGACTGGTGGGTCTGGAGAAGAAGATTTTGACTTGTTTCAAGTCATGTGACTGGAACGAGCTTTGCAATTCCTGTTACCAGTCATGAGAGGAATGTTGCTGCCAAATTCCATCCAGATCAGTGCAGCGATTTGGCCGCAGAAGTCAAAAAAGGAGACGGATGGACGGACGGTGTGTGATGACAATACCTTATCTCGAATGTAAATTCCAGATAAGCTAAAAACTCTTTGTAGGTTTGTAATTTTGTCAGCATCAAAAATGCTAAATATGAAGGTGTCTCGTGCTTCCTTCTTTCATTCAACGCCAGGTGTTACTGCTTGGAAACCTTGATAATTGCCAACAACTCTTGTTAATTTTAGAATTAAGGTTTTCACAGCTGTGCCTTATCAACACTTGAGTAACATGATGCATCGACTTCAAAAGGTCATTGGTGTCTGTTTCCTGATTATGGAAATGATAGTCACGTCAGCAGATAGCAACATCAGTTAGTAAGCAAAAGTAACCAAAATAATGAATTGGAAGGGTGTCTAACATGTTGGCGAAGTGTGAGGATAGGAATGGAGAGCAAGTGGGGTGAGCGTGTTTGGTGGGAGCATTTCGGAAGGGGAGTGTTATAGCAAAGAAAGGAGCAAAATTACAGTCATGGCAGTACCAGTACCTTCATTGCAGTACCAGTATTAAAATATGTCAATGGATGTGCAGAAGATACACCGACTGTTTTTTACCAGTACTCGTAGATGACTACATGGAGGAGACATTTTCGTAATTTGGCCGAGGTCAAGAGAGACGAGGTTGAGGCCTCTTATTCCTGGTATATGAAACACCCTGCAACCCAAGCCTGCAGAAAAAAGACTTTGCGAACACCAGCTGCGTTTTCCATACAATCATAATGTAACTTTGGTTAAAAAAAAACTATAAAAAACCCCAGAAAATTATCCATGGATAGGCACTCCTAATGTTGAAAGTTTTGTGTCAATTGCTCAAAATGTTGTGGAGTAAACAAATTTAAAAGTGAATAAAGGTGAAAAAGTGAGGGTAAAATAAATAAATAAATAAAATGAAGGCCTCGGCGGACGTTCCACAACATGGCCAAGGATGGTTGTGGATGCCTATTATTCGTATAAACTAGAACAGCACTCAGTAGGGCGCATACCTCTGCCAGGCTGAAGAGTTTATGTTTTTTAACCCAGTGATAGACTGGATCTGCAATCAGACCTCAACTAACATCTAAATGGCTTCTTCTTGTCACCTCCCCAACTCATCCACCAAGTTTTGTCATAACCTACCTCTCTTCTTGCCCAGCTTGACGCTGTGGAAACCAAGGCCTTCAAGATCATTGGAATCTCACGTGCTGAAGCTGAGTCTATGGGCGTTTCACTTCACCATCGAAGTCAGGTAGGTGGTCTCTCTGTCTTATTCAGCCTCCTTTCTGGTCGTGCGCCCTCTGCTCTTTCTGTGCTTTGCCCCCTCCCCCCCCACCCTCATCCCTCCTCCCCCAGGTTTCTACATGGCTCACACACCTTCTTCTGGTAAAACTACTCACATCCACTCATTTGTTCCTGTTTTTACCCCACATGTGGAATCAACTTTCACATCCTCTTCAATTTCATTCTTCCCCCAAGATCATCAAGACAGCTATTCACCACCATCTCAGCTCGTTCCCAATCCAAAAGCATGATCATTTCTACCCTCGTTAACCACACCCAAATCCCTCCTCTTCCAAATTTCCAGTTTTCCATCCTTGGAGTTTCTGTCTGTTTCCATCTTGTCCACCCCATGCATCCTCTCCTTCTCCCCATTCCTCCCCACACCTATTGTTTGTCCAAGTTTCCCTCTATCTTGGCCTTCAACTTTGATGTTGGCGTTTCCCCCATCTCTACTGTTCTTTTGCATCCCATTTTGCATGTTTTACATCCTGTTCTTGCCCGTTACATCCTAATCCGTTCAGTGGACTAGCTCTTCCATGAGCCTCGACCATGTATTAAAAAAAACAATATTTTTGTGAATATCATGCTAAATATTGTTTTTGGTCCTATCCCTCAAGAATCACTTTTAAAAAATTAGAAATCGCATCTGTGTCCAAAGGAAGCGATTCAGTTTGGCGTTTATAACATGAAATAGGAATCAACGAATGAACCTCTTGAGAATTACCCATTGAAATTACCCTTTAGAATCCTCTAGAATTATGGTTTGGAATTAGCATTTAGAACCTTCTAGAATTACACTTCAGAACCCTTTGGAATTGAACACGGTGGGAGAGAAACGTTCTTCTTCTTCGTTTTTGACAGATGGAATGGACGGAAGGAAGCTTGACCACTTAAAATAAAAAATAAAATAAAAAGTATCCGGATCTTCACCAAAATCTAATCAAGTCATCCTTGTGACACACCCAGCCAGTCCACCAAATTTTGTCCGAATCCGTCCATAACTTTTTGAGACATCATGCTCACAGACAAACAGACAGGGGTGAATAAAGAATCTCCGTCCACCTTCGGTGGCAGAGGTGATAACATGCTACTTTCAAAGGAACTTTAACGCACGAGGAAGTCATTCGATCTATCAAAGCCTGTGCTAGTACAGTATTGCCACCCTAGGATTGTTTACATGTGCTCTGTCCCTTTAAACGCTGAGTGTCAAGCAAGGAAGCAGCACGTACCATTTTTCCACCGCCAATCATAGGAGCAGCATTCAAACCACCGATCTCCCAGACTGAGAGCGGACACTCCAACGATGATGTCACTAAGTACTATCCACATGAGGCATGGACAAGGATTGGTGGGCACAGTTGGGTTTGAGAAGGACAAAACAACAACAGAGAATAGGAAGATCTTTTACAATGGCCTCATGATTATGACACATGACTGACATCACAAAGCTTGCAGTTTCACATCAAGATAAAGCCTCAAGTTCTAAAATTTGGATCCCGAGCTACTCGTCGTCTCGGGAGCATTATCATGCTGTTATAGGCTTGTGAGTAAAACCCCAGTGGGCTCAGTAATGATTATAAGGAACAGTGAGAGTAATCTGCTTGCCTCATCTGTCCTGCATTTTGGTGACAGATCCTACTTTGTGGTGTACTTTATGCCTTCGGGTAACTTGAGATTGGCACTAAAACTCTGCCTGTTAAAGAGAGGTTAAAGAGATGCGGTGTCACACATATTCTCATAACCCAGTGGGTGAATGCATGAACAGGGTTGAAAAAATTGGAAAAGAGGTGTGGGGAAAATATTGTGAAATGAGGAGGGCACTCGGTAGAGCATAAACCTCCGCCATACAATACCTGATCCAGTAGAACATATCAATTCAAATAAATTTTTGAAATATCATACTATGTGTCCTTTTTGGTCCAATCTCTCAATGGTGAAGAATCACTTTAAAAAAATATCGAATCCAGATGCAGATTCAGATCTTCACCTAAATGGAATAAATTCTTCCTAATCACACACCCAAGGTGTCCACCAAGTTTCATCCGAATACGTTCACAATGTTTTAGCCTGGTGTTGGCTCAGTGGTTCGGGTGGCGGCTTGGGATCCGAGGGTCCTGAGTCCAAGCCCCGTCGGACGCTGAATTAATACACCAAGGGGTTGACTCAGCCCGTCATCCTTCCGAGGTCGGCAAAATGAGTACCAGTGTGTGCTGGTAGAGGGGCACTGCATCAGCGACACAGTCGCGCTTCAAGAAATGATAGCTACCCCGGCAGCTAAGCTGCCATACGACCACCACCACAATGTTTTGAGATACCCTGCACACAAACAAACAAATAAACAAGAAAAAGACATCGTGCAGAGCACGATACTAGCAAATTCCACCCCCCTCTCCAAAGATTGCCATGACTACATCACATTTCCCATTTCATTAAGATTAAAATTGACAATCTTAATCAAAATTCAGGCCAATCGGACGAAAATTGAATATTTTCAGATTGAAATTGATGATTTTAGAAGTTTGACCTTGAGTTGACCTTTGACCTCATGACCTCAAAAGTAGTTGCTTTCCAAATTCAGTGATGGACTATGCAAATGCTATTCAACTTTCAGGTTAATAGGATTTAAATTGATGACTTTTCAGATGAAATTTTATGGTTTTAGAAGTTTGATCTTGAGTTGACCTTTGATCTCAGGTCAGGGTCAGGTATGGGAGCATGCGCCAGAGCAGCGCGTCGCTGCGTATACTTTCCGCCGGTACTCCAGGGGCCTCCGTCTGCCCATCCCCAGGCAGACGCCTGGCCCATCCCCATCTCCTTGAGATGCCGATCAACCTGCTGCAACCACGTGGCACCTGGTTGGCCCATTGGCCTCCTCCACTCACAAGACTCCCTCGCTGAGAGAATCTGGTGAGGCAGGATCAGCGTCAGGAAAACGAGCCACATGTCCATACAGCTGCAGTTGACGCTCACGGACGATGCAGGTAACAAATCTCATTTGAGTCTCTCTCAGCAACCGCTCGTTGGACACAAAGTCCGACCATCGATCGCCAAGGATTCTCCGAAGAGACTGGTACCAAAGGAATTAAGTCACCATCTCAGATCCTTGGTCAGAGTCCAAGTCTCACATCCACAGAGCAAGACTGGAAGCACCAAGGACCTGAAACTCGGACTTTCGGCCTCCCACACAGGTACCGGCAGTGCCACACCCCATGATCCAGTGAATCCATGACTCCCCAGGCCCGACCCAGACGTCTATTGACCTCTGACTCACAGCCAGCAGAGACATAAATATCACTGCCAAGGTAAGTGAATCTCTCAATGACCTCAACATCCTCACCACAAACAGGCACAGACAGGACAGCAGCATCCAAGATGTCATTGAAAGCCTGGATCTTAGTTTTGACCCAGGAAACCCATAATTTCAGCGGCTCCGACTCCTCATTCAGCACCTCGAGGGCCCCCAAAAGGATATCTGAAGTCTCCGCAAAGATACTGCATCATCTGCGAAATCAAGGTCAGAGATCTTGACATTCCAAACGATATACCGCAGCTTGATCTCTCCGACATCCCCCCAGAATGCAGTCCATACAAAGTGCTGAAAAGTGTGGGGGCCAGTCCACACCCCTGACGAACTCCAGTAACAACTGGAAATAAGTCGGAGATGGTACCACCACATCTCACTGCACTCACAGTACCAGAGGATAGTTCAGACATCAGATTTGTCAGTTTTGGTGGCACCCCACGAAGACCAAGAATCCTCCAGAGGGCATCCCGGAGAGGATGGGACGCGCATTTTGACACATTCTGGTCATTGATTGGCATGGCCTCCACAATTTAACATCAGGATCATATACCAATGTTGTAATCCAAATTTTGGTGGCAATCTGACTGGTGGGTCTGGAGAAGAAGATTTTGACTTGTTTCAAGTCATGTGACTGGACGAGCTTTGCAATTCCTGTTACCAGTCATGAGAGGAATGTTGCTGCCAAATTCCATCCAGATCAGTGCAGCGATTTGGCCGCAGAAGTCAAAAAAGGAGACGGATGGACGGACGGTGTGTGATGACAATACCTTATCTCGAATGTAAATTCCAGATAAGCTAAAAACTCTTTGTAGGTTTGTAATTTGTCAGCATCAAAAATGCTAAAATATGAAGGTGTCTCGTGCTTCCTTCTTTCATTCAACGCCAGGTGTTACTGCTTGGAAACCTTGATAATTGCCAACAACTCTTGTTAATTTTAGAATTAAGGTTTTCACAGCTGTGCCTTATCAACACTTGAGTAACATGATGCATCGACTTCAAAAGGTCATTGGTGTCTGTTTCCTGATTATGGAAATGATAGTCACGTCAGCAGATAGCAACATCGTTAGTAAGCAAAAGTAACCAAAATAATAATTGGAAGGGTGTTCTAACATGTTGGCGAAGTGTGAGGATAGGAATGGAGAGCAAGTGGGGTGAGCGTGTTGGTGGGAGCATTTCGGAAGGGGAGTGTTATAGCAAGAAAGGAGCAAAATTACAGTCATGGCAGTACCAGTACCTTCATTGCAGTACCAGTATTAAAATATGTCAATGGATGTGCAGAAGATACACCGACTGTTTTTTACCAGTACTCGTAGATGACTACATGGAGGAGACATTTTCGTAATTTGGCCGAGGTCAAGAGAGACGGGTTGAGGCCTCTTATTCCTGGTATATGAACACCCTGCAACCCAAGCCTGCAGAAAAAAGACTTTGCGAACACCAGCTGCGTTTTCCATACAATCATAATGTAACTTTGGTTAAAAAAAAACTATAAAAAAACCCCAGAAAATTATCCATGGATAGGCACTCCTAATGTTGAAAGTTTTGTGTCAATTGCTCAAAATGTTGTGGAGTAAAAAATTAAAAGTGAATAAAGGTGAAAGTGAGGGTAAAATAAATAAATAAATAAAATGAAGGCCTCGGCGGACGTTCCACAACATGGCCAAGGATGGTTGTGGATGCCTATTATTCTATAAACTAGAACAGCACTCAGTAGGGCGCATACCTCTGCCAGGCTGAAGAGTTTATGTTTTTTAACCCAGTGATAGACTGGATCTGCAATCAGACCTCAACTAACATCTAAATGGCTTCTTCTTGTCACCTCCCCAACTCATCCACCAAGTTTTGTCATAACCTACCTCTCTTTCTTGCCCAGCTTGACGCTGTGGAAACCAAGGCCTTCAAGATCATTGGAATCTCACGTGCTGAAGCTGAGTCTATGGGCGTTTCACTTCACCATCGAAGTCAGGTAGGTGGTCTCTCTGTCTTATTCAGCCTCCTTTCTGGTCGTGCGCCCTCTGCTCTTTCTGTGCTTTGCCCCTCCCCCCCACCCTCATCCCTCCTCCCCCAGGTTTCTACATGGCTCACACACTTCTTCTGGTAAAACTATCACATCCACTCATTTGTTCCTGTTTTTACCCCACATGTGGAATCAACTTTCACATCCTCTTCAATTTCATTCTTCCCCAAGATCATCAAGACAGCTATTCACCACCATCTCAGCTCGTTCCCAATCCAAAAGCATGATCATTTCTACCCTCGTTAACCACACCCAAATCCCTCCTCTTCCAAATTTCCAGTTTTCCATCCTTGGAGTTTCTGTCTGTTTCATCTTGTCCACCCCATGCATCCTCTCCTTCTCCCCATTCCTCCCCCACACTATTGTTTGTCCAAGTTTCCCTCTATCTTGGCCTTCAACTTTGATGTTGGCGTTTCCCCCATCTCTACTGTTCTTTTGCATCCCATTTTGCATGTTTTACATCCTGTTCTTGCCCGTTACATCCTAATCCGTTCAGTGGACTAGCTCTTCCATGAGCCTCGACCATGTATAAAAAAATATTTTTTGTGAAATATCATGCTAAATATTGTTTTTGGTCCTATCCCTCAAGAATCACTTTAAAAAATTAGAAATCGCATCTGTGTCCAAAGGAAGCGATTCAGTTTGGCTTTATAACATGAAATAGGAATCAACGAATGAACCTCTTGAGAATTACCCATTGAAATTACCCTTTAGAATCCTTAGAATTATGGTTTGGAATTAGCATTTAGAACCTTCTAGAATTACACTTCAGAACCCTTTGGAATTGAACACGGTGGGAGAGAAACGTTCTTCTTCTTCGTTTTTGACAGATGGAATGGACGGAAGGAAGCTTGACCACTTAAAATAAAAAATAAAATAAAAAGTATCCGGATCTTCACCAAAATCTAATCAGTCATCCTTGTGACACACCCAGCCAGTCCACCAAATTTTGTCCGAATCCGTCCATAACTTTTTGAGACATCATGCCACAGACAAACAGACAGGGGTGAATAAAGAATCTCCGTCCACCTTCGGTGGCAGAGGTGATAACATGCTACTTTCAAAGAACTTTAACGCACAGGAAGTCATTCGATCTATCAAAGCCTGTGCTAGTACAGTATTGCCACCCTAGATTGTTTACATGTGCTCTGTCCCTTTAAACGCTGAGTGTCAAGCAAGGAAGCAGCACGTACCATTTTTCCACCGCAATCATAGGAGCAGCATTCAAACCACCGATCTCCCAGACTGAGAGCGGACACTCCAACGATGATGTCACTAAGTACTATCCACATGAGGCATGGACAAGGATTGGTGGGCACAGTTGGGTTTGAGAAGGACAAAAACAACAAGAGAATAGGAAGATCTTTTACAATGGCCTCATGATTATGACACATGATGACATCACAAAGCTTGCAGTTTCACATCAAGATAAAGCCTCAAGTTCTAAAATTTGGATCCCGAGCTACTCGTCGTCTCGGGAGCATTATCATGCTGTTATAGGCTTGTGAGTAAAACCCCAGTGGGCTCAGTAATGATTTAAGGAACAGTGAGAGTAATCTGCTTGCCTCATCTGTCCTGCATTTTGGTGACAGATCCTACTTTGTGGTGTACTTTATGCCTTCGGGTAACTTGAGATTGGCACTAAAACTCTGCCTGTTAAAGAGAGGTTAAAGAGATGCGGTGTCACACATATTCTCATAACCCAGTGGGTGAATGCATGAACAGGGTTGAAAAAATTGGAAAAGAGGTGTGGGGAAAATATTGTGAAATGAGGAGGGCACTCGGTAGAGCATAAACCTCCGCCATACAATACCTGATCCATTGAAACATATCAATTCAATAAATTTTTGAAATATCATACTATGTGTCCTTTTTGGTCCAATCTCTCAATGGTGAAGAATCACTTTAAAAAAATATCGAATCCAGATGCAGATTCAGATCTTCACCTAAATGGAATAATTCTTCCTAATCACACACCCAAGGTGTCCACCAAGTTTCATCCGAATACGTTCACAATGTTTTAGCCTGGTGTTGGCTCAGTGTTCGGGTGGCGGCTTGGGATCCGAGGGTCCTGAGCCAAGCCCCGTCGGACGCTGAATTAATACACCAAGGGGTTGACTCAGCCCGTCATCCTTCCGAGGTCGGCAAAATGAGTACCAGTGTGTGCTGGTAGAGGGGCACTGCACAGCGACACAGTCGCGCTTCAAGAATGATAGCTACCCGGCAGCTAAGCTGCCATACGACACACCACCACAATGTTTTGAGATACCCTGCACACAAACAAACAAATAAACAAGAAAAAGACATCGTGCAGAGCACGATACTAGCAAATTCCACCCCCCTCTCCAAAGATTGCCATGACTACATCACATTTCCCATTTCATTAAGATTAAAATTGACAATCTTAATCAAAATTCAGGCCAATCGGACGAAAATTGAATATTTTCAGATTGAAATTTATGATTTTAGAAGTTTGACTTGAGTTGACCTTTGACCTCATGACCTCAAAAGTAGTTGCTTTCCAAATTCAGTGATGGACTATGCAAATGCTATTCAACTTTCAGGTTAATAGGATTTAAATTGATGACTTTTCAGATGAAATTTTATGGTTTTAGAAGTTTGATCTTGAGTTGACCTTTGATCTCAGGTCAGGGTCAGGTATGGGAGCATGCGCCAGAGCAGCGCGTCGCTGCGTATACTTTCCGCCGGTACTCCAGGGCCTCCGTCTGCCCATCCCCAGGCAGACGCCTGGCCCATCCCCATCTCCTTGAGATGCCGATCAACCTGCTGCAACCACGTGGCACCTGGTTGGCCCATTGGCCTCCTCCACTCACAAGACTCCCTCGCTGAGAGAATCTGGTGAGCAGGATCAGCGTCAGGAAAACGAGCCACATGTCCATACAGCTGCAGTTGACGCTCACGGACGATGCAGGTAACAAATCTCATTTGAGTCTCTCTCAGCAACCGCTCGTTGGACACAAAGTCCGACCATCGATCGCCAAGGATTCTCCGAAGAGACCTGGTACCAAAGGAATTAAGTCACCATCTCAGATCCTTGGTCAGAGTCCAAGTCTCACATCCACAGAGCAAGACTGGAAGCACCAAGGACCTGAAGACTCGGACTTTCGGCCTCCCACACAGGTACCGGCAGTGCCACACCCCATGATCCAGTGAATCCATGACTCCCCAGGCCCGACCCAGACGTCTATTGACCTCTGACTCACAGCCAGCAGAGACATAAATATCACTGCCAAGGTAAGTGAATCTCTCAATGACCTCAACATCCTCACCACAAACAGGCACAGACAGGACAGCAGCATCCAAGATGTCATTGAAAGCCTGGATCTTAGTTTTGACCCAGGAAACCCATAATTTCAGCGGCTCCGACTCCTCATTCAGCACCTCGAGGGCCCCCAAAAGGATATCTGAAGTCTCCGCAAAGATACTGCATCATCTGCGAAATCAAGGTCAGAGATCTTGACATTCCAAACGATATATCCGCAGCTTGATCTCTCCGACATCCCCCCAGAATGCAGTCCATACAAGTGCTGAAAAGTGTGGGGCCAGTCACACCCCTGACGAACTCCAGTAACAACTGGAAATAAGTCGGAGATGTACACCACATCTCACTGCACTCACAGTACCAGAGGATAGTTCAGACATCAGATTTGTCAGTTTTGGTGGCACCCCACGAAGACCAAGAATCCTCCAGAGGGCATCCCGATTCTCTGAATCAAACGCTTTACAGAGATCAACATAAGCTGCAAGCAGCCCCTGCCGAAACTG
>CM068953.1:10341900-10352956 GCA_035128595.1 Eptatretus atami | reverse complement strand
TCTCGTCTGCGTTCGGTGAGGACCCGAAGAGCAAGGATATGGTCAATCGTTGACCTCTTTGGTGTAAAGTTGACCTCTTTGATCGCATGACCTCAAAAGTAGTTGCTTTCCCATTTCAGTGATGGACTCTGCAAATCCTGTTCAACTTTCAGGTTAATAGGATGTGAATTGACATTTTTCCAGTTGAAAACTGATTTTAGAAGTTTGACTTTGAGTTGACCTTTGACCTTTTGATCTCAGAAATAGTTTGTTTCCCAATTCAGTAATGCACTATTGCAAGTGCTGTTTAATTGTCAAGCCAATCGGATGAAAATTGACGATTTTTCAGATAAAAATTGATGATTTTAGAAGTTTGACCTTGAGTTGACCTTTGACATTTTGATATCAAAAATAGTTGGTTTTGCAATTCAATGATGCAATGTGCAAATCCTGTTCCAATTTCAAGTCAATCAGATGAAAAATGACGATGTTAGAAATTTGACCTCAAAATCAATCGGCTTCTCAACTGAGACTACCTCCAGAACGTGGTGAAGTTTCGTGAAGATCGATTTTAAATTGTGACCTGTAGGTGATTGACAGACAAACAAACAGACAGACAGACAAACAGAATAACAAAATAGACTGACAAATATACTTGAAATATCTTCGATTTTTGCAAGTAACAAACAATCAGACAGACAGACAGAGAGGGGTCAAAACATAACCTCCTTCCACCTTTGGTGACGGAGGTAAAAATGGAGTGGAAGAAGAATGTTTGAGACATATGGGGGAGGATAAAGTTTAAAATTTCAACACTTTATGCATATACTGGTCATAAGACCTAACCAAGCTTGGTCACAAAACTCCACACACCACAGAGGGTTACAATACACACAAACTCGTGAATTACGTCAGATAAATTATCGCAATATATAATACAGTCCAACAAATGAGACGTTCCCTGGGCGTGATTCGCGACGAGGGGAGCAATTTTGTCAAAGAAACACACACTTTGGATGCGATCTTCAAAACAATAACAACAAGATGGCCGCCAAACCATGTGACTTGTGACGTCATAATTTTTACTATGTATGCAGACATGATGGAAGATGATAGTTGCAAATTTTCGCTTCGTTAGGTTATGTGATTCCAGAGAAAACATTATTTAATATTTTTCTTGAATCCAACATGGCTGCCAAACCATGTGACCTATCAATTAGAAAATATCAAAAGGCACCAGTTCACCACTTGCTTGATATGTGTACCAAATTTCGTAAATATATCTTGAGGGGATTTGTAGATAAGCTCCGGAAACTAAATATGACGGACGGACGGACGGAACCCATTTCTATATCCCCCGCAAACTTCGTCGGTTGGCGGGGGATAACAAAAATCTCGTGGATGGCTCATCCCTAGATTTTGGCGGTGTATAGGCAATTGACCATTTCAACCCAGATTACACATGGACATGAGGCATAAAACATTATTGAGGCTTATTAAGGGTAACCCTTCTCTATTTTCACAATTCTGCTGTCAACACTCGGGCTAAAACCGAAAGTATGTATTTTAAAAAATCCATGGGATCGATCGTGCGTTTTGTTTTTTGAAATTGTAAAATGGTGGGACACTCATCCATGGGAATCCTGTTTAACATCCATCTGGGGGATGGCGCACACATTGATGAATCTTCCTGTGAAACACCGGGTGACCGGGGTGACGACAGTTCATAGCTGGGTTGGGATTCGAATACTGGCTGGACAGCTGAGAAATGAGTGTGCATAACTCGAGGCCATCTCAAAAGGCCCAACGCACCACATCACTTTATTCTGCCGTAGACCCACAACCAACCATCCCCGCAACATTCCCACAAACCACACCACACACCATACACACCATACTCAATACATCAACACAATTACGCACCATAAATCCAACCCGTCATTTTGACACACTTTAATTATGCTATTCATACCAGGGCTATAAATGACGGTTTCTCTGCATAATTTCAGTTTTCGCCATATTTCACGTACCAGGAAACACATTCCTTTATTTGGGTGGTGTATAATGCAACAGATCACTGCCACGATCGCACCCAAAAATGATTAAAAATAATAATAACCCGATGTACATTCATGAAACAAAAACATGAGAACTGCTTATGTGCACCCATGATACATAGTGGTTATATTCCTTTGCACTGGGCCATGGACTGACACCACCCCATCACCCCCTCCCCCTCGGCAAAAATAGTATTCACTTCCTGGAGTAATTCCTGCGACTCTGGCAGTATATGAGAGTAAACTGTCATATACTGTAGTTCTAACTGTAGCATTTTTGCCTGGGGCAGGCCTAAGGCCTGACTGAGGTCTGCCATCTGTTCTGCTTCACAAAATGTCGGAGCATGATTTTGATTGTGGACAGAGTCGGGCGAGCTGTCTAACCAGTGGGGTGAAGGCAATTAATCGGAACATATATACTGTACATAGGCCACAAACGAACTGGCTTCTATGTATATTCAATAACTTTTATGAACTGTCGGACCCCAACATTCGTGGGGGATACGTTCCTGAAAAATGCCGCAAATGTCGAATCCATAAGTGACGGGGCGTTGTTTCAATGGGAAAAAGGGGATAGGTTCCTGGCAGTTCGTGATTCATCAAGGAAAATCAAAAATCCCATGGAAAACCACAAATCCATGAAGCACAGGGTCACGAATCGAGAAGCAGATCAAGAAAACCACAAATACACCCACAAATAAACCTCGAATACGTGAGCACAGGGTCGCGAAATGAGAAGCAGGTAAGAAAACCACGAATACGTGAAGCACAGGGTGGTGAATGTAGACAGCGTCAGAAAAACCACGAATACGTGAAGCACAGGGTGGTGAATGTAGAATCAGGTCAGAAAACCCGAATATGTGAAGGCACACAGTGTCGCGAATGTAGAAGCAGGACAGGAAAACCACGAATACGTGAAGCACAGGTCGTGAATGTAAGAGGCAGGAACAGAAAAAACACACGAATACATTGAAGCACGACAGGGTGGTGAATGTAGAAGAGGTGAGAAAACCTTGAAATACGTGAAGCCCAGGGTCACGAATGTAGAAGCAGGTGAGAAAAACCTCGAATTCGTGAAGCACTGGGTGCTGAATGTAGAAGCAGGTGAGAAAAACCTCGAATTCGTGAAGCACAGGGTGGTGAATGTAGAAGCAGGTCAGAAAAACCACGAATACATGAAGCACAGGGTCACGAATGTAGAAGCAGGTGAGAAAAACCTCGAATTCGTGAAGCACAGGGTCACGAAATGTAGAAGCAGGTGAGAGAAAACCTCGAATTCGTGAAGCACAGGGTGGTGAATGTAGAAGGCAGTGAGAAAAACCTCGAATTCCGTGAAGCACAGGGTGGTGAATCAGTAGAAGCAGGTCAGAAAAACCCACGAATACATGAAGCACAGGGTCAACGAATGTAGAATGCAAGGTCAGAAAAACCACGAATACGTGAAGCACAGAGTCGTGAATGTAGAAGCAGGTCAGAAAAACCACAAATATGTGAAGCACAGGGTCACGAATGTAGAAGCAGGTCAGAAAAACCACTAATACATGAAGCACAGGGTCGCAAATGTAGAAGCAGGTAAGAAAAACAACGAATACGTGAAGCACAGGGTCGCAAATGTAGAAGCAGGTAAGAAAAACCACGAATACGTGAAGCACAGGGTCGCAAATGTAGAAGCAGGTAAGAAAAACCATGAATACGTGAAGCACAGGGTCGTGAATGTAGAAGCAGGTCAGAAAAACCACGAATATGTGAAGGACTGGGTGGTGAATGTAGAAGGTCAGAAAAACCACGAATACGTGAAGCACAGGGTACGGAATGTAGAAGCAGGTGAGAAAAACCTCGAATTCGTGAAGCACAGGGTGGTGAATTGTAGAAGCAGGTCAGAAAAAACCACGAATACGTGAAGCACAGGGTCGCAAATGTAAAGAAGGCAGGTAAGAAAACCATGAATACGTGAAGCACAGGGTCACGATATAGAAGCAGGTAAGAAAAACCAAAAATACGTGAAGGACAGGGTGGTGAATGTAGAAGCAGGTCAGAAAAACCACGAATACATGAAGCACAGGGTGGTGAACGTAGAAGCAGGTGAGAAAAAACCACGAATACGTGAAGCACAGGATCGCGAATGTAGAAGCAGGTAGAAAAACCACGAATATAGTGAAGCACAGGTCGCGAATGTAGAAGCAGGTGAAGAAAAAACCACGAATACGTGAAGCACAGGGTCGCGAATGTAGAAGCAGGTGAGAAAAACCACGAATACGTGAAGCACAGGGTGGTGAATGTAGAAGCAGGTGAGAAAAACCAGAATATGTGAAGCACAGTGTCGCGAATGTAGAAGCAGGACAGGAAAACCACGAATACGTGAAGCACAGGGTCGTGAATGTAGAGGCAGGACAGAAAAAACACGAATACATGAAGCACAGGTGGTGGAATGTAGAACAGGTGAGAAAACCGAATACGTGAAGCCAGGGTCACGAATGTAGAAGCAGGTGAGAAAAACCTCGAATTCGTGAAGCACAGGGTGTGAATGTAGAAGCAGGTGAAAAAACTCGAATTCGTGAAGCACAGGGTGGTAATGTAGAAGCAGGTCAGAAAAACCACGAATACATGAAGCACAGGGTCACGAATGTAGAAGCAGGTGAGAAAAACCGAATTCGTGAAGCACAGGGTCACGAATGTAGAAGCAGGTGAGAAAAACCTCGATTCGTGAAGCACAGGGTGGTGAATGTAGAAGCAGGTGAGAAAACCTAGAATTCGTGAAGCACAGGGTGGTGAATGTAGAAGCAGGTCAGAAAAACCACGAATACATGAAGCACCAGGGTCCGAATGTAGAAGCAGGTCAGAAAAACCACGAATACGTGAAGCACAGGGTCGGAATGTAGAAGCAGGTCAGAAAAACCTCGAATTCGTGAAGCACAGGTGGTGAATGTAGAAGCAGGTCAGAAAACCACGAATACAGGAAGCACAGTGGTCACGAATGTAGAAGCAGGTAAGAAAACCACGAATACATGAAGCACAGGGTCACGAATGTAGAAGCAGGTAAGAAAAACCTCGAATTCGTGAAGCACAGGGTGGTGAATGCAGAAGCAGGTGAGAAAAACCACGAATACGTGAAGCACAGGGTCCGAATGTAGAAGCAGGTCAGAAAAACCTCAAATTCGTGAAGCACAGGGTGGTGAATGCAGAAGCAGGTGAGAAAAACCACGAATACGTGAAGCACAGGGTCACGAATGTAGAAGCAGGTCAGAAAAAACCTCGAATTCGTGAAGCACAGGGTGCTGAATGTAGAAGCAGGTCAGAAAAACCACGAATACAGGAAGCACAGGGTCACGAATGTAGAAGCAGGTAGAAAAACCCGAATACATGAAGCACAGGGTCACGAATATAGAAGCAGGTAAGAAAAACCTCGAATTCGTGAAGCACAGGGTGGTGAATGCAGAAGCAGGTGAGAAAAACCACGAATACGTGAAGCACAGGGTCACGAATGTAGAAGCAGGTCAGAAAAACCTCGAATTCGTGAAGCACAGGGTGGTGAATGTAGAAGCAGGTCAGAAAAACCACGAATACAGAAGCACAGGGTCACGAATGTAGAAGCAGGCAGAAAAACCACGAATACATGAATCACAGGGTCACGAATGTAGAAGCAGGTGAGAAAAACCTCGAATTCGTGAAGCACAGGGAGTGAATGTAGAAGCAATTCAGAAAAACCGCAAATATGCGAAAAATCTGTGAATACGAGAAGCACAGGGCTGCGAATGGAGAAGCAGGTCACATTTTATGAGCCACGAATACACAGGGTCTGTGAATAGAGGAACCGCGAATGTCGGGGTCTGACACTATTACTTTTTTATGCAGCATATTTATTAAAAGGATAACAGCGCGGACAATCCCCATAGGTTGGCATACATGGCGATGAGAAAATTCCTCCTTAGGAAGTGCCCGCTGAGTGTGGTGCCATTGTTGCGACGTCGCTGGTACCCAGAGTGCCACGAGAAGTGACGACACTTCCCCCATGATCATTGGCTGTTTGGCTTGTCCAACAGTCCTGTGTTGTGTCTCATGGATTAGTCTGTATATCCATGTATGTGAGACGTGTGTGTGTGTGTGTGTGGTGTGTGTGTGTGTGTGTGGTGTGTGTGTGTGTGTGTGTGTGTGTGTGTGTGTGTGTGTGTGTGTGTGTGTGTGGCAGCTCCACTACGATCCTTCAATGTTGTTAAAAAAACAAATTGTCATGGAATAGTCACCAAAGAATTGATGAATCACCCTGTTCAGGGTTTTCTTTTTTCTTCTTTTATAGGGATACACATGCTCGAGTCGAAATTGCATTATGTTCCACCTGTTTTGATGAACAATGCGACTGGCAGGACATCTTATATGCTGAGGACTTTTGGCTATTCTCGAAATCATCAAATAAATCAAACATAGCCTAAAATGTTGGAGCAAACTTTCACAAGGGCATGCCAGACATTTCAGGAATTGTTACGGCTTATCCAGAATGCAGAGTCCCGAGAGCATTTTGCAACATTTGCCTGATTGTCGTCGAGCTGTTGTCCACTCCGGCCAAGGTTTGGATGTCAACCAATTGCTATTTGTATGTTCACTCCCCATGGCTCGTTAGAACTCATGCTCAGCACTTGAGCCGAATCGGCCGATACGTTGGCTGGTTCAAACCAAAGCCTTGGATTGGTGAAAGACTTTAAAGTGATGTGCTGGTGACGTCGAGAGAGTTGAGATTTGGTGGGTAGGGGGGATTCGAGGAGAGAGGGGTGTGAGATGAGAGAGTCGTGGCATTACTATCGAGACTGAGCAGACAAGAGGAGAGGAATCACATCAAACTTTCATCGGTGGTTTGTTAACAGGTGTGGGCAAAGCAGCACGCATTCTTTCCTGCTTAATGCTCGAAGTGTTATTTTTTTAAATTTTGCATCAGATTCCATCACCAATCAAGAGACCGTGGTTCACACAACCCCCAAAAGCTGGCGTAGCTTTTATAATTCGGGCATAAAAATATCAGGATGACAAAATATTGTGAGATGATAAAATATCGCGAGATGACAGCCTGTGATGTAAAAACCCAGTGAATAGTCATATGTTTGACCATTTTTGCAATGTTCAATTGTAAACAATAAATATCGAATTTATTATAAATCTGGCAAGTGGCAGCTCTGCCCGACTGCCGAGGTTTTGCACACCCTCAAGCTCTTTAGAAATGACGTACTGTCAGACGCCGACGTTCGCGTTTCTGCTATTCGCAGACCCCGCATATTTGCAGTTCATAAAATGTGACCTGCCTATACATTCGCGACCCTGTGCTTTGCGTATTCGCTTTTTTTTGCGGTTGTATACACGGTTTTTCATGGGATTTTTGATTTTGCTTTATGAACCACGAACCGCCAGGAACCTATCCCCCTTTTTCCCATTGAAACAATGCCCCGACATTCGCGGAATTTTTCAGGAATTTATCCCCCACGAATGTCGGGGTCTGACAGTATTTTCATCCTTGAATGTGTGTTTCACAATTACGCATATGCAGAAACACAAATGGCTGATGGTAGGGCAATCTCGCCAGCACGTTATGGTGGGGCAAAGAAGCCGTACAGGGCCCTGAGACCTCTGACAATCTGATCAGACGGATTCTTAACGACTTCCTGATCGGCTGTTCGTGTTGCCGGATAGCATCTCTGGAAGGTTGGATTCTTTGTGTGGAAACCCTCCAGGACTCCGGGACTTTGTGAGCAGGTATGATCTCACTGGCTTTCGGGAGATGCTGTATGATGTCTCGGGACATATTGAATGTGGTTCATTGAAGGTGTTTCAGATGTTTGTTTGTCAGCTGTTCCTGTCACCTACGAGTTATTATTATTAACCATTTTGAAATTGCCCTCGGTTCGATTCTTTAGTTTGCTTAAAAGTGTTTAAAATGATGATAGAGGGAATCGCCCCGTGCAATGGCATGAAGGCCTTTCCAAAATGGCGTTCAAGACGTCATTTCAAAAGGGTTGTATTGGGTAGTGCTATGACTGGGTAGAAGGGTGGATGGTGGAAGGTGTGAGGATGGTGGTGTGGGGATGGTGGAGTGGCCGCTGTGTGACCTGAATCTCTGCCGGAGGTTTACACGCTAATCGAGTCGAGTGGCCATTCTAGTTTACACCCTGTATTGTTGCCTGTTGATGTAAATCTGATCTTAATGCACTTCTTATATGTGTATTTATTTTCCTTTATTTCAGATCGTTTATCATCACGTGTGTTGAGGTTACAATAATTTAAAAAAATGTTCCCCATGAAATCATGAAAGCGACCCTATCGCTATCGTGTGAAATGTGATCATTGCAAAAGAGAAATGGACTCTGACTACCAAGAAACGCATGTCAAAAAGTCACACAGTGGCTTGAAGTGTACATTCGGGCAAAGTAGCCATCGTTCGGGAAAATCTGTAGCCGCCTCCCTCAAAAAAATTGGCTCGTACGCCCATGTTACTTCGCTGTCTTACATGCTTCTGGCAATGCTCAGGGCTATTTCAGCTGTTTCAACTGTGGCACTAACTGCGGAACTTAATGTCTGCTGCTACAACCCTGAAGGCTTTTTCACCTGTACCAAGCAGATGGTATCACCAATTGCAGCACTTCATGCACCTTGAATGCCATCAGGGCTCTTCTATCTATGTCAACTGCTGCACTGCCGAAGCCATGAGAGTACTCCACTGTACCAAAGGCCAATCATTCGCCGTTGAAGATCTGCAAATACCGTCGGATGAAACTGCAATCTCCCCCTTCCTCAACACCCCTCTCTCCTTCTCGATCTGCCGTTCTGGGGTTTCACTCAGTTTGACCTCTTACTCTCAATACCTTTTATATAATTTATGGGCAATTTCACCCTTACAGAAGTGCAGTTCGGACACATTCAATCAGATACAGTGATGGCAGATTAATAGGTGGGTGGCTTCTATGATGCCTTTGGGAAGGAGATGACTTAGTATTCTGACCAGGCCCAGAGGGAAGTATGAAAGTTCCTCTATTTATGTCATGGTGAGTCAAAATATTACCATTACAGATGTGCGCAAATAAAACCACTTTTTGCCATTTCCTGTGAAATGAACCAGCAGAGTACTATCACCATGTGTGCAGTTCATGAGATACATCATTCATACAGGTATGTGCCAATGGCCATCGTGCCCTGAGTTGTCAAGGAGAGGTCTATGTCATACGTTATGGACGTCCGGTACTTTCGTTACGGACGTACCCTTCTGATGTTATGGACGTACATGAATGTTAAACAACATGACACACAACAAAACTCTATCAAGTTACAAAATGTTTCTTGTTACAACGAAGAACAGAACTCAATCTCCATCAGAAAGAACTCTGCTGATCAATAAGTCAATAATAACAGACATTCATATCGAGCAGGTTGTCAAATAACAGGTATGTTAAATAATGAGCTTCTCAATGTCTCCCAAGACCCACAACAGTGTACCCCGATTTAGTTCAGATATCCATCAAAATATTTTTGTTACATCCAGAAGACACTACAGACAAATTCAGCATTGAACCTTATACTCCCATCACAAAATATTCTGGTGATGTCTTCCATATACGTCAACCAACATGGCTGCACCCGTTGGTTGCTGTGAAGTGAAAACAAAATTCTAAATTATGTTGAGAATTAGGGAAATTTTTGTCAACTGATGAAGATTTTCGGAGAATACAAGCAGTTTGGGTGGATATGTTTACCTAAATTTTTTGAAAATCTCATTCTGAACGCAGAATTCATTTAAATTTAACCATGGCAACTAGTCCACGGCAACCAGTGAGTGCAAATACAAAAAAACTAACAAGTTGTTTTCACTAAAACACTCAACACAAACAATTTTATAATTTGCCAACAAATGATTAGACTGTCGTTTAATACCACTAATCTACAAACAGTAATGCCAAATGTACGTCTTTAAAGCAACATTTTTGAACGAATGGTGTTCAGTATGAATCCATCGAGTATTTTTCAATTAAACCACGCTCGATATTGAGTGTTTAAAAAAAAAAAAATTAATAGCCTCTTTGAACTGTATATTCGGGCATCAACAAACAGAAATCATTCAGATAGTTACGGACGTACTCACTTCATCGTCTGCAGCAGTTTTGGGTGAACCGTCGTCATCTGTTGTGTCCATATTATCACTTCTACTTTGAGGTTGAAATGATCATATGCACTGATGTGAGAAAAAAACGAGCTGAGGAAATTTACTATTCTCTGTTTTCAAAGATTGTGTTGCGGACGTACATGAAATGTGTACGTCCGTAACGTGATTTTTCCGTCGGCTTCACACCCAAACTGAAACTCTTCAGAAGGATGCCAATTTTTTCGTTGAGTAAGGCCTCAGTCACATTTGCTCTACGGCGAGGATAAGGCGGCCATACGCCCTCTGAATTGACAGAAACGTGGCGGCGCCGCAGAGAAACTGAGGTGGCCTCAGGGTGGCCCTACACCGTTTGGCTATATTTTACAGGTCGTAGGGTCGCCGTGGAATGAAATCGCGGAGTTATAACTTTTTTTCATTTCTACGCTCGCCGTAGCAATTAGACAAGCCAAGCTATGACGTAGATGTGTTCACGTCGACCGTACATAGGGCGTGCGGTGGGCTTGCGTTTTCCGTGCGGCTGCCGTAAGCTCTTCTCAATGAAAAATGAATTTTCCAAACCCCCAAAAAATTACGGCGGCCGCACTATTTACACGGTCGCCGTACGGTGGCCTTGCGTCTGTGTGACTACCTGTGGGCAACGCAAGGTCGACGCACGGTTCCCCTACGCCCGCGTGCACCTACGTACGGCCTCCGTGGCAGTCTGCGTCGACCGTGCGTCCACGCGGGCGCTAATACCCCGCAAGGGATCGGAGTATAGGTGTTTGCCTATACCGTGGTGCCCCCAGAATCCGAATTAAATTCGTTCCAGGAGGCTGTTCGGATTGCAAAAAGTTCTGATTCAAAAAATTTTCCCAATAAGAAATAATGGAGTGAATTAATCCGTCCG